>WKFP01015102.1:78548-195869 GCA_011057875.1 Pterocles orientalis
AAAAAAAAAAAAAAAAAAAAAAAAAAGAGGCGAATTAAAAAGTAACCTTATCCAACCAAAAATTCAATATACTTCAAAAGCTTATATGAACTGCTTCTCTTGTTCTAAAATTATTCTTCAACAACCATATTTACAGGAGTAGCTTCTGTTCCACCTAACCAAGCTTATGCTGCCACATCAATAGAAAAGCTGAGCCTAGTATTGCAGCAAACATGCAAGGCTATGACTTCCCAAAACACAACAACTAGTTTTCCACATACTATAGTAAAGTTCAGCTGTATAAAGTCTTTTGCCAAAAGTCGCAAAATAGATCCATTCCAGAGTCAGAAATGGAAGCTGGGTGTTCTGGCTTCCACTTCATTGCATCATGCACCAGATCTTACTGCTTCCCAGAAGCAAAACAGCTTTAATGGAAGCAGTTCTTTTGCATGTGTTTCTTCAGGGAGCAATGCAAGAGACACAGTAGAAACAACTTAGGAATACTGCAGTCATCATGAAATCATTTTTTATCAGTTCCTAGGGAAGAATTTTCATACATGAGTGCCTTCAGTTCTACATTTAGAGTCCAAATCAGCACTGAAATATTTACATGCTTCTCTTCCGTGTGCTTCATAGCAGTTTTGAACATCCTACTCAGACAAGCACATACTAAACTGGGCTTCCTGCTGCTGAAGGCTGGCTTGAATAACTCTCACAAGGTCTGAAACATTCAGTGACTTTCCATGCAGCACAGAAAACTTGACTTCTGAACACAAGTATGCTCTTAAAAGTTTCCCACTTTACCATGTATATTATACAACCAGGGTGTACAATAAAATACATACGTTCAGAGAAAAAACTGCTCACTGGGTACCATATAGCTTTCTGTGTGAATCTGCATGCTTTCTGTAATGCAACCAAAATATTTAAAATTCTGTCTTACCAAGATCCGAGTGCTCTGAAACCAATCCAATGAGATTACTATTAAAAATCTTGGTGGGTTAAACTCCTAATGGATTTTATTAACTCTCACCTTTGCTGTCTGTAAAGTTCCGTATACTAAGAATGTCATTAAGATCTTGATAGTGGTTCTGCTTAATGTATGTTGTTTTCTCAGGAGTGTCCTGAAGCTGCATTGTGACCTCTTCCAAGTCTTTGTCCAGCTGCAAAACAGAAAGAATATGAATCCCTAAAAATTCAAGAGTAATTGCTTCAGGTATCTGCAGTAACGGCATAGCTTTCTATAATTAGACTAGAAGGCAGGTGGCAATGTAATTGCCACACTGTGTGAAATAAAGTTTTCTTATAGCACTCCAACACTACCTCTAACAATCACGCTACAAGTAACAAACCATGTTCGGCTGTGATATTGCACACAAGGCGTATGAGAAGAATAAGCCTTAGTAGTTGACAGTTTAAGCAATTCATATGTACTGCTGAATGAGAAAGAAATGGGCATTAGAAATCCCACCCTGAAAACTTCACAACTGTTTATTCTTTATGGGTACCAACGTCGCGTACATAGCTATAACCACTTTGTTGAGTCAATGAAATTATCCAACAGACAGGAGAATGTAAGTGAACTACGGCATCAGGGGCACGTCCAGCCATGCCACTGACTGCAGCCAACTCTACCAGGAATGTTTTGTTTTCCTAAAGATTATTTTTACTCATTTTACCTTTCTTAGAGAGACAGACTCCTGTTAGACTTTTTGTGTGTGTCTGTGTGTGTGAAATTTCAAAGAAAATCCAACTCACAGTATTTCGTTTTGGGGCTCAGAACACTCTATACTTTAGTGATTTGAAAATTACTCACATTTTATATCTTTTGTGTCTTAAACTGTGTAATCTGATAGCTAGTACTAAACTGCTGTTGCAAGCATAACTTTCCAAGAGGGGAAAAAAATGAAAATAAGAGGAGGGGAAAGAAAAAAAACCCAGTCCCCTCTCTCCCCAAAAGCATCCTTTAAGACTAGAGGGAGAAGCACAGATGAAGAGAAGCACAGATGTTTTCTGACTGGAAGAGCCACATCACAAATGCCAGGTTGGTACACTCCTGGCTTTTAGCACTGAAATTAACATGGGGTGCTCTCCCCTGAGTCCAACTTTTATTCAATTGCCTACAGCCTCAGTAGAAAATAACCAGATACTAGCATCATAATGGTGATCTGGGATGCTGTCTGTGAACAGTTGTCCAGGATGTGGTGTCCAGGATACGTCCCACTCACTACTGACTTAACCGAATCTTAAAAGTGCTGATTTAGATTTACATTTTTTCCTTACAGAACTGGGACATAGCAACTCAAGGTAGATAAGCCAGAGAGGTACCTGCTAGTCACAGTAGGGCATGCTCCAAAACCCCCTGACGATGAAACTCTTATTTGGACCTACTGGTTCTAGGCACTGAATTTAAACTATTTAAGCAAAGTCTAAAAGGATCAGGAAGAACCTGCATGCACTAATATGGCTCAGTTGCACTGACCAACCTTATCTGTGATCACCGTCATGAGTCTTGCACAGCACAGGCTCTTGTGCATTAGGAGGCTTAGCAGAAAAAACTACAGCAGGATCAAGAAACTGAAACAGGCAGTAGCCAGCTGAGCCTTCATTTTAACAACTTGCCAGGCTCCCACATGAAATGGACCTGGCAAAGCTGAACTAAATTTCTTTAACAAGGCAGAGGTAAATTTTGCTTTTGGAGTCTTTGGTAGTCTGAGTAAACACCTTTTAGTTCCCTAGGCAATTGTCATTAGTTAAGATCTGTATGAAGAAGTAATGGTTGCAATAAAATACCTTTTCTTCAAGGTATGAGAACACTTCACAGATTAGGCAAAAAGAGGTTAATTTTTTGTAAGATATAGACCAATTTTGGTTATCTTGTCTCACAAAATGGGCAGTCTTCAAGGCTGATTTGGCATTGTTGGAGGTCTCTTGAGCAAGGATGGACATAATTAAAAATATACAAGTTACAGCTCTAATGGAGTTCATGCACTCCATGTACTGAGCCTTTCTCTCAGTAGAGAATGGAGAAACTTCATGGCCTTTGTGCCAGAAGGGTCAGCTTACATGATCGTGAAGGTCTTTTCTACCTTAATAAAATATGTAATTCTGTTTCATGAGAGATGTAAAAATCTCTCTAGCAAGTTTTTGAGCTAACTGTCAGAGAGAAATAACAGCAACGGCAGTCTCTGAACTCAGCCATGAACAGGAACAAAGATAGCTCTTAAGTGCCCCTGGGGCTGCGGGTCTCTGTGACGCTTGCACGTAAAGGTTGTGCTTCTAGAGCAATTGCTCTGTGGTGCTCAGCATGTCCGTGTGAAGCAGCACAGTAATTTGCCTGTTACAAATAAATAAGTGAAGTTTCATTTTAATTTGCTAAGGCACATTTTTGTTTTATCATACCTGCTAAGTATTCTCTGTATTAATTAGTAATTCATATAAATCATCTGTTTCCTATTATTTCTATATTTTTCTATGGGGAAAGCTATTTTTTTTCCTCAAAAAATTAGTCAACATTTAAGCAGATTATAGAATTGCAACAATTTAAAAAAAAAATTGCTTAGGCAGTATATACAATAAACACTACCTCTGTAATTTTCATTCTCAAGCGGTGGTTCTCTGACTGCAATCCTTCTAGTCGAGATGTGCTGGCCTGATTGACGCTGGTGACTGATGTTGATGTTTTTGAATCTTCTTTCTTTTGATTTTGAGTGAACTGAAATCGTCTGTTCTGTGTGGCTGCATCTGGATTTGTCCTCAGAGTGATGAGCTGAAAGGTTCAAAAGCCTTAAGAAATCATTTCCACGGTTTTATTTTTGCAGCTATTTCTTTTGTATCTCAAAATATTGAAAGGCAAACCAAGAGTTCCTTTCTGACTTTCAAGTACAAAATACTGGAAAGTAAGCTCTGCTTGTCATGTGCAGTACTTCAGACAATTTATGAATAACTTTACAGAACAGGTGAAATCAAAATGATTTTGCAAAGGGAAATGCTAAAAAATTAGGAAAAATTCATTTGAAATATATTTAACTGGATTTTAATTCCATTAAAATATATTTTAATATTTCATCAAGCATATTTTCTCCTTCATTGATATATTTCATACTTTCAAAGGATACATTCCTTCTTTAAGAAAAAAAGCAACCCACCAAGCCCTTCTCTTCCCAAGCGCAGTTTCATCTGGAATTTCTCTTTTCCTACTGTTATAAGTAACACTGAAGCAGAGAGAGGCATGAAGCAGGAGTACTAACAGAAAGAACTCATGGGAGATGGCACTCTGGAGATAACAGAAACTTATTAGGTTTTAGTGACCCCAAATAAACCAAATCTCTTCAGATAAGTTAAATAAGCCACTTAAAAAAAGGTTAACCTTAAACATATTTAATTTAAGCAAGTATAAATAAGATTTAACACTCAGTGAAAATATCACCTCAACATGAGGAAAGCTGTTTGGCCATGGGGAGAGAGCTTCTCAGATTACTCTAGAGAATGTATAATTTATGATTACTTGCCAAACAGCATACATATATATTTGTACACAGACAAAGCTGAAGGAGCTCCCTGCCCTGAGAGCACAGGCAAGGCATCATAAGCCAAAAGGTGTTGAGGTGCCTGAGAAGAGAGAAGGGGTCATAACTCTTTAAGCACAACATATCCAGGTTTTGTGGTATAGCTGCATTTTGGAACTATTTCCTCTTGTTCTTCAGAGCATGGAAATGTTCTGCAGCTGCAGTGGCACGAAAAAAGGACCTAACTTCCGACAGAGAGAGATCTGACAGATCAGACATTAAAGCACTTGGTCCCTGGCATGTATTTACAGACCAAGTCTGCAGATCAGGATGATACTTAATAAATTTCCTTTTTCAGGTGATAAAGTAGATGGAGAAGGCTGAAGTACTCAATGCCTTCTTCACCTTAGTCTTTACTTGCCTTGAACATAACAAGTTCATGCGACCTGATGAGGTGTGTCCCCAAGGACTGAGGGAGCTGGCTGATGGCATTGTAAGGCCATGCTCCATTACCTTTGGAAGGTGATGTTGGTTGGGAGAGGTTCCTGGGGCCTGGGAGAAAGGAAATGTCACAGCTGTGTTCAACAGAGGTGAGAAGTAGGATCTGGGAAAATACTGCCTGGTCACCTTCACCTCAGTCCATGGAAGGTGGCACAACAAATCCTCCTGGGAGCCATTTCCAAACATACTAAGAACAAGAAGGTGACTAGAAGCAGTCATTGTTGATTAATGAAGGGGAAATCCTCCCTGACCAACCTGATAGCTTTCTTCAGTGAGATGTCTGTGGTGGCAGATGAGGGGGGAGAGTTATTTTTCTTGACTTAAGCAAAGATTTCAACACTGTCTCCTATAATGTCCTCACAGTCAAACTGGGGAAGCAATGACTAGGTAAATGGTCAGTGAAGCAGACTGAAAACTGGCTGAACTTCCAGGCTCAAAGGATTGTGGAAGCCAGTCACTAATGCTGTAATGCCTCAGGGGTTCGCACTAGGACCCATACTGTTTAACATCTTTGTTAGTGACCTGGATGACGGGGACAGAGAACACTCTCAGCAAGTTTGCAGATGATCCTCAAAGAAGAGGAAGGGTTGACAGATGATTGTGCTGCCATTCAGTGGGATGTTGAGAGACTGGAGACCTGGGCCAACAGGAATCTCCTGAAGCTGAGCAAAGGGAAATAACCAAGTCCTGCCCTTGGAGAGAAAGAAACCCCAAGCACCCATCCAAACAGGCTGAGGGGTCTTTGGCTGGAAAACAGTTTTTCAGGAAAGGCCCTGGGGATTGTGGTGGACACCAAGTGGAACATGAGCCAGCAGCAGTACCTTGGGCCAATGGAGGTGATCCTTCCTTTCTACTCAGCCCTGATGAGTGCACACCAGGAATGCTGTGTCCAGGTTTGGGCTTCCCAGTGCAAGAGAGACATGGGTGTACTGAAGAAAGTCCAGTGAAGGGCCACAAAGGTGCTGAAAGGGATTGAAGCCTTTATGATACAAGCAGAGGCTGATAATTGTTTAGCCTTGAGATGGAAGAGATGGGGGTGGCATTAATCGTGTGTATAAATATGTGATGGGAGAGAGGAAGGAAGATGGAGCCAGACTCTTCTCTGTGGTGCCCAGCGAAAGGATGGCACAAAATGAAAACCAGAAAATTTCATTTCAACATCAGAAAAAACTTTTTCTACTGTGAGTGTGGTCAAACACCAGTACAGATGCTCAGAGAGGTTGGGGAGTATTCAACCCTGGAGATAATCAAGACCCAGCTTGCTCAAGGCCCTGAGTAACCTGCTGTAGCTGAGTCTTCCTAGAGCCACCTGCCTCTCCTCTCTCCATTTCTTTGATTCTAATTAGGCTGGTTGTAATCACTGGTGTCTCTAACTCCCAGACCAAAAGCTGCATTAAAATAAAGTTAAAGGTGAAGAATCATAATTACAAGGCTTCTTAAATTAGCAGGCAAAAGTGTTACAAGATAAAAGCTCTGCAATTTGATGTGGTATAAGTTCAAACTGAATATAAGATAGAAGTATAGCCATCCATCAATTGACATCTTCATCTGGGAGTTTATAGCTAAAGACTGGATGTTTTGCCACAAGGACATATGCTCTAATGAACTAATTCACATGGTATGGGTTAGATGGAAAAGTCCATGGGCAATGTTGTTGGCTCACACTGTACAAAGGATGAGGTCAGATGAGATTTTTTCTTTTTTTTCTGGCCATAAAGTCAGTGGAACTTGTGTCTTGCTGCCTCACATCTGTGCAGTTTAAATTTTGACAAAGAGTCAACGCTGAATATCTACAAAGAGTCAGTGCCAAATAGATAAAAAATGCTATGAACATAGAAATTAATGTTTCCATCCTGGCCACCTAGAACTGACTTTGCCTTGCTGCTCTGCAGGAAACTAGATCAGAATTAATGTGTTAATGCCATTGCAGCCAACGATGGTGTGCACTTGGTGGATGTCTAGAAGCAAGCAGTGTTCTGTCTCAAACGGGCTGGAGCAAAAAAAACGGAAGGACATGGAAGCTTGATAAACATGAGTAAACATGGGAAAATTACTTCATGGAGAGAGAATACATATTAGGATCGCTTCTTTTAAAGAAGTTATGAGTATGCTGAAAAATACTATAGACATGTTGGCCTTCAAAAAGTTAATTAGCAGTTAACTTCTAACAGGAAAAATATACATAGTGTAAGTTTGAGTTCTGCAGATAATTTCCACAAGATATCCTTGAACCCAGAAATCTACAATAGTTTTTAAAATGTTTGGACATTTTTTTGATCAGATAACAAGAATGTCTACGGTTACTCTAAGTAGGATGCAGTATAACGGATATCAACATTTGTATTTGAGGATACCTATAATGGAGAGAGCAATGAACATTTTTTCCCTGATCTATCTTACTCTATTACAGGATTTTACTCATGTTTTTCTGAGGCACTTGGTGCTGAATGAAATGACAGTGGATGAGGTGGACGTTTAACTGGAGAAGTACAGTAATAGCCATGTTATAAACAAATAAGAATAGTAGAGCTGACAATAAGTAAGGGAAAAATGTAATGTTTTGTTTCCTAGTTTGCCTATATTGTTGAGCAGTTGCCTATTCAGATTCATAAAGGGACTGTGGGGCAAAACTGAATTCCAGCACTGTCGGCCCAGAAGGCTGCTTACCTAAATGCACAAACTCGGTGGTGTCGGATCTAATCTTCTGCAGGGTCCAGACAAGCTACTGTGAAACCTGTGCTGGAACAGGTTGCAGGAGACAGTGTTTGCCAGCCATCCTGCTGGAACTGTGTCACAGCACGGTGAGAAGAAATGTAGGGCAAAATGCACGAGTGCATGAAGAGGAACTCTCCAGCTGTGAAAGCACTTACACGGGCACTGGAAGTGCTGCATTCCAGCTCCTGCTTCAACCTCTTTCTTTGTACCCTATCCAATGACCATTTTTAACACAAAAGAGCTAAGCATTTGGAAACCTGAGAATACGTGGAATGAGATTAAGTACTTGATGCTAGAAGGCTACGGTTCATGTTTGTTTTCTGAGCAGAAAGAACTGAGAGGAAAAATGAGGACAGGGTAATTGGGGTTTAAAAGAAGAGCAGATGAAGGGGTTAAAAATGGAACAGAAAAGTCATTTCAGAGCCTGTGGCAGCAGAAAAGAAGGATGGGCAAAGGAGCATGAAAGCACGGGGGCAGAAGAGCATGTCACAGCATTAATAATATTTTCCCTTTGAAGAGAGTTCTGACATTCTGTGAAGGTATTTTTGGCATCAGAGTTTTAATATGCATTTTCATAGAGCTTACACACTTAAATCTTGCAGTATTTCAAAGTACTCTCCATTGCTGTGTTTGTGAATGTTCCTTTAATTTAGAATGGAGTTGTGATTCTTCCCTAAGATCCAATACAAAAATATGACTATATATGTCTGTACAGCTTTTTAATATTTGAGAAGAGAATTGCTGAATTTCTAAAAACATTCTGGTTAGTTGGTCGTGGAGAATGAAATGACTTTGCTTTTTTCAGCTCAGATGTCAGCTTCTGTTGCTAGCCTGTGCCTCTAAGTTTTTTTTCAGAGGGAACACTCTGAGGTAAACATATTACCTTTTCCTTTTACACACAGAGTTCTTGGTCCCCCTGACAGAACCACCACCAGGGATGCCACTTAGCACCAGAACTTATGCACTCTCATTTGCTCAATACATTGATTGAACAAGGACCAGTAAGGACTCATAAACTTTTTTATCACTACTCATTTGAAAAACCTAAAAACAGATTCCAGAGGCAAAAGGACCTGCATCTTGAATCTTGCCTTGCAAATGTTTCAGACATCCAGCTGCATATCAAGATCTGTCATACTCATGTCTAAAGCTTAACTTTGCAAGTGAAATGATCAAGTTCCAGCCCTCTGCAGGCAAGGGTCTCAATTCTTCCAACAATGCACAAAACCCACATCCTCAGAGCCCAAAAGAGCAAGAAGAAATGAAAGCATACACCTCCCAGTCCGTGCCACACTTAGTTCATTAACATACCCATTAATAAATATACCTTCAGTGTCAGCATTTGCAGCATACATACAGTTTTCACCTGAAGTACTGTTAAAGACACCACCTTAGAGGTTTCAACACAGCTGACCTTACAGCATGCCAGGGAACTAAAAAGGTCTTACTGTTTTGTAGGTATAGAAGCAGAGATCCTAATTATCTTGCTTGAGGTACAATAAGAAACACGTCAAAGTGGACAACTGGACCTGTCCCTCTTGACTCCCCACTTAATTACCTTTTCCAGAAAGTTCCTAAAATTTGGAAATGGATACTATTCCGTTGAAACTGGAGAAAACAACCTCTGTTTCCCCAGTCACAGATATACCAGTAAAGATACAAGCATTAGAAACACGTCTTCACATTCCTGCAAATTTGCAAATTCCACTTTCTCCAAAATCTCATGAAGCTTTATTCTTCTTCTCAGCATCCAAAGACAAGAGATCATGGAAGATCTTGGTTTAGAATTCACGCACATCCCCTGTACTTGCAAAGGCAATAAATGTTTAACATATTGAATCACAATTACAAACAGAAGAAAAAAAAGTCCAGACCCGCACTAAACAAATTCACCTACCTTAGGTACAAACACAAGGCAGAGAGTAATGGTGCTGCAGAATATTATGACTAAAGCAACGATGCAGAACTGCACATTCGGTTGGTCCCGAGTAAGGAACGAAACAGCAGCACCAATAATGCACATTATCCCCACGTTGTATACACTCATTCCGATGTACTTGCTATCATTCAAAGCAGGAATGCTGACATTTCGTGTCTCCCAGGCTAGGAAACACCCAAATAACTGAAATGGTAAACGAAAGGAAACAGATGATAATTATAAGAGAAATTGGCTGATATCCAGAGAAAGCATTAATTTAAAACTGGTATGTTTTCTAACTTGACAAATATAGGTGATATTACAATATAGAGATATACACCTACCTTTTACCCAGCATCTAATTACCTATGTGATTTCTTCTGCTCACTAGGAGAGATTCCTGCTCTCACAAGAAAAATGTGAAGCCTGGAATTAGTAGTGATGGGAACAAATTTATCTAAATGCTATGGCTATCTTTATTTTATACTTTTAGTAATTTTTAAAGGCGGTCCTTCCTGTTTGTTTTCAAGGATTCCAGTAAAGACATAATGTGCATTGTTCTCTTAGCTATTTTTAGCAGCTGTTCTCAGTATGCTTTTATCAATCCAGTCATTCATTGTATGATTATCGCCTACATTAATAAACAGCAGTGCCAAAATGTGTCCCACGGGAGACAAATATACAATGTAGAAAGTGTCACCCTAGCTGTTCAGACTGAGATTATAATGTCTTTTATTATAGTGGGAGTTGGTAAAGGCCTTTCAATTGCAGTTGTCTAATGATTTCTGGCATAAAATATTTTTTGTTCACTTTTCACTTTCATGTATTTTTAAGTTTTATCCCCTTTGTTATTTGCAATATGCTTTTGCAACTCAGCAGGGGAAAGTCTTTAGTGTAAGGAAGCCACCTTCATCACTTGAAATTTAATTAGATTTTTTCCACAACATGAACCGCTGCAAACAGTTATTTTCTTTCTCTTGCATTTCTCACAGAAATTCTGGCAATGCAGTAAAAACATAAACAAACTCAAGACACTGTAAATAGGTAACCCAGGCTGCAACCCAGGCAAAGCCTGGTAAGCGTGTGTGAAGGACAGAGAGAGGAATCACTGCTAAGACCCAAGATTCTGTGTTTTTTAGCTTTCTGATCACACTGCAGGGACGGACAAGAAGGAAAACAAATAAAGGTACACTCCCATTGGCCTTGGTACCCTTCCTCCCAGACTATCACATTTGTCCACTGCCATGTCGTGGAGATAATAATCTCTTTTATACAACTGCAACCCACGTGGTAATCCAGGAAATTAGAGGTTTATGATTATGCCATTTGGGGATTAATTGCAGTTGCCTACTAAAAATTTAACTTCTGCTTTTCTCTGTGAAAAAAACATTAAAAATTCCAAAGGCAAACAATCTGGGCTAGAAGAACACTGGTTGCCAGTCAAGCACAAGAGAGTTGGGAACTGACAGATTTGTGTTTGCTGTACAAACTCAGTTTTGCCCTTAACATGCTTTCAACTGTAGTAACAACTGGACATTAATAGCTGCAAATTTCCTTGATGTTTTGCTTAGTTTTTGCCTCAGCTAACAATGGCAACGTACCCGGTGTGTGATTCAGTTGCTTTGCACTCTGACAGAAACTGGCAAGCTGCAGCCACCCAGGCACTTCAAACCACGACTGCCAGCCCCGTCCTCCAACTGCTGAGCTTCTCTGCTAGCTTATTTCATCCTCTCGCCTACAGCACACACACCCTGCCACATGTTCACCAGCAGACTTGTCTGGAAGGCTTTGGTGATTAGGCATCTACTCCCAGCCCATGCCGTGTGTCAGGCTGGAGATGCTGCCGAGTCCAGGCAAGCCTCTTGCTCACCCACTTTCCAATGCTGCCATCACTGCCGCTATCCGTATCCAGACACACAGGCAGCAGTGGCCTTTCCCAGCAACAAAAGCAGCAGTTGCCCTTGCAATCCTTACCGAGGTCTTCCTCAGCATCGTTCCCACCCTGTCCCCTCCCCACGCTCCCGCAGGACATCATCCTCTCCAGAGCACTCCATTGCCGCCTTCTGTTTTACCCATCTCCTCTAAAGGACTCAAGCACACACCTCACCTCAGTCCCTTGCCTCTTCCCCTGCCCTTCCCAGCAGCATAAGAAGATCAGGAAGAAATGCAGCGGCTGCTGCAGGCAGAGCATGGGAGGGGGCTGCTCTGGAGGGTCATGGTGTACATAAATAGCTAGTGGGAGCAGAGAGGGGTCTCAGAACCATTCAGTAGGGCAGCTGAGGTGGCTAAGCCGTTTAACGAGCTGACTAGCTTTGTGCCAGAGAAGCAGCTCATCCTCTAATACATTTTCAGAGCTCCTCGGGAAACCAAGATGATACTTTCAATAAGGAAGGATGCAGGCAGCACTTCTCTGCTCTTGGGTCTGGCACCGTGAACAGACGGAGCAGGGAACATACAGACTCCTTTCCAGGGTCTGCAGAAGCAAATTGTCCACTGTATTGGCCTGGCTGCACTAGGGACATATGCTGGTGATACCTTTTTTCAGGATACGAATGTATTTCTCCCAGACACTCCACCATCTCAGCAGGTGCCAGTTCTGCATCTGTGCTGCAAATTTACACCTTGCCAGCCCCCGAACTGACAGCAGACTGGTCTGGGCTGAGCTGTTCTGAGGGGTGGAAGGAATCTCTGTGTGTATGTCTATGTCATGTTTTTAAAGGGATGAGATCCTGATTAACTATGGAGAAGATTTCCATCTTCTCCTGCTACAACTAATTATTAATAAGACTTTTAGGGTTGTAGGTGATCCCTCACTCTCCCCTACTTCTCCCAGTATGAACAGATTCCCTTCCAAAAGCATTATTCTGGGAATACGGCCAATGTACTTAAATGAGGCCGGCACTTATTACAAATAATGAGCATGAATTTATAGCTGAGGCAGTTATAAAGTGATCTAAAATATCAATTATAATGGAAAAAGATCATTTGAACAGTATTGTGGGGGTTATGGTTTGGCCTGGTCTCATTTATAATTGAGAACAGCACGGAAAATGGTTAAGTACTTTCCAGATGAAAGGAAGATATTTATTTTTATGATAACTAGAGAAAAGAAGAGGCTCTTGCAGCAAGTGGGTTTCCTCCAAACGGTGCACTATAAATTTGAGAGCATTGTTTTTAATTTTTATTGTCTTTTTAGGCAAAATGCTTGCCTCAGGAAGAGAGCTCTCCTTTTCCAAAAGGCAGTTTATCTCTGAGACTCAAGCATGAATAAAAGCTGAGAGTTTTCTACAGCCTGCTGCCAGGACAGTGGTGATTCCAGAGGTGCTCCTTGTTTGCAGGTTACAGGTTCTTGCAGGCCTTCATGGGGTTGATAAATCTTCCCCTTTGAGACAGAGCCTTCCTGAGAGAAAATGATGCTGCTTTCCCTCCATCTGCCCTTCTTATTGTCCCCCTTCCTGAGGCTCAGCCAATCTGCACAAATGAAAGATTCACTTTTATGACTGAAAAAAATTCTGAAAATCCCCAAAATGGCTTGGTTGAGGAATAGCACACAGACGCTGTTAGTGAAAGGTCCAGATTTCCATGATACCTTGACAAGTTTTGAATATGAAACTTCGGAGCTTCAGTTAAAAACAGGGATTCTCAGGACCCCAGTTTAGCTGCTGTCTACTCCAGCTATCTAAAATCACGCTTCTCATTATGCTTGCGGGCACCTAAGCCTTGAGACTGCCGTGCAATTTAAGGACTATTCAATATTTAAGGCCTGCTGGGCTTTGCAACGCAGCTCCCTCTCCTCCCAATGCTCCCAGAGGAGCTTTTCAGAGTGTGTCTACTGACTTGGGCCCCACACAAAATGCCACCTTCCCTCAAGACAACGATGGTGGTGATGACTATTGCATAGCTTCTTGCTTGGACACCATGGCACAATTCCAAATTTTGTGTGTGTGCTTCCTAGCTCCAGAGTAGAGGCTGTCTTCAGAAGGACCTCTCACACTTCTTTTAGAGATGTCAGATTTTAGGTAATGGGAGATGGACTGTCTTAATTACTTGGGTGCTTGCGTGGGATGCTAGTTCTGATCTCTGCTGAGAATTTTGATTAAACAGTCCTCAGAAAAGGCACGTGTGAACACACCAGGATGGAGGCAGGCAGCTCTTAGCAGTGCTGATGTGCTAGATTTGGAGAGGGGTAGGACATGCCCATCCCCACTGTTTTACACCAGCTAGCTTAGGCAGCTCCTTGCTGACAGTTATGAGTCCCACCTTGAGGCTCCTCATGGGTCCTGTGCATCACAGAAGGAGTTTGAATATCTCAGGGCTATGCATTCCCCTAAAGAACACAGTTACCTAAAAGTTAAGGAGCACAAGAGCCTACTGTCAAGTCTAATGATCTAATTTATCTCTTTTAGGGGATCTCAACCAAAGTCACTTTGAGAATGCAGCCAGGAAGGTTTCTTAGATCGTTAGTCATTAGCTTCAAGCCTTTCCAATTCGATCTACCATATACACATCTTCTTGATGTAGAAAGTGCCATGAAATGTTGTTTTGGCCTTCCTCTGAAGACATGGGCTGTACAGGCAAGACACTACACTGATTCAGAGTATTGGCTTTCTAGCAGGTGATACGGTGGGTTTAGGCTGTTGTCAGTGCACCTAAAAAGCCTGTGAGACTACTGTTGAATAAATCTGAGAAAAACAGTATCTGAAGACAATAGGATTATACCACTGTGACTAAAGACAGAATTCTGGTCACTAAGATAAATATATATTGAAGTCTTAGAGGAATAACAGGACGATGACAAACACAATATTTGTGTTTACAGAGTCTAACAGGCAAACTTTATTTTTTTTAAATCTTGTACTAACTTAATTGTGATAGCTGGGAATATAATAAAAGTGTTTGTAGCTGAAGTATTAGAAAACATTTAACACTGTTTTTCAAAACTCTGCTAGCTAGTTAGTTTCAAATCTTGTTCACCAGAATTACTGCCAAACACAGTAACAATTGCTTCTTGATCCACAACGTATATTAATACAATCACGTGTGTAATTTGCTATTGGACTGCATAGACTGTCAGATGACAGGCAGGAAATTATTCATCCTCCTATATTCCATCTTGCCCTGTACTGCCCTTAAACCATTTTGTCCCTATGTTTAATTTCAAAGTAATGTCTGCTTGTACTTTGAACATGGGTTATGAGCAGTATTAGGAAAGAAAGATACAGAATTATACTGAGGATATCAGACAAGAGCAGAGAAATACCAGAGGAAAAGTCACCAATCTTGTCAGAAGTCTGCCAATAACTAGAGGGTATGGTTTTGGAAAGATTATATATTGGACCAGGCTGCAGCTTTGCAGCTAATTAATGTATTGTAGTAGCACTTAGTGAACTCGCTTGTGGATCACAGCCCTGCTGTGCTTCATGAAAGAACAAAAGCAAGCCCTTACTTCAAAGATCTTACAGATGTTTTTTTGGGAGTTTGTTTGTTTGTTTTTTTTGGGGGAGGGAGGGTTGGTTTTTTTTTTTTCTGGCTAGAGGACTGGGAGGTTTCCCCTCCAGCCACCCCTTAAAATAAAGGCAATTCTGGACTCCAGGCTGTAAAGATATCTCAGTTCGAAGTAACCATGATGCTGGAATTGTGGGTTTCCCTACGCGTGTTCATTCATTAAATACAGATCATCACAGACACAGGCACATTTTTATTTCAGTGAAATGCCTGCAGGTTTTTTTCAATGAGAATTTTCAAAACTAAAAAAATATGCATTTTGATTTTCGGGTTTTCACTGGAGCAGTAAAAAATACTGAGCAATTTTCAGGAAGATGTATAGAAAAGTGATTTTTTTTTTTAATTGCCATCACATCAAGTAAGGTTAGCAAACTGAAAGACGAACTATACACTTGTAGGTCTCCTACCTTCACAGTCAGTACAATCTGACGCTAAACCATCAGTTACTCCCCTGATCAGGTACGTGTCAGCTGTGTACTTAGTTTATTTTCACAAAGCTGCTCTGGATAGACAGTCCTAAGGGAAGCTTAATATTTCTATTAAGCATTAGGACAATAGCTAAATATTTTTTTAATTGTGCAATATGACATTCAGCTATTCAGTTGAAGGGCTTTCTTTGTAAAGTTCTTGGCAAAGTCTTTTATCCTGCAGGGTGCTTAGAATGGTCCTGCCCAGGTCAAGATGGAAGAGCATCTACACAAAGCTATGGACACTAATATGCATCCAGATACAAATTTTCCACTTTATATTCCAGCCTTCCCCTTTTCCCTTCTTTCTATTCAGACTGTATCTGACTTTCTTCCATGAAAATTCTGCTTAGTCATGAAACACATTATAGTAACTAAGTTGAAACAAATATGCATTTGGTTATTAGTGATTAGCCATTTGGAATAGCTTTATAGTGTCTCTGGCATAAGACTACCACAGACAATCACAATACTGTAAAATGATCAAACATCTCCGATAAAAACAAGTGTGTGCTACAGTTTAAAGCTATTGCTGCTATATGAAAATCGATGTCAAGAGGCATGTAAGGGAATACTGAAACGTCTACAATATTTCAAGAATATATTTGAAGTTTCCTTATAGTCATAGTAGGCCAAAATTTATTCTACAATTTATGGTAATTTATGTTTTTGATGATGAAATTTACTTAAGAATAGGCATATTGTTGATACAGTATCATAAGATGATTGGGAGTGACTTGAGGAAACCACCTAGTGCAACCTCCTGCTCAAAAAGCAGGCTCAGAACAGGCTGCTTGTAGCTTCATCCAGTCTGGTCTTGAAACCTTCCAAGGGTGAAGGCTGATCAGCCTCACTGGGCAACCTGCTCCGCTGCTTCCCTTTCCTCAGAGTGAAAAAAAATGTTCTTTATATCTAGTCTATATTGGGTAAATATAGTAAAACGGTAAAAATGAGGCGTGCAGGCAGCACACGACAGCTGTAGTGTTCACAAGCAGCTCCTGGGCTAGATCCTCAGAGAAGCTCAAGCACCTGAAGCGGTTGTGAGAATCTACATCCAGCAAGGACAGCTGTCCCTCAGCATCATCTGTAGCTGCCTCAATGCTGTTAGCACCCAAGTATATGCTAACAGCTGCTGGGACTCTGGGTCCATCTACCCCAGCCAAGCCTCTCTCCCCTCCTGCCCTCCAAGGCAAGAGCACCAAGGGCTCCCTGAAGACTTCAACCGTGGCACTTAACTCCTTTTTGCAAATCTACTTCCAAGTGCACAAAAACATTGGAAAAGTAATGTTTATAGATTAGCCATCAAAGCCAAGGAAGATATCTGAGAAGGGAAGTGTGGGAAATAAGAGGAACGTTTACAAACAGCAACTGGAAGATGTTTGGGTATGTGCTGTAAACTATCTGCCCTAAACTTCATAAGTGTAAAGAAGCTTTCCTTACCTTAAAAATTGTTGTGGAATTTAAAACAAACAAGCAATAAAATTAGCTGAAGACTAGACAGAATGTAATAAAGGTTAAAAAGAGGAAATTCCTTTTAATGATTATGAATTAAAGTTCTGAAATACAGATAGAGGAAAGGGAAGTTAAATATATATCAGAAAATGAACGGCTAGCAGCATTAACAGAATTCATAAGGATTTCTAAAAATGTATGTGGACAAAAAGGAATCCTAATAATAATTCCTTACAGGATGGCAAATTCAATAGTAATGATGCATGATAAGATATGCTTAATGAATATTTCTGTCCTATATTTCTGTAGAGATGGAACAATGTATTCACATCTTGCCAAAACAGTGTAATGCAGCTTATTCCAGCAGTAAGAGAGCTCTCAGAAACCCTGTCAAGACAAGCTGTTGTAATCAGAGAGATCCGGTAACCTGCATGCAGAAGTTCTAGGAATTGATTTAGAAGTTGTCTGGACTGCTGGACTTAATTGTTGATATTTATTGGAATTCTGGAAAAGCTCCCTTAAGATATAAAGAGGCCATATGGGAAAAGAGAAAGTGGAACATCTTCAGTGATTACAGAGCTATTATGGTAGTTTCTATCCTAAACAAATCAGTGAAATGGCTGATACATGAACTCAGTCAATAAACGACCAAAAAACCCCAAAAAAGATAGTGATATAATTCAACATGCTATTATTTTTTTCAATGAGATTGCAAGACTGAATAAAGATAATCACATTTATGCAGCTTACCTGGATTTCTCAGTAGCGTTTGTCTCAATACTGCACAATATTGTTATTTAAAAACAGTATGTTACAAAATCAATACAACAAAGCTAAACTGATTAAAATCTCAACATATAACTATTAATGAGAACCCAATAAAAAACCCGATAGGTTTCCAAGATTTCCCATCCTAATGCTGTCCCATATTTGTTCACTGACCTGAAGTAGGCTATAAAATCATGGCTCAAAATGATGCAGAGGAAGCAAAGGTGGAGAATGGTAAACAACTAATAAATGTCATTTACATAAACCAGTAAGATTATTATGAAAGTCACTGAAATTCGGCCAAACTCAGGGTAGTTTGCCTAGGAATAAAGGCATCAGATCATTTTAGAAAACGAGAGATTACATACGTGCAAGATCCACCAAGGTCCAAGGTTTGAAAGTCAGAGCTATACAAATTCAACCTAGCGATTACAGAGCCTGAAGAAGCAGAGGAATTCTTTCAGACTTGCAATTAGATTGAACGTTAGCCCAAAGATATATTTTAGTTGAATTAATAATTTAGTTGGCTTCATAAATTGATTATGGAGTCACGTTGTGGAGTATGTCAACTATAGTGACCAAACCAGAATACTGGAATATGAATAATTAGAAGGAATTAAATTTCTTATTCTTAGCGACCTTTACCAAGTCCCATAATCTATGTGCATAATTTTTTCCTATCTTCAGCATGAAATACTGATGTTTTCATCTTTAGCAAGGTTAGTTAAGGACCACAGATTAAAAACTGAGTATCAGAAATGGTTAATAATATTAGTTATAGCATAAAACCCCCTCAATTAACACTTACATGGTAAAAGTAAGATTTTGATATGCGGAGCAACAGCCAAACTGAAAATACACCTTGGCCTTGAAAGCCCGTTTCTCAGTAGGCGAATAATATGTAACTGTAATAATATGTCAGCTTCACAATGTCAGCAACACAATGAAACTTCCAACATACGTACACCTTGAGTCTAATGTTAATTCAACGCATTATCAGGAAGAGAGGAATCAAACTGTAGATGACTCTAGTCAATAAGCAAAGTGACCTAGAGGAGTCCAATCCATTCTTAATTTGATATTGTTCTGGCTGAGATCAGAAAAATAATTCATACCACTCAGAAGGATGTTAGTGCACTCACTGATAATGCACCACTGGCAAGTTTCAGAAGGTTTGATTTCCAACATCCCTTGGAAGAGATGAAATAAAGGTACTTTTCACCCATGTCTACATCATCAGCTAGACATAATGCAGCTGATGGTCACCGTGTACACACAGACAGACCCTGGACTTGTACGCAGCCTTTTACGAGGTGAACCTGAGATGGGAAACAAACCATATGTATGGTGGGTTTTGGCCAGGGTCACCATGATGACTAATATAATGACAAAGATTTAGAACGGTCATCTTCCTATTATTCTCTGGTCCTGAGGAATCTGAATCCAGTAACTGAGAAGCCTTCGTGCACTTAGTAAGCATGTCCTCACATCCTTTCAAGGGCAAACATAGGATCGTGAATCTGACTTTTAATGTTTGCCTCCTTTAATACAGAAGGAAGCTGTGTATCCCGGTGGGTAATGCCTTTCCTTATTTTGCCTTGCCTTGCTTTCCTTGCCCTTTCCTGTCCTTCTGTCTTCTGCCCTACCCTGAATGATTTATCCACTGCACTAGTGCAGTTAAGTCATCAGAATGGACAGTATTCATTTATATCTTCAAGCCAAAAAAGAAACACACTTTTTTATGTTAACCTATCTTTTGTATTCTCAATTTGAGGCAAGAGGTCACCGTAAATAATTCTGGCTTGAGTAAATCATTAAGCCTTTTCACTTTGAATATCGCACTGTACTGTAATTAGCAATACTAGCTCTTTAGTATAAAGCATGCTAAATTTGGGATAAGTATTTTATTATTACGAACTACAGAATTTTGTATTTGACAGACCTTTATAAAATGATACAGTAACAAGAGGGGTTCTGGTTTTTGTTCTGAAGGCAAAGTATGTGCGGCATATAGAAACACCTTTGGTGATGAGATAAAATGCATCAATCCTGTTGTCCTTGTGTAACTCACCATTGCAATTATTTAAGTGACTCAGAAGAGTATCTTCCTTTTTCATATGTAGAGATTTGTGTGACAAAAGGGCATTGGAGTAATAAAAAGTGTATATTTCTCTGGTGGTTATGAAACACTGTATGCCTGAAATAATTATAGTGAGTAATGCCAAATAGCATTTGCAAACTTAAACAAACTGAGTCACATATCTTGTAGAAAACAGTCCAACATACATGCCAACAAACAAATCTAGGGCAAAGGACTAGTGAGAACTAGTGAGAACCAATTACTATCCAGCATGACTCAAACTTGAAAGAAACTTCAAAGAAAATTACCTGAGAATGTATTTTTAAAATACATATAAATGTTATTTTACCTCTAATAACAAATTATAGGTTTGTAATTGAAAACATTATTGAAGTTATTTTTTTTAAAAAAACACAGTATTTATATTTTTTTCATTTGATTTGTTCATTTACACCCCTCTAAGTGAGCCAAATGTATTTACTTGTTCACTTTTCAAACAGAACCACAGAGAAAAATGTCACTTGGATAAGGAACACTGGCAAATTCTACCAGGGAGAGCACAAAATGAACTGTTAAAAATTTCTATAAAAGGAGATTGGAAAGTAACAAAAGTATGTAAAACATTGTTGCTTTTAGCAAGTTATCTAAGAAAAATATTGTAAAATTAAATACTCTTCCAAATGAAGAGCAGGAATCTATTGACAGATATGTCAAACCAGCAATAAGGTAATATACTAGAAAAGAGACAAAAAACTAAGAACTTCATCCCTGAAGATAAATAAATGACCTGACAGAGACAAACCATCACCACATAGAATGTAAATATTGCAATAAAATAAATACCTTGTCAGCAACTGGGTACTAAAGCTACGCTTTCCAGTTTATCTGTATCTCTTTGAAAGATTTGGCTTAAAAAAGAGACAAAATCAGAAGTCAGCACTATGCAGACTAGGAAAAAATCAAACAAAGAAATATAAGCAGGAATTTCAGAAGCTCCCATGTCCACGTGAGGACTTGCAGACAGGCTCTGCAGATGGGTACAGGGGCTCTGACAGCCTGAAGGAGCCCTTGCTTCCTTAGTTCACTGGTGTGCAAAGAAGCTCTGCACACAAGTACTGGCACGATGCTGGGTGATGTGCTGTGTTTTGTGCCAGTGGTCTGTTACATCTTACCGTCAGACTGTGGGCTCAGTGTCATGGCTCCTAACTTCTGGCATCCTTGCCTCCACAACACAAATCCCTTGATGCTACATGCTGAGGTTACTGCGAATCCCGAGCCACTCCAAGCTGCCCAGTAAGACACGCTGAGAAGTGGAATCTCCCTTGTTATCCCTTTTGGGGGATCAGGTATGTCTTAGCTCTTGAATTCACAGCCTGCATAGATGTCCTCTGAAAAATAGGCACCTAGACCTAAAGTTGCTTTTTTTTTTTTTTTTTTTTTTTTCTTTTTCAAATGGGAAGGTGGGAAGGCTTCCTTTTGGCTAGCAGCTCCCAGATCAGCCCTGTCACCTGGGAACTGGAGACACGTGGTGCTAGTGCCTCCTCTGCCTGAGGGCACTCCCCAGCAGACCAGCCTGACCACAGAGCTACCGGCTTTCAGGATCAAAAAAACCTCTCTCGTGCCTTTCTCTTGGACCTTGTATTGCATATTTAAAGACCTTTCAGCCTGAAAAAAAGCAGGATGAAAAGCAGCAGGACTCTGCAGCTCAGCAGAGCGGCCATTTGCTGTGGGGAGGGAAGACGAATGCTCCAGGCACCAGCAGCTCCCTCTCCCCATCTTCCCCCAGGGCAGCAGCACCAGCCCCGCTGGGTGGAAGCAGCTGGCCGGGTCTTTCACAGGTGTCCTAATGAACAGGCACGCTGCAAATACTCAGAACAGATTGAACCCTTTGGGCAGTGTGAACTAATGCTTGTGTTTCAGTTCTACGGTGGGCTCAACTCAAGATAGGTGTTCAGATGGTCAGTGCTGTAAAAATCCGATGTTTTTAAAGCCTTGAGGCTTAGGTGCTTTTAATCACTACTAATCACCTTTGCAGGTTTGTTTTTGTCTCATTCATAGACCCATCTTTTCACTACTGAATTTCTTGGTTTGTGGTATATCTATAGTATTCAGCTTAAGTGCTATTACTGTCTTAATTATTTTACATATCTGCATATTACCATCTAATGAACTTTAGAACAGGTCCAGTTACAAAAGATAAATTCAAGGGAGTTTTAACTCACTTCCAGCCATCAGGAAAGCAAATATAATTGAGTTCATGCCTATCAGTAAATAGCAGCTTGAAGTCAGTGTTGTGCAGAACAAGCTACACTTACCATCAGCAGTCCTTTATAAGCATAGACAATCCCAAGCCAAATTGTCATGTGGGTGTTTTCGCAGTGCTCCAAGATTGGTCGGATGGAGATATCTCTGCCTGCAGGGTCTGGCTGCAAAAAACAAAAGGTGAAATAGTTGGATTCAGATTTCATTAGTATTCACACCTCAGAGGTATTTAAATTTATTCTGAGTAGATTAGGGATGTGTAGAATACAGAGTGGACAACTTTGAAGTAACTTGGGGTGACTGCAGACTCCTGAACCTGCAAAGGAACACAGTAAAAAGCAAAGACCTGAGGAAACAACCGCACGACAGCTACCACTGGGCGAGGTCACCTCTACTGCAAACTAGAAAGAAAATTTCTGAAGTCATTCTGTTTTTAACAGTGTCAGTCACATTTATCAGCTTTAGGACATCTAATTTTTCTACAAGGCAAACAGCTTGAATGTAGAGGCATGAAAATAAATGTGCTTAAAATCATCCCTCCTTTCACCTGTGGTTCTTGTGTCACTGGCAAATGGCTGATAAACAACGTATGTCAGGTGTTTTTTCATTGACAACCATGAGCTAAATCAAAAACCATTTATTATGGAAACTACATCAGCTTAGAAGAGAGTATAAATCACCAAAAATTTGGGGAAAAAAGTCCTTTAGAGCAAGTGAACATCTATGAAAAATATAACGCTGCGGAGAGCTTTGTAGCTTTCCATTTATTTTGAAAAGGAGTTTGTATAAAAGTGCAGAATCAACTTGCAGGTTACCAGGAGTATTTGTATGAAGGAGAGGTTATGACTAAGATTCAAAGAAACCTGCAAGAACAACCCCCAGTCTCCCTCACTTTTTTTCTTTTTACAACAGGAAAAAAACCAGTTCACACAAAGAGTAAACAGGTACCAGCTACTACGCTGTCTACAATTAAATATATATTAGGGTATGGCCCAACTGCCTTTTGCTGGTGTACATTGTATCAGAACACAAGGTGCCTCTCCTATGCGATTCTAAGAGATCCTGTTTTAGTTCGGTACCACAGAATACTCCTGTTGGCTACTCTGACATGTGTGTACAGTGTGTTTTGCTTTAAAGAATACACTGACATACTGACGGCTATTTTTCCTTTCTACTTTGAAACACTGGATCTGAACTTCAGCTAAACTAAGATCGACCCAGCCATATCTTTCTGTACCTAGTTGTCCCATGGCTTTGCAATTTCCCTGATGTAAAATGTCTCATGGAGAAGAATAAAGATTATTATGAGCTAAGGAAAAAAAAAATCACATTTTCACCAATGGGAACATAGAATTATATGTGGAAAGACTTCAGAGAGATTGAATAATTTCCTAAAGTTTATTCTTACTTCCTCTAATGCTGGTATGAATTTTGCTATGGATTTTGGGAGTCACGATGTTAACCCACACCTCCGTTTCTTCCATCAGAAGACCTCTGACCTCATACACTGTAAAAAGATAATGTAATAAACAAGGAGGTAGACGGGAGAAAAAAACCCAAACAACCTTGTGCTGTGCACTGCACAAAGGATTAGCAACTTTCTTTGCAAGTCCTGCAGTAGGCAAGACATTAACATTTAAAACTTTTTCTTATCTTAGACTTCTGTAGAACTCTGAATGGGAGAATAAAGATCTTTGAAAAAAGGTGTCCTAAAATAAAATAAGATAAAACCCAAGAAGGCAATATTAACTCTCCCAGTGGGCTTATGACTCTGCCGTAACAGTTGCTGATGGCAAGCTAACAACCATTAGCTGAAGAATTGAAATGGCTGCAAACATTAAGTGGCATCACAACATTTAAGATGCTACAGATGTTTGTCTGGGGATCAGTTAAACTGCATCATTCTCCTTCAACAATGACAAAAGCCCAAAGCTAAAATTTAGGTACACTGAAGGGAAAGAACCCTTTCATGTCAAAATTACAGCCTACTGTGTTCGACATCATTTTTGACTAATATGAAGTAAAGTTCACATGACAAATCATTCAAATATAGTCCTGAACGTGTAACTGATGTGTGAGCAGGACTGTACGACAGAGACTTTTTTTCTGAAATTCTAAACTATACCTGAGCCTGCTATAAAGATTTCTTTTTTTCCATTTTTGAGTTACAGTATGCCAACAGTTGCATCCTTCATGGTCTGGAATTATGGAAATTACATAAAATTTAAGCTTGTGGTCATCAGAATGTGGGGCTGATTGTGGTGTGGGTTTGGTTTTTGTTTTGTTTTCCACACTGCGGAGTGAGCACAGGACTGTCTCTTCATTTCTCCAACTCCATGTTCTTTCTGCCATATATTCCCTCTATTTCAGTTTTGTACTTTTGTGAAACAAGAAAGCTTATAAATAATGTAGACTTCCACTTGATGCAATGGACAATGTCGTGTCTTATTTTTCCCTCGTGCCCAGATTGAAACCTTCACTCACACTTAGACTGAAGCATTGTACCACTTTTCACCAACTATGAGCAATTGGAATTATTCCTTATTTTGAAGAAAATTACTGAAATGCATACTTCTATTTGGCCAGTGGCAAATTATCTTTTTATTTTCACTACGTGGT
The DNA here is from genome assembly GCA_011057875.1 of Pterocles orientalis. NCBI lineage: Eukaryota > Metazoa > Chordata > Aves > Pterocliformes > Pteroclidae > Pterocles > Pterocles orientalis. The sequence continues at coordinate 103,323 of WKFP01015102.1, forward strand.
TATTCTCTAATGCAAATTTGCTTCAAAATTGGAAAGCATATGTCCATTCATTACTCAAAACTGAGAGACCTGAACAGAAAAATGACAAAATGGAAAACATAACTTGTTTTGAAATCCCATTAGAGAGAAAGAAGTTGGATCATGTCCAGATTGCCAGATTTTATAAGGCAATGACAGTTTAAAAAATATATTGATTAGATAAAAGTGTATTCAGATTTTCTATGTGAGATAAGAAATTCTTGTGAGGTGCCCTAGAGGAAGCAGGAAAAGAGAGAGTAGTGATTGCAGCATCTGCAAAAGGGTTCATGGGGCAACACTTCTTTCAAAGTCCTTTCCAGATCTGCAAGGTGGTAGTATTTTCAACAAAATTTGGCTGAATACTTGTGCATGCAGAGTTAAGTGGTGGTAGGTAGCAGTAATTTTACAGTGAACTGATTTTTCTGATTACTTATTGCCACTGCAAAATAACATTTCTGTTTTACTGCTTTTAATTTGCCATTCTGCTTCTTCACTGATTTTGCATGAATTAACTAATCATAGCAAAATGCTGGGTTAAAAAAACATATGATGTTTTCTGATGTCAAAAGAATTTTTTAAAACTCTACAATTACAGCTGAATGGAGCACTTCACTGACCTCTCTAATCATCCACCACCATTTGTGCACTTTGTTACTGCTTTAGAGAGGATGACAACATAAATGCTACCAGTGATTATATATGTACTGGAAATTTGCCCTTTCCTTTTATAGAAAAAAATCTAAATGCCCTTCAGATGTCATTCTCAAAATCCCGGAGACCTCCTGTCTTGTGATTAGACTGAAGCTTTCCTACCTCTTCTGAAACCTAATAAGGCTTCTGACATAGACATAAATTTCTGGAGTGTTTCCAGCAGTTGAACATAAACAGTTTAATCTCTTCATACAAGAGTTGCGTATCACCATCAGTAAAATGCTTGTTTTATGTGATATCTGCTAGGTCTAGAAAGCAACCCAAACCAGTAAACAGATTACCTATGGAATGTTTATATCCCCTCTCTGTGCATGTACAAATTATTCTTAGTCACCTCTGCAGTTTTGTTGCATTTTCATTTTCTTTGCTCCTCAGTCGCTGGTGGTCTGGCATATCCTTCTCATAATAGATGAGTGATGGCTTAGGTGGGTACTACCAGAGGGAGGAGCGAAGCTTAAAACTGCCTGGAACCAGCAGGGAAATTTGCAGGAGGGACCCTGACGGGCAATGCCAGAGACTGCCAAGTACCTCGTTCCTTCCTACACCTCTAAAAACAACTGAGCAGCAATGAGACTCTTCTTTCCTTCACGTATTTATGGATTGCAATACAAAACTACAGGCTGGGTTTAAGCTGCTTTCCAGAGTGGCCCATGTTAGGGAAGCAGAAAGGGAGTGCTTCAAGTGCAAGCGCAGCTTTCACTGAACAATGATCTCCAATTCCTTTAAGGACCTGGCTGCACTTGAGTAAGCAAATGTACGCAGTGTAATGGACAGCCTTCCTTGATGCAGGCTGCGGCGTGGGAAGAGAAGGCAAACCGCCCTGAGGCACCTGTGCCTTCTGAGCATGATGTTATTTGATTCATATAAAGACAGCTCTTATCTCCTTTTTTTTTCATCTTTAACTACAATTTCTTAGTGGCTATTATACTAGCCAAAATCCCTTTGGAAAAGACCTTGTGCATTGCGGAGATATTCGTATGATAATTAACGTATCACTGACTTATTTTCTGTCTTTATGGCCTTTCCTTCTATAGAGCTCCACACAGGTCTTAAAAGAATGAAGAGTCTATGTGCCACAAGGCATTTCATCCAGCAAATGTCTACGAAGAACAGACTGGGCCACTGCACAGTGTTCAAAGGTCCTTGACCTTCCTGGGGCACTTCCAGGTGGTCACCTCTCCAGGTCCCGTTGTTGACACCGCAGATGATCCTTATCTACAGGGTTGTGGTGCTGCTGTGTGACACAGCTAACGGGTGGACAATCTCAGCAAGCTTTCTAAGAAACTTTGCAGCAGATTTCCAGTGAGACATTTTGCCATTTCTGCAGCTGCAGTTTCATCAGTGACAAAATCAGAACATCAGGCCTCAGTCTTTTCCAAAGATATGAAACATAAGGTAAATAGTTGCAGCTTCCGTTTACTAAGCTTAAAATAAACGGTGTGGTTCCCATAGTATAGGAAAATACAGAATCATACTCTTCTGTCGCACAGTTAAAATGGTCTTCATATACCATCCTACTCTTTGTTTTATCTTCCCTTTAAATGTCTTCCATCTCACTGGCATAATGACTGCATGCTGTCACTAGTCTGATGAAAAGAGAAACAGAAGGAATAGAGGGTGTCTGCTTTTCAATTACTTAATAATATGAGGGTATTTTTAGAAAAAAAACACAGGTGTGATATGAAAAAGAGATTTGTCAGGAAATTGATTGTTTTTGTTTAATTTCTTTTTTACTTTGTGTAGTCATACCTTCAATGAATGCAAAATAGCAAATGCAATACTAAATTGGGGTAGCTCACTTGGAATGTCTTCCAATTACAAATCTGGTGGGCAATCTAGAGTACAAGCTTGTTTGTCTTTGCTCACGTTGGAGCTTGGGTTCAGAGACATTATGAATCACATTGTATATTATACAGCAGCTCATCTGAGAACAAAACTGGATTACTGGATTCTTGCAATCCAGTGACCAATATAATTTCTCTTCAAGATTAATTGAGAAGTTTGTTCATTTCTGTCATAGTCTAAGGATCCAGGACAGTGACTGATTTAAAAGCTTTTTATTTATGTATTTTTCTTTGATTTAGAATCACGGGTCCATTTGACCATGGAACAAAAAATCCGCTTTTAATAGGTAAGCACAGTACCATTTAATATAGTAAAGGCTGCTTTCCAGTTTAGGAATGTAGCATTCTGTTAATATAAACAGGTTTTAAACTAAATAACTATCCTTACACCTGGTCACTTCATCACTCCTGCAAGAAAAATGACAAACTTAAATCTTCTGACCTCAGGAGAAGGTAAGGACGAGGTTCTGAGCAACCACAATGTCCATTGAGTCCAGTGTGCATACTTGATGCTCTCTCATGCAGGTCCCCAGGAGAAAATTACTTTACACTTGAATTTAGATTTTTTTTTTTTTTTTTTTCAAATTGTTTAAATAATGTTATTTATATTTGTAGAAACTTTTACAGTTGATGACTGAACAACTGCAGCAAGATAGCATGCTATATCAGTTCCCCTCTGAGTAGAAAAACTTCTCCTAAGCATAAAAAATTTAGGAATGTTACTTTTTTTTTTTCATAATCTGAGGTGGAAGACAAAATTTTATTTCATTAAATAGTCACAACTGCTTCAGCCCCTAATCTGTGGATTTACTTACTTTGCACAGGAACAATGGATTAACACTCGTGGCACTATCAGAAAGGGACCTGTTACCTCATTTGTGTAGAAGAGGAGGAGGAGTCATGTGAAGGTTAAGCAAACTGCCTAGAAAATCTGAGAGGAATTCAGCCTGTTGCGCCTCACTTCTTCGAGTTAGAAAAAACATCATTCTTTCTGATAACTATGATCAATATGAAAAATCTCATCCCAGAGGTCAGAGGGCTGGAGCACCTCCCCTATGAGGACAGGCTGAGAGAGTTGGGGTTGTTCATCCTGGAGAAGAGAAGGCTCCGAGGAGACTTAATAGCAGCCTTCCAGTACCTGAAGGGGGCTACAGGAGAGATGGGGAGGCACTCTGCATCAGGGAGTGGAGTGAGAGGACAAGGGGTAACGGGTATAAGCTGAAAGAGGGTAAATTTAGACTAGACACTAGGAAGAAATTTTTCACTATGAGGGGGTGAGACACTGGAACAGGTTGCCCAGAGAAGCTGTGGATGCCCCATCCCTGGAGGGGTTCAAGGCCAGGCTGGATGAGGCTTTGGGCAACCTGGGCTAGTGGAGGGTGTCCCTGCCCATGGCAGGTGGGTTGGAACTTGATGATTTTTAAGGTCCTTTCTAACCTAAGCCATTCTGTGATTCTGTGATTTATTAATGTGTCCATACATTAACTTGTAAAGAAAATCTCTCAGCAGCTTTATTTATAACATCACTTTACCTAATGATTTTCATTTTGCTGTTGTGGTGCTTCACTTTTATTTAAATTAAACTGTTTTTGAGAGCCAAAAGTTTCCCAGGGATTTCTCGGTATTTTTATTAATATCATCCCCTAATCCAAGCAGTTTCATTTCTTTGCATTAACATAAAATACAAAATTATAAATTGGACTGAGCAAAGAAATCCCTGTGATCCCTGCAAACAAATGCAGATGAAAAGGTAAAAGCAAAATTCACTTCTATCATAGAGTGTTTCAAGCAACTGTGACTAAGTCTTCGTACTCTGTGCTCAGCGATCTCTTCAGCAGAAATCTTACATCGTATTATTTCCTCAGAGAATGTTCCCCCAATTGCATATCTAGGGACTGGATAATGAAACAGTTCTGCACGTGTGCATGGAGGCAGTGAAACAAGAGTTACGAAGACTTAATAAAGCATTCTCAGCAGCAGAACGTGTTTTTCTTTGAAGTGAGGGCAAGAGGCCAAGTTACGTAAGAAAAACAAGTTAGAGGAATGAAGACCTTTGTTACCACTTAGGCCCTCCTGCACTGCACAGATTCATCCGGAAATGTGCACTTCACAAACTGAGGAAGAATATTTTCCCCTCCCAGAATCGTGGCTGATAAGCTGGACTTGCAGTTTTTACAGATTTTTTTTTCCTAAGTAGATTTTCTGCTACGCTGGAGGCCACACCAGCCGCTCTTCTAGGTGGCTGGAGCAATTTAATACCTCCTTGCTTTCGGTAACGGAAACAGACAGCGTTAATGTGGGACTACAGCAAATGCACAAAGGAGAAGAACAGAGCAAAAATGCAGAGGACAGCCACAGACACACTGTTAGGGTGGCCCCGGCAGGAACCGAGGTAGAGGCTCTTTTTTACAGATAATTTACCAGTGGGTAGGCTTTGAGTTGTGAGCAAGGACATGACTTATCACTATTTCTGAGGCTCTTAGAGAAACAGGATTTAGCACTTTTCCTGTAAATTAGCCAGATTTACACCCAACAGTTAACAGAATCTATCATTTGTTGTGCCTCCCAACAAAAAAAATCTCTCAGGTCACCAGCTGTGCCCAGCTATTTGGGCCAAGGAGGGCAACAATCCCATCTCTATAACAGTCTTACATTTTCTATTTAGTGTTGTAATTCCTTTGATTTTTTGACTCTGACAATGTTTATTACTATGCCTATTTGAATTGCAGTGACAAGGACAACAAATGAACACTGTCCTCATGCAGAAACTGGAAAATCTATTCCCTACAAGGATTTAAAAACATGCATATGAGGTGTGGGAGAAGAGAGAAGCATAAAGTAAGGTTGCACGACATTTTCAGAGGCAAATATCAGTGGAGACCACCATCCCCCTATACAGCCACTGACATGAACAGTTTCTGGGCTGTGGTGAATAAAAAAGGACATTTTACTTTCCTCACCTGGTCTTTTATCCCTTGCAAAATGGTTAGGCAATGGTCCATCAACCTACTGCTGACGGATTTTGCAGCTGTTTTTATGACTGCACTAAGACATAATTCAGAAAACGTCGTATTAAGTGGAAGTCTTTCCTCTGTTTTCAAAAATTTTGAGGAAATATTTGATTCCTAAATGCTGACAAGCTTAATAAGTATATTCTCATAATTACATCACAATAGTTGTAGCAGAAGCACCTACATCTCGTCCATAGTCTTTCTAGAATTTGATGATTCAATTTCCCCATCATAAAAGTTGCTCTAAAACCAGCTCCTAATTTCTTGTTGACAGTCAAATGTAAGATGCATCCTAATATATTGAAGTACATGAAAAAATTTGTCTTTCATAAGATTTCTGAAGATTTCAATTTTCTTCTGCTACCTTGCAATACTAGTATTGTCTCAGTTATAAACGTTTTTACATACCACCATCCAAAACCTGAACGGATGAATAAATAAATAAATGTCAGGTTAACAGAAGTATTTTGATTACTCCAAAAGATTTAATTTGGTTTTGACCTTTTAAAACTGTTAACCTTATTTGATATAACCTAACTCCATTTTGAAAAGAAAGGTCACTTTGAATTAAAAAGATATTTTCTTTACCTAACAAAGGTCAACAAGAACATTTTAGCACTTTTCTATCAAAATAATTCTGCATGGGGAAACTCACTGAGACTGCCTTTTGCTTACAAGTATATAAATCTTACGACTACTCAATGTTTTCTGAGAAAAATATCTCAATACCTAAATTAAGGAATATAATCAGCAGTAAATGGATGAGCCAATGGATGAACCACACATCTTTACAACTTTTACTGGCATAATTATGCCAGCAACACCTATAGCCTGGAGGTGAGTACAGGGGGCTAAATGTATGTACACCAAGTATGTCTTCATCTTCAGTAGAGTTCTGCTTCAGCTGTGAAAGATGTAGCCCTCAGCAAACTAAATTTACTCTTGGAATCTTAAATCGACACCTTTCCTGCCTTAAAGAAGGAATATGAAATGAGACTTAGGATTCCATAATTCTACTGGTATTACAATTAAATGAGACTTTTTTGATAGTTGTCCCATCTTCAGCAAAACACAGGATGTAGATTTACCTTGCATTAACTCCAGTTTGAAATGAAACATCTCTTTTACAAAAAAACAGTGAGCGCTAATGAAACTCTATAACTCCTGCTGAGTCAATTCTGTTGACTGCAAAAAAATCGCCCCTCAGTTTTCTCATTTTTAAAATGAATTTAATGTCAGGTTCCCTTAGTTTTTAATATGTTTTGTCTAATGAATTGAAAGGCTGTGTAATAAAATCTTGTTCCTATGTTGGTATTTACAGATTTTGGCCCAGTAAACTCCTAGTAGTCCTTGATAAGATAAAAATTGAGGTCCTAGTATTTTCCACTATGGACATGTTTTACCTTTCTTTAACAAGTCTCTTCATTGGACCACTGGACCAGCATGTTTCCTGAATTCTGAAGAGTGGAATGGAGCACACTGTGCTGGTTGTGGTTGCCCTGGAGCCATGTCCAGTATTAGTACCACCGTAACACCCAAGGTCAAGTTAGACGAAAGTGCATACATGAAAACACAAGTGTCATAAAATCTCTCAGTTTCTCTTTTCTCTATTCTAAATGAATACAGAGGTGCTAAGATAGTTTAAAAGCTTTAGAAAAGAAAACAGGTAATCTTGAAATCTTTTTCACCAAGTATTTATCCTGATTTCATAGGAACAGTTGACACAAATAAGAACCAATAATAACTGCACAAGGCTACCTTGAAAGTTACATGGCCCCAAACATCAAAAAGAATAGCAGTTACAAAGAGTTTTGATTTTTCCATTACGTCTTTTTTTCCACAAATAGCTATTTCAATGTTGCCACTTCTATTGACGTTATTCAGAGCAAAGCAGGTAGTCATGGGAATTTTTTTCTTTCTCTCAGTTCAGCAAAACTTTGATGCAACATTTTTCTTAAATAATTCATCTTCTTTCAGCATCTGTCAGACCAGATTTCATTTAACACGAGTCTACCACAGACATTAGATGTTGTAGGTCCTTTTCTCTGGTATACAACAGAATAATTTTCAGTTGATAAGAAAGAAAGCCAAGGCAAAACAAACCCTAGAAACCATAAAATCCATTTAATATTTTCCTAGAATTGTTTTTTACATTGTTAAGTTCTGTAACGTATAGTTAATTTTTTTGTCTTTTGAACCATATGTTTGACATATATGTAGCACAAGCAAACAACCCTGAACCTACTCTACCTTGCAATTCTTACATCTTCTTGCCAAAAGTGGCTTATTTATAGGATTATGTTTCAGTGAATTCTTGTATTAAAAGATCTGGATGAGACAAAATTCTTATTTTCAAACCAAAGAATTATAGGAAGCATTAATCTGTAACCATTCTCTGATGTATTTTCATATTTTTTCTATAACTTAATATACAGCATGTATTGATAGCTGTAAATTTTTTCTCTTGTCATGTGAACTGTAAGTTGTCTTGGTAGATACAGACAATTTTACCTACAAACATCTTCCCTGTACAGACGTGTGAGGCATCAGTAAAAAAGGATTGTTTCAGGACCCAGTATTGGCGGCAAAGCTTGTAGTCTTTACTGGCCTAGAAGAATTCATTGAGGTTGTTACTTCTGAGTTAAAGTGTTTCCACCATCCTCTGAATCTAACCATCTTTTTTTTTTTTTGTAATAGGGGGTACCTAGGGATTTCATCATTCCTCCTGTTATTTCTTCAGGAATGCCTATTACATAATTTTATTTTAGCAGGCGAGCATGTGCAATTCTTCTAGAGCACCTCTAGGGCTGACATGAAAGCCCTTAAAAACGCTTTCTCAGCACAGCCCCTGACAGCTTGCATTTACACCCAAGTTTTCATTTCTGAGACCAAGGCATTGAAAAGAGACCGTAAGTGGATCGGTGCCTTTGTTCTTCCACACCGTTTTTCACTGCTCACCGAAAGACAGGCAGAGGATGAGATAAGCACAGACAGGTAACATCAGCACAAGGGCAGGAAGGTTGCTGTTCAGGAATAGCAGATTTCTGAACGGTGACGGTGACTTGGTACAGCCCCAGGAAATCTCAATTTTGCTGACGTGCTTTGAGAAGCTAATGAAAATGCAGAATGTTCTGCTACATAGCTCTTAGCTGATCTTCCCCAAAGTAAATCCACACTGAGGATCTCCTGAACAGCCACGGCAAGAGCCAAATGATGCAACTTGACAAGGTGAGACATCTTAGATCCTCTGCTGGAAGAAGCTTTCCTTTCCAATGAGAAACTGAAGGTTGAGTTTGTGTTCACAACTCATCTGAGGCTTGAAAAAGTGTCAGTGGTGATAATTCTTGATTGCTTGATTCTCTCTCTATACAGTAAAGCAGACTTGTGGCAAATTAGAACATGAAATAAGAGTCTCACAAATACATCAAGGGTGTGGAACAAGGGAGATGTTGAAAACTTAAGACTGAAACATCAGACCATTCTGGTTCAAGAAGGCTGTGGGGAAGAAATGAAATGGTGGTGAAAATATTCCCTTTTGCCTGACGAGTTAAGAAGAAAGGGAGGAGAGGGTTAAAGCAGAAAGTGGACAGGTTCACATGCTCCCCCTAAATAGCATCTCCTGCCACTGTCTGAGACAGCCTAATGGGGTATGAACTTAGCATCAATCCGGTACACAGTCCCACAGCTAACATATATAAACAAATAGAAAATAATTATTTCTGTAACCTAATCAATATTAAAAAAAAATCTTACCTTTCTATGAACTTTTATAAAAGTGATTTTTCTTTTTGAAATGTGTTTGTGTAAGTAAATGTGTATTTCCATCGCAACAAGGCTTGATGTTCCCACAATCACGTTGACATTATTTTATGAATACATCAAGCATTCAATAAAATGAATTAAACAATAGCAATTATCGGTTAGAAATCGAAAACTGCTTTCTTAGAAGGTGGTTGAAGGCTATGAAGTGTACCTCTACATGAATCAGAAACTATATTATTTTAGAAATAGGAACTCCTATCAAGGCAGTGTTTTAATCTTGACTAAACAAAACCAGTGTCCATTAGCTTCAAAAATACCCATCCAATGCTCTCATCCAGGGAAGAATGGACAGAGAAAGACATACGACAGCTATGCATACACAAGTTTATCCACCCCTGAGAAGTCCTAAGACATCATCAATGGGATGAACAAGTGCAAAAATTTGAGTAGACTGATTTAGCTAACCTGTTAAAACTCCAAGATTTACATATTACATATTACATAGAGTGAATAAATAGCATGGTTTGTTTGCATACAGTTTAGGGATTAGATTGTCTATTTTTCATTAAAATTTTAAAAGCACCACAAAAGTATAGTTGTTTCAAAGTACTCATAATATTATTTTCAGAGACCCACCCCCAAAAAATTCTTACCTTAAATTTTGGAATATTAGAGTTTTCATGTTTTTACCTGGACTTTTCATCAGAATTAAAAGTTACATGAACCCATTCCTTACGGACAGTTTATGATGGCCTTCCTCAGTTAAGTAGTACCATATTCCACAAATAATTCTCCTTGAGTAATTAAGGCAACATGTGGGATAAAGTATAAGGAAAAATTAAAAAGGATATCTGAATCTAGTGCTACAATAGCAGACAGTCCACATTACCTAACTGGCATTTTAAGTAGTACCTTAGTGCTGTATGAGCAAACTTTCACAATCTGGCCCTATGCATTTAATTTTTTATGGAGACATATTAATTTATTGTTCTTTAAATGCTTTTTTTGCCCCAAAGAAATGAAGTCTGTAGTATCTTGATTACCATATCTACTAATTAAGACTAAATAAAAGGTTTTAATTTTCAAAGTAGTATATTTAAATACACTGCTCTCAAGTACAGTACCAATTATAATAGCCACAATATGCAATTTGGACTGAATCAAGTGACCGTGAATCTAAACATTGAGATATTCATTGTTCACATGTGAATCAAATTAAACCTGAGGACCAGTGTCTCTTGTGACAAGCAATAACAGCTTCCTTCAATACTCTCTGATCTATATTAGCTGTGTAAATATGTGCTTTTTAATTAAAAAGTATATTGTCATAATGCAGATGTTATAGTTTCATTCTTATTCCCAACATATTTTCACAAATACAACTCCTGATTCTCTCTTTAATAGGGTCTATGTTTGCCAAAATAGTCTCAAAAGAATCCAGTAACATTTAGCTCTATGGTTAAAATCATTTGCCTATGCCACGGGTTGCAAAGACACATCGTGTAGCTTACAGACTGAAATCAAATCCACCAGGTACCATTGTTGCTTCTGGATTTTTTTGACAGAATATTTTACTTGTTGGAGAATTAATATAAAGATATACCCCAAATCCCCTGATCAAACACCTGCCTGTATGGACATAACAGTATCTTTACTGGCATCTCCTGGAACAGGATGTAGGGTTATCTGCATGTGTGAACGGCTATCTTCAACCCTTAGCATTCCAGCATTATCTAAATGAAACAATAAAAATAGAAATAATAAATACACAGATGAAGGACGTGACAGAATATACTTTTTTGCCATCATCATGCCATTTATTAAGAAATTATGAACACTCACATCTGTAGAAAATAGTGTTTCATATGGCTGTAAAAGGCAGGTGCAGGCTGGGTTAGCAGAGGAATTTATTTTGTGCGTATGGACAGCGGCAAACAAACAAGCTGTGATGTTATTAAAGCTATCCATTAACGTGACCGTCCATCAGGGTTAACGTGTATCTACTAAAGAGTGCAAAAGGATGTATTCTTCTAGCTCTGCAGATACGTGCAATTCAGAGTATATTATGACTTTGGATCCAGTAGCTGTATTTAAAAATCGATTGCTATACTTGTTCATTCGACACCCAGCTGCCAGGGTGGGGAGAGTGCCTGCTCTGGGTATAATATACCTTCCCTAAAGTGAATGGGAATCTTATTTTTCACTTTAATGTGGTCAGGATTATGCCTGTGCTCTCTTGCATTTTTCAAGCTTGATGGGCTTCCTATGGCTGCAAGAACTTTGAATCACCATCTGTATCACTCCCTGGGCCAGGCATACCTGTTTAAGCAAAGTCCTGTGGTCTGAATACCCATCAGTGGATGGAGCACATTAGGAACATTTTGGAGCACACCTTCTGATTTAATTTCACTGAAAAGGACACCAGTTCTTGTCATCATCTCTGACAACTATTCCACAAGTGCATTCCCAAATCAAAATGCTGATGCAGACAGACATAAAGTTCCTCGGGGAGGGACGCCACTTCCTATCAGAAGTCAAGGCTTAGATTAAACTAAATACCTTGCATTATCAAATGTGCATGCGTGTATGTGGGTCTATAGCTTCATATGACATTTCTGTGCTACAGATTTTTTTTTAGAAGAGGAAATTGACATTTAAGAAGCTGCAAGTTGAAGAGTCAGAGTTTCTCTTTTAATTTGCATTAGAATTTTGAACTATAATTTAAGAAGATCAAAACCAGAAAACCAAACCACCTTACAAAAGCTGTCTTTCAAGCATGTAGCGTTTCAGAATGTTTCCGTAAATATCAGTCTTCAAGATGATTGGACATTCACAACAGCATCACCACAGAGAGAAACCTGGAGGGTGTGTTTTAGCTATACCCTCACTCCAGATCTGTTTTTTAGCCGATGTCAAATAGCGATAGTGTAGTATCTTGTATCACATACTGTCATCTTCTGTGGTGGCAGGCAGGGCCTTTCTAGCAGGGACTCCATATTTAGCCTCTTTGCCCAAAGTTGGCCAAGCTGTAGTGCTGGAAGCAAAAACAGGACAGTTGGTGGCCCAATTAGTTCAGATCCAAGTTTCTGGCTTGTCCTGAAGTTTTCACAGAAATACTTCAGTATTCAAGTGTGGGCTTTGGTCTGCACTCGAAGTATAGATATGCCAGTGGAATATCTCACACACAGATTCACAGAAAAAATTCCCATGTCTTACATTTTGCTTAGTGTTCATGTCCTTTCCGACCCAAACCATCCTATGATTCTATGATTCTATATGGCTTTTACTCTAACATATGTACCCAATTCCCAAAGTGCTGAGTATGTTGAAAATTTATGCATACTCTACATTTAATTTAAGCATTTCCATAGCAACTGCTAGATTTCAAGATGTTTTACTTTTCTCCCAAGATACAGAATATATTCTTCTCAGAACAATTTCCCAGGTTGTGTTTAGCCACATTCATATGACTTTCTACAATTCAATTTTCAATGAAAATTACTATATCATCTACCAGATGCAAGAGTTTTAAGAAACAGATTGACTTTTATGACTTCTTCCATCTCACTCTGTGTTTAAACAAGCAGTTCTGCATTAAATGGAGCTCATGAAGCCTGATTGCTCAGAATCAGTGGTTTTGATTGATAGATGCAGGGGTTTAATAAGGTCCAAGTCCCAGCCAACATGTATTTCACTCTTGGAATAGATCAAGGATATGTCTCCCCCTTTCCCTCTCTTTTCCTCTCCCTCTATGTCTTTTACATATGTGGTCTACTGTCAGGAGAGCCTAAAGGATGAACATGGTTACCAGAAGCCTGGTATTCAACCCGTGTTCATAATGACATGAAAACAGGTAAAACAGACGTGCGGCTGTCTGTATGCTGAAGTCTGGAACAAAATTGAAGGGGCTTGAGCTGGAATACGGTGCACCTAGCAGTAACGAGTTGATGACCCATACTTCTGTATGGGTGACCTTAAATCACTTTAAAAAATTAAAAAATCAATAAGGAATAAAAAATACAATACAGGTAAAAGGGGAAACACATACACAAATAAAGCAAAATAAGGGAGGCATGGGAAAGATGATGATCTTCCTTATAAATTTTCACTTCTTTCTCATCTCCATTTTGCCTTTCTAAATGTCACTTCTGAAAAGGATTCCACAGTTGCAAGCTATTCTTCCTGCCCCTTTGCCGTCACAATAGCAAGCATCCATCACATCTGATTCCTCTTCCAGGACCACAGCTAGTACAGCACACATCTTTTATACTGATACGCCTCCATGAACAGCCAGCATAATGCACAGATCTAATGGAGTGTAGGTGAATGAAGAATTTAAATTTGCCATCAGGTTATGCACACATCACCTTCCTTTTGTGCGAGCAGTGACGCCTAAGCCAGGTGGTGAACAATCAGGCTTCCTATTCTGTCAGGCAGCAACCTGACACTTCACTTGCCTGACATGTCACACAAACCTGAGCTGCTATGTAAACAGCAACAGATAACAGAGAAGTGGGTGGCGGCACATTTGCATTTGCAGCTTGGGTATTTCTTCCAGTCCCATCACTTTCATCCTAGGAAACAAGCGAGTCAGTAAAGAGAGAGGTACTCTCAGGATCCCGGCAGGCTCCAGGATATAACCATCAAATAAATCAATTAATTTAACCCTAATGTAATTATCTACTTTAGATGAAGGGTGATTTTAGCTTGCTGAATTTGCTTATAAGATCAAACGGTTATCCTAATAAGTTTATACTGTTCTAAAGACGGTAGTATTCTCAGCGGTCCTGGTGCAACTCCAGTGGCTTGAGTGGAGCTGCTGTACGCTGACATAAATGAGAACAGCTTTCAGTCAGGCAGGAAGGATTTGATTTCCAATTAAAAAAAAATCTTCAAAAATAAATCCTACCATTACAATTAAACTGTTGTCAGACCTACAGTGAGTGTGTGCATTGAAATTATGTTCAATTTATGGACAGAAATTTCAACAACAGATTCAAAACTGAAGCCATTTCTTCTGGTTTCCGTGCCCAATGTGTTGTAAATTGTAATGTCCTTGAGGGGAGGGACTATGGGTGAGGTTCACAGCAAAGACTTAAGATATGAAATGTTACACCCTAAAGATCTGCTGTTTTATTTTTTGGGGTTTTTTTTTGTTTGGGTTTTTTGGGGTTTTTTTGGGGGGGTTTTTTGTTGTTTGTTTTTTTTTTATTATTTTTTTTTTAAATGGGGTAGTGAGAAGGAAAAATGTCAGACAGGAGTTCATAAAAACTGAGCACTTGGTTAAAGGGATGTGGTATTCTCAGCTCCTGATCACGCTAACAGAAAGGCCAAGGTACGTTTCCAAGAAATATGATAAAAGCCAAAAGAAAAAATTTTAAATATGCATCCTATATTCCCACAGGTTATTAAAGAGACTACCACTGCTGTGATCTCTGTTTTGAATCCTCTAATGCAGACAACGTGCTCCAAGAGTGCAAACGAAAGATAAGACACAGGAGAGCTCAGTTCTGGAGCCCTGGCAGAGGCGGAGGGGCAAGCAAGGCTTAGGCAGTTCTCCCCTAGAAATGGCCATTGGAAAACTGGAAGAGCTAGAATTTCAGAAGCCTGCAAGGAGAAATGGCATCTATGCTGAAGTTGTCAGAAGGTTCATTTGCACCTGGGTGCCTACAAGGCATCTAAACAGTTAAGGATTCAGATATGTTTGGGGTCCTGGCCCTGTATTCCCACATACCTCCTGTCGTGTTTTGGCTACAGCTGGCCCGCTGTGAACAATACCCCACCATGCAACAAATGCTGCCACATCACAGCCAGTGTTTCTGCCACCACCAGCTCCTTCTCTTCTGCTTCCCTTGCCGCTGTCCTTCTCCCGTCCAAAGGAGAGCCTCTCCTTAGCTCTGAACATTTTCCAGGTAGCTGATTAATTTAATTCCTTCTCCCGTCCAAAGGAAAGCCTCTCCTTAGCTCTGAACATTTTCCAGGTAGCTGATTAATTTAATTCCTTGTATCCCTTGCGTTTGTGGGCACATTCCCTGTTTCTAATTTCCTTCCTTTCTGGTGAGAGAACAAAAGAGCCAGGTTGCTATGAGGCTGAGAAAACCTGTGCAGTTGCAGAGAGGCAGCCACACCGCCCACGCAGTCCAGGGCCAGGGCAGATCAACCCATGAGAGGCTGGGTGCCAGTCAATCCCTTACCTGTGGTGTGTGGGAATGGGAAATTGGTGTCTGAGGGAGGGTGCTAACAGTAAGACTACAGAACCAGGTAATAATTGCTCACTGCATCCAGAGGTCCCTGAGCCAAACAGAAGCTATTACGTTTCACTTCAAAACCACGTGGGTAGTCTGCCCATCTGAAACACAAAGTTGTCAGGTTATAACGACAGCCTCCAATCACAAAAAGACTATTGAAATTATAATACCAAAGGAGAAAAATGGCAGCTGAAGCTAATAAACGGTTAATAATGTATTATTTCAGCTGTCCACACATAAACTGGTCAAAAGTAATATTGGCACAAAGTTTAGAGAAGAAATATCTTTACAAATTAAATGACTGCCTCAAGCAAGTCCTAGTTTTGAGTACTGCAAAGAAAGCATGAATCTCAAACAAAAAAGATTACTTCAGCTAAGATGAATTTGAACATTATTATTCTGAAACTATAAAGGCTACACAGATTAACAGTAAAATAACCAAAGGTAGTAATTGATTTAATTATTTGAGTTCATGTTTATTTGCAGCTCAGTTCTCAGTCCTAAAGCTAGAAACTGAAGTTCATTTTAGCAGTAACTAGAGCTGAACCTTAAATAATAATTAAATGCAATTTCCTTGGAGGAGAATAGATAAGGATACAATGCACATCCTATTTATATCTATCACGAAAATTCAAACCCATCTCAAACACAGCCATTAGAACATGAAGAACAAATGGGTACATGGACACTAGAATAAATAGCAGGCAATTCTTTTAAACGTGTTAGATGGAGGACATTTTATGAGACTCTTCTCACCAGGACTAAAGACAACAAAACAGAACAATTAAGGCAGAGAGAACTGTCACAAAGATGCTAAGGGGACAGGAGTGCTAGGTTTCAAGGATGTATGTCCATCATTTTGGTATCACTAGTACCTGTGGGGCAGGCCAGCTCTATAGGGACCTGATCCCTGTGACATTTCACTTTCCTCTGCAAACATTTCTAGCAGGCACCTCTGTTTCTGCAGGTAGGTGCATGCATGGCATCTCAGGACATCTGTTCCCCTGTAGCCTGTCTTATGATCAGCCCTACCACAAAAAAAAAATCCTCCCATACAAACTTTCATCTAGCAGGATGGAGGAGAGACGAGCTCCAAACTTTATTCCACCTCATCAAACTTGAACCAGCATCTTCCACTTGAGTACTCTAACCTGCTGGGGTACAGTAGTGTTTAAAATTTTGTACCTAAATTGGGAAGAGAAAGCATGAGAGAAACTGCCACCTCCTCATGCACCCTACACCTTGATGTATAGCTGTCAAGCGGAGCACAGGAGATGAAGAAATAAGGCACTCCAAAACCTAATTTGGGGTCAGGAATTCTATTAACTGGTGCAAGGACTTGAAAATAGATCTGGTTCTCTGCATGGCTGAGCAGCGGCGGAGGAAATGGGAGGAAGAAAGGTGGCTTCAGTGGCAGGGTATGCAGATCAGGAAGGAGGTTGAGATATTTTGAAATGGTGTACTGGAATATGGAAATCGCCGGCCGGATTAGTGTCTCTAATCCTCTTCTATTTTCAGTCTAACATTTTAATACATGTGGCATAGAAATCAATCCTGCCGGCTGTTTTGCTGGCTTTAAGGAGGAAAACAAGTTCAAAATGGGGTAGAAGTCAAGGTAAATTAAAATTTCTCGACAAATCACTGTATGACTCAAATAAGCAAGAAGGTTATAAAATAAAGAGGCAGCATGGTCATCAACACACTGAACTACCACCATGAGATCTCCTCATGCTTTTTAAATAAAATTATCTCCAGTGCCTGCTTGTGCACAGTAAACAAATAATTTCTTCTAAATGGGAGTAATTCTGTCATACATTTATATACTAGTCATTTTTTGAAAAGATGATGACAGGAAGATGCATAAGTACTATCTACATAGACTTTTTGAAATCATTCCTTCACTCAACAGTCAGTGCCTTTAATTTGTTTCCTGAGGATGAAGACAGCTTCTACAGCTAATCCTGACTTTAAGTCTTTAATATTCTAATCTTATACATGGCAACACTTGATTAGAGATAAGCTGTACTTGATAGAATATGAAACTGCTCAATTATCTGTGTCATCATTCAGTTGGCTGGAAAAAAAGAGGAGGAAACCCATGTATTTTTCACAGGAATTTTCTAAAGAACGAGAATTTTCACAAAGACATTTTACCCTTCATCTTATTATAAATTAATAAAAAATACTACCTTTTAAATTCCCCCATACAGTGAAGAAATGGTTCCATAAAATAGATGTTTTTTAAAAATAAATGTCTTTCATTGAAATTTTTCCACTCCCAATCCCAACAGCAGAGTACCTCTAATATATCTTGAAGAAAAGAATGGAAGGGACCTCGAAAGATCATCTAGTCCAATCCCCCTGCCGGAGCAGGAACACCTAGATCAGACTACGATGCCAATCTACTGCCCTGGTTATCAATAGCTTTGATTGTATTTTGTACTGAGTGTCATAAGATCCCACCTGTACCTTGCTGGAAAACAGTTTCTCATGGCATAAATGACAATTATTGAATTAATATCAAGGACAAACCCGGTAGGAAATGATGCTTCAACCTCACATTTTGATATCTAAAGTGCTTCTATGAACTAGGGAGAGAAGGAAGGAATGACCAACCCAGAAGTGTCGCGGCAACATATAAGCAGCACGAACTTCTGCTGTGGCAGTAGAGTTGCTTCATTTACATAAATAATTGATTTATTGCTGCTAGTAAAGAGCATTTCATTTCATTTAAGTGGACTTTAAATAGAATATTTCAGAAAAAGTCAAGTCTTCTTTATTGCTGTTGCTATTTTGAAGTAGTGCTCATCTTTCACAAAGACAGGTGTGAATCTGTTCTTAAAGATATAATTTCTCTCAATGTTTTTGCATTTTTTAAGATAATTAATATATCTGCACTCCACCACAGCAAAGACAAAGGAACTATCACCGTAGATAAGACCAACAGTCCAGGTAGCTGCTTTCAGAGGTGCTTTGCAAAGTGTACAAAACTTGCTAGCTAACCATATTTCCAGGAAAAAAAATCCTTCCCTGAAGCTGCTGGAATTTTGTTTTTCTCCGAAGGAGTGGTAAAATCTTTATTACTTGTAGAAAGTTTAGACTCTTCATTATATTTTGCTACTGCACCTTTTTCTTCTGTATTTCTTACACAAGTGAGTTCAACTGGCTAATTATGCATAGTCTGCCAAGTACACCCTTTCATCCTTTAAAAAAGTGTTGATAAAATTAAGGCTTCTGCTGTCAATTTTCTCGTGTCACATTAGAAAGAGTAAATGCTCACACTGTTTGGCCTTTTTCACCATTAATTATACACTACTGTCATATTAGCTCCTGTGTCTTTTCTGAATTTTTAGAAAGCATCTGAACTATTTTATGACTTTTTTTGTCCTCCTGTTATTTGAAATTTCTCTTTCATCTCTCTGTTCTTGCCTTCTTGTGTTTTTCACTTTCATCACCGTGTGCCCTGACGTCTACCATTGTTAGCAGCTATAAAATTGGTCTTCAAAATGGAAACTCTTACGTTATGCTTCTCTTTGCTGCCCTTCCCTCAGTCCTTTTAAGTTGCCTCACAACTCTCCTAAATTTAACTGAACTGATTGACTCGTGGTCAGCTGTAAATTTTGCTGCCTAAATATTCATGACAACTTTTATATAAACTTGTTAAGTAACTGTGATCTTCATACTGATTTTGAAGCATTTCATTGTTAAATTTTTCTGTTTATGTCTAACCAACAGATGTATGAAGCTAGCCTTTTCTGAACTGTCAGCTGCTTTTTGAAATGTCTGAAGGGAATGGTGATCTCATATTCTTCAACACACCTAAAAGGTACTTGAAGGCAGGCCATTCACTTTATGCTGTACTTGAAAAGTGAAACTCAAAAGGCATCCTCATTGACTACCACACGTTTTATTTACTAGAATTATATTTCTCTGTAGGTTTCATACCTGAAAGTGGGAGGTTTGTCCTACAAAAGTGTTTGAAAGTTCCTACCTTTTTCATATATGACTATTAGAGCATGTAGGATATACTTAGTTTCTGTTTTTCACAACTGTATGTAGTGACTCACACTTTGTGGCTGTTCTCTTCATTTTCAGAGCAATTATTCCTGAAAAGGCTAATATTCTGAGGCTGTCAGCTAAATATTTCTTATACGCCTGAAAAGAATAGTCATCTTTGCAGAAACCCACCATTTGACAATTTGCTGGAGTCTATGCTCGTGTTATATTTAATTGAATATTTCGGTTTGGATTTTAATCATTTTTGTTCGTAAGTGCTCAATTAATGACCTGATGAATCCAGGACCAAATTAATCCCTGACAGAAGCATAGATTTACTACCTTAAAGAAAGTCTCTGTTTATTCACAAAACCAACATCAAAACCAAGAAGAAACCTTCAGGCAGCACTTTATTGAAATGAACTTCCCTATACTGAGCAGTTAAAGCATACAGAAGAGAAAAGTTACATTTAGAGCTCGTTCCGCAGTCGCCACAGATGACCTGTATTTTAAACATGTAACTCAGCAGCACATGAAATCTGGAAGCATGTCTCATGTAGGATTTTACCCTGCTGGCTGGGCAAGAAGAGGAAACGATGAAAGGCACAGCAAATTGTCTTGAAGAGCCCTTTCAGACTGAGCAGAAACAACTCCGTTTAACATGAATCTTACAGCTCAGTAAAAGGCAAATAACTCCATAGAAGGCTACAGAGTCTTAAAAATATTTAGGCTATTTAAGCTAAATTCTTTAAAAAGAACAGTAGAAGCAGCAGCTAGGCTAGTGCCTAGCCAGCGTTACATGAGGATGAGCACCTCACGAGTTCCTCCTGTCAGAACTTTCCATGAGTGTAATTCTTCCTTCCCAATGTCAGCCTTGCTGTAGACATTTCCCTGCCTATAACAAGGAGAGGAAACAATATTCTCCTGTGGCTTTAGGGATCATTATGTATAATCACAGCAAAGCTCCTTTATCAGAACAAATCTAGTTTAGTGTGACATTGCTGGAGGTCTCCTGAGAGGGAGACCTTAGAGGTTTTCTCATGTAACTTACTATGCCAATATTGCATTTAAGCATGTTTCTGACTTACTGCTAGACAGTTTTCTCTTAAAACAATATATCATAGGTTCACAGGAAAATTCTAGTCGAAAGGAACCTCAGGGACCTGTCTCTAGCATAACCCACTGCTCTAAACAGGATCAGCCATGAAATCAGGCCCAGTTACTCATCCCATCTGATCTTAAAATGGACAGAGGCTGTACAACTTCTCTGTGCAACCTGTTAAGAAATATTAGTTGTTTAGCTTAAATAAGTAAGTTTTAAATGGAATTCATCGCTTAGAGTTGTAAGGTTGTGTGATTTAGTATGCTATTTGCTTAGCTTTACTTACTCAGTGAGTAGCTAGATTTGCTGAAGCCTGAGGCTGCAAGCTGTAAATCTCCATGTAGGTGTGTGTCCTGGGTTAAGCAGAGAGTTCACTTTCCAGCTAGCAAGAGGCTGTGTTTTGGATTTATGCTCAGGACAAAAGCTGATAAGAACCGACGTTTTGTGCTGCTGCTAAGGCCGGCAGACGAGCGAAGAGGCACAGCCGGTTGCTAGCCTAGGGTTTGTTCTTCTGTTACTAGATTGAGAACCAGAGTGATCAATAATCTATTCCAT
Source organism: Pterocles orientalis (assembly GCA_011057875.1). Lineage (NCBI taxonomy): Eukaryota > Metazoa > Chordata > Aves > Pterocliformes > Pteroclidae > Pterocles > Pterocles orientalis. The sequence goes on from WKFP01015102.1 coordinate 124,570, forward strand.
AACATACATGTCATGCCCAGTATATAGGTGAGGACCCTTCCGGAGGATCGGCCCTTCGCTTCCTGGTTGTGGTGGCTTTCGGTTTCAGTCCTCTCTTCTGGCTCCACATCGCTCTCCCAAGGCCTTCCCCCACACCCCCACTCCAGGCGGCTCTTGGTCTGTGACGCTCGGACTATTATCTCCGTTCCATGAGTTTTGGGACCCTCTCTCTCCAGGGGGATCATTAGCTGTGGCCAGGTGGTTGTTTTCCCCCTACTCTGGTCAACTCTCGGTATGGGACGCTCAGACCGTTATCTCTGTTCCATGAGTGCCTCCAGGAGCGGTGCACCGCCCCACCCCCCCACCTGAGGGAATCGTGAGTGTAGGTCTGGGATCGTTAGCCGGGAACAGGCTGAGCCTTTGGTCATCGGGGGGGGGGGGGGCATTACCACTGTGTATGACTCATTTGTATATTTGTATATAGTATTATTTTCAATATTATTGTAGTTTAGTTATTAAATTGTCCTTATCTCAACCCACGGGTATGTGTGGTTTGGCCCCCAGCCAATGGCTAACCCATCACAATCTGTTTTTGCTCTTAGTGGCTGGTACCATGTGCTGTGCTTTGGGATTTTTAGTGTGAGAATAATGTAGAAAACACACTGATGTTGTGGTTATGGCTAAGTCTTATGGCTAAGCATTTACCCAAAGTCCAGAATTTTCTATCCTAAGTGTGGGACTTTTGCAGTTTCTCATATTCAGCTGAAAAAACACAGACTAGAAGACACAGAGGCTCCAAGGCTACAACCATCAACAGAAGGTGGAACTTGTCAAGATAAGAACTGACGACCTTCCCAGAGACAGAAAAAGAATCCAATGAGGTGTCAGAAGGCCCCAAACCAAAAATCATAATTGGACCAAAAGTCGTGTGAACAGGGTGTGAGGGGCAGGTGAATAGTCTGTAAGGGTATAATTGCCCCAGAATTTCTTGGCTCAGGGTCCCTCTCTGGAGGCACCCAGCTCAAGCTAACCCTACTGCTGTACCATTTAATAAACTTTTATTTTTTTTTTAAATGTTTTTCTTTCAAGCTTCCCCTCTCAGGTCAAGTGCTCCAGCCACTGCCATGTTGGTGGCTTTCTGCTGAACTTGCTTCTGTAACAAGCTCATGGATGTTTAGAATGTGATAGTGCTTTGCTTTGATTCCTGCAATTAGCACAGGAACTCTACAAGTCAAAGAAATGGTATTCCAAATAAAATTGCAAGTTTTTGAATCATCAGTGATATAGGAGGCATGCCAACTGACATTTTAATCACACGTATTTTAGACATTAACAGCAGGAATTTTAGGACCACAAACTGGCTCTGCCTTAGTTTCTTGCTTCATCAGACTTAAGATCACATGTGACCTAGCTCACAAAAGAATGTTAATTTTATAACCTCCATTTAATGTGAATTATGGTCTTGACAGGTGGATGTGTATGTTTGTAAAATCCGCTAATCTACTTGAAAGCTCACAGAGAATAGCTGATTCTGTAAGACAGAACTGCCAGAAAAGGCTTCTGCACACAACAAACAAGGTAAAAAGTACAAAGAATCTAAGGTTTTTTTCTGAAACATCTGCCATGGTTTACACATTATCTGAGAAAAGGATTTTAAAAGTCAATATCCGACATAAGAATTTATCTATTTTATGCTGACAAACACTTTTTTTTTTTTGGTGTGTTTCATTGAGTTTACAATGAAAATAGCGAGCAACAAGGTTATATAATAATTTGAAAAATGATGAGAGGGCATGGTGAATTCCCTCTCAATTGTTTTTTTCTGTGACGATGAGATGTCTCATTGAAAGACCTTCCAGAAAAAACGGCAACTCATGTACTAGGTAGAGGAACCACAGTCACTGTTACTCTGACAATCAGATTAGAAATCCCTCTGCCATTAAGAATATATTAAACTGAAAATAAATTTTTAAAAATTAAGGAAAGAAAAACAGGACCAAAAATATGAAAGAATTCTGCCGAGGGATCAACATTTTAAAAATGGAGAAATTGGAAGAGGCTGGATGTTAACTCTGGACTGACTTTTGTTCTACAGGTTGAGTGCTTTGCCTGTGCCAGGACACTCATTGAGCCCACAGCTGCCCAACATGCTCCTGAGACCAAGGAAGAAATGGACCTCAGGCAGAAAATGTACATTAGAACTTTATGGTGAAGGAGCAGCAAGGTCAGAGCAGCCAGACGTGTGCAATGCAATCGACCTGAGGATATGCAATCCACCTGACACTTCAGGGAAGCACAGGGCGTATTGTGCAGGCCCAGAGTTTAACGCAACGGTGCTGTAAAGAGGAGGATGAGGGGAGACGGGGAGAGGATGTGGAAAACACGTCTCTCGAACACTGCAAGAAAGGTGGGCTGCCCTGCAGAAGGGTATAAACAAGTGGTTTTCCAACCTCTCTTCCAAGAGCTACACTATCCAGCATGCTTAACCCCCTCGTAACGGTTGAGTTGCGTATTTAATTAATTACACGGAGGTGATAATTTAAAACAATAGAAAATAGAATAACTATACTTGTCTTTTTTTTTTTTTCTGAAAAGAGATAAAATTTCCCTGATATTTCTCAGGCTAAATGGTGCTCAAAATTCTGAAAGAAGTTTCTGTTTGTTTGCCTGCAAGACTTGGAAACTGGAAAGTTCACTGCCTGAATTTACAACATTCTCTTTAAATTCAGATGCAAAATACAGGTGGAGCACTTTCTGAATGCTCTTTTTGAAATATCAGTAGGAATACGAGTGCTTAGTAAAATATATCTCACTTGGAATTAAGGCTGTGAGATTTTTTAAAACTTAGCTGAGTTAAACAAGATTTGAATCAAACACCCACATTTGATGTGGATCTTATAGATTTTCTCTATATGATTACTTTTTCTCCTACTGTGCCTAAAAAGAAGTAATTTTCTGTTAAAAAAAAACCCAAACAATTAAATTTGCCCTTAGAGAAAACGCTGTATAACTACTCCTGTTAAAAGAACAATGCTAAAGAAAGCCTGGACTCACCAAACCAAGAAGAAAGGACGGGTTCATTCAACTGTTCAGGGATTTTCAGCTCAGGGGCTCCAACCTCAGATGTCTCTTTTGCTTGAGGGGATCTGAATTCCCAATTCCTACTTCCCCAGAAAGCTCCTTACCCTGATGCTAAAATGGGCAGTGTGCTTTGCATTTCACCTGTTGATGTTCTTTTACTGTATTAATAGACACTAAGTGTATTAATAGACAGTAACTCATGTGAACACTGATGCACACACTGCCTACCCAGCAAATGTCCCAGCCACATGGATGGAGAATCAGTCTGAGACTGCTCTCATTTTTTTTGTGTAATTGCATTACTCTTTAACAAATAATGGAGCAACCTCAATGGGGAAGAATGAGGACGCCCTTGTTTAGAAAGTCATACAACCTGAATATTGGTACCTCCTACTCAGCCCACATCCATCCTGCAGTCTTGCAGAAGGTGGGTTTTAACATCTTGCATCTGGCTGAAGCATTTTTTTTTCACAGGAAGCTATTTGGTGAACTGTGTTTACATCTGTAAGCTATTTCAGAGCAAGTGAATTCGCACTTTGAAGCGATTCCGTTTTTTTGCTACATCAGTTAGTCCAGCTCTGTCGTAACAGCAAGCCTCGTGAATACTGTTCAGCAAAGAACAGCTACAATTGCACACCTAGAAAAGTAAACACAAAACCAAAATGAAGCAAAAAAACCACCACAAAATTAGGAGACCGGGAAGATTTTGCAAATAGAAATCCTAAGAATAACAACCAAATGAATATTTTGGGTTCCGCACGGAATCCAGCACAGAGCTGCTGCTGCTTCCCACCAGGTGGCTCTGGGCTCTGCAGGACGCGGGTGCGACAGTCCCTGCTCCTGGGAGAAAGGGGCTTGTGCAGATCCTGAGTTAGGAGGGTTTGCGTTTGAATCTAAATATCCACCTCAGCTGCTGAACGGATGCTCAGCCTAGGAGATGGTGCGAAAGCCTCACACTGAATTCTTCCTCTTATTTCAAGACTCTTATTTTTGCATTGTTGTTTGGAACCTGAAGGACTGTAACCCCGTGCTTACTCAACTCTGTATCCCGCAGTACATACAAACAGGATGTACGTCTGAGTTTGCTGGATGCTTTTTTGCGGCAAGAAGTGATACAGCTAAGATCTTGTGCACCACTAGTATCCCAATTAAAGAATCACGTGATCTGACCTTTAAACTGTGTCTTTGCTTGCTGGCTGAAACTTGTATTTCTCTTGAAATCTTTTCTATCTGTACCCATGATGGTTCAAATGTTTCCATGATATACCTGAAATAAAGCTCCCATTCCTTAATCATGGATTATATTGTTACTTTATTATGGTGCGTTTATATGATGCTTTCCTCTCATCCCCCCTACCTGAGATAACAATGATTATCAGTCATCATGCTAAACCAAGATGTCATTACTGGGTTAGAATCTGAAAAGGACACAGCAGAGAAAATAATCTTTATGTGGGCCCAAATCTTGCTTTTATTGAAGTGCACAGCAGAATGGCTCCTGTTTCACTAACTTTAAATGACGTTGGCCTTCACCATTTTAGAGGAAGACACAATCTTAAGCTCTGAGCCTTTCATTTTCCATACCTCACAGCACTACATCAGCTTTTCCCCTCTGCCTGTTTAACAACAAAGTTTTAACACTGAGAAACAAGCTTTGTTTGAGAGCAACGATGGCGGAGATACATTTATGTTTGTTTTCTTTCTCATGCTTATTTTTCTTCTTGCATTGATTTTTCGTAATGCTGGCACCCAGACAAAGAACGAGCACTTTGCAGCCTGGTGTTCCTTCTCTGTGGGGTTATTGCATAGTCCTCATTTCAGTCTTTACAGAGCAGCTGCTTGTAACGTAGAATGTTATCACCAGAGCAAGCTAACAAAGAGAGATTAATTCACTGAGAAACCAAAGCTAGTCTTACAAAAATAGGAATATTATCTGATATTTTGGGATTGCTGTAAAATAAGATGAAGTGGTGTTTATGTGAGGAGATAATCCCTGAACCAGCACACAGGTGTCCGGTGCTGCTGTTTTTTCTCAAAATTTGAACACAGATTTCATAACCAAGGGAAATATGAATCTATTGAATCTCTCCTCCAGGTATGTGTTATACAATAACTACATATTTAGAGAGAGTACTTATATATTCTTTAATATATATATCTAAATTTTTTTTTTTTTAAGTAAGAAGGCTCCTAAATTCAATGCTACAAGGAGACACACAATCTGCTTGCAGCTAAACACCCGGTTCTGGTTTGCCTAATTCTGTGGTTAAAGCCTCATTAACTTGTTATATTTTCCTGGGTGCACCACCAAGAATCATCATTCTGGCACGCTGAGGTTGCACACAAGGAAGTGGAAAGTACATAGGCAATCTCCTGGGGAAGCAACATGATCGCACTCTTCTCCACTCAAGGATGCTAACAGAGAGAATGTGGCCATGGCAACAGCAAAGGGATGGATGGGGCCTGCCTCCTAGGAAATGCAGAGAAATCCCTCTGCCAAATAGCGCATATGTCACAGATGGTGGTAGCACGGGCGACCCAGGGATGCTTTCTGCCAGCAGCAAGTATGTTTCCACACACACACCCCCGAGCCCACTCTATGGAATTACAGTTGACAGGGTTTTAAAGAAATACAACAATTCTCTCCCCATACTTTGTTCTGCCTTAAGATGCAAGGGCCAAAGCAAAAGTCACACTTATAAACTTAATTTATGTCCCTAGTTTATCCCCACTTTAATCGTAGTTTATGTATTTGTAAAATATATACGGTACTGATTTCATAGGCACCCAAACGAAAGCTTAAATGTATTTAATTTTCTTTTGTAAGAAGGCTACCTATGTCCTAAGGATAATTAAAGAGACAATGACCCCAGCAGCAGTCTCACATTTTAAAAAATATACAATGAAGAGCAGACTATGTAATGTCAGCAATGAGCTCACTTCATATTTGAAAGAAGTATGGCCATGACAGATATGTTAATCATGAGAAGTATCCTGTTGAAATTAATAGGACAGAGAAACCGTTTTGAATAAAGGCAAAATTGTTCAGGAGAGGAGATAAGGAAGCCAATAAAACCCTCAAAAGCATGAAGCTCACGATAACATCACGAAAACTGCAAGGCAGTAGGCTGATCGTTCTTATACTCTGCAACTAAAATCCAGCGGGACTTATAGATACATACCTAACCATTTTTAACATTATCTGGTACTGCTTCTGAAGCCAGAATAGTATTTCTTCACTTTCTGCTTTTTTTAGTGCTTTTAAATTTGTGCTATGTATGTACTAACATAGTTTTTTGCATTCATTCATTCTTGTTCCTTTCCATTGCCATGAGAAAAAACAGAATAAGAAAAAACTTTCTGTAATTCTTATCATTACCAACTCAACAGCCCATGGGGTTCCTGTTCACAAAAAACTCTGGATGTGGGTCAGGTTCAGATTTGCCTCTTTTTGCCCTGAGGCATATTTCTGCAAGGCTAATTCTACAGGGGAGAAGTGCGTAACATTGTACTCAGACAGATATTTTTAGTAGTTAAAGACTTTTTTTAACAATTAAAGCATTGCAATTTGCAGAATAATTGTGCCATGCATCAAAGATTACACAGATACCTCGAATGTGCAGAAATGGCATCTTTTTCATGACTGCACTTGTCTTCTGTCCTTGATAGTGACAGCTTTTTTTTTTTTTTTAGAGACTCTGGAGGGCCTGCAGCACAGTCCTGGTGTTTTTCTTTCATGTTTTTCAGCATAAGCCTGATGCAGAAGTTCTGCTTACAATCAGGTCAAACACAAAAATTGCAGTATTTTAGTAGTGGGAAAGGCTAATCATGTAGGAAACACTGTTTTGTAGCGTAAGCACTATTGGGCAGCAAACGTTAGAGCAAATTACCACAAAGAATGACCAAAGCTGGGTTTTGAGCACTTACCAAGTGCTTTTTTCAACTCCTGCTGCCATTCATTATATCTCTGGGAGATGCTCTTACAAAACAATGGAGCTGGGGAATTTCACATCTCCAGCCAACAGAGGAGTATCAGAGAGGCTGATATCTGTCAATAAAACTGATATTTACAGCAGAACAAAACATGACGGAAACCGAGATACAGATGTGTGTCAATTACCCTTGGTATCCCAAGCAGGGAGATAGAGGGAAGTCCTCCTAACAGACAAGACTCGCCAGCTGATCCAGGAAGATAAGCATTTGAAAAGAGGCTATCAAAAGCCACTCATGAGCAGTCTTTTCTTCCAAAGCAATTTTCCTGGAGGATACAGGAAATCAAGTGTTCATTGATAACGTTTACTTTGTGAAGGAGTCATGTGGGCCGGATTATCAGACCCACTTCACTAACTTTTCACAATTCAGCCACTAGAGAGGGTTTGAAGACGAGACACATTTTGCCAGCTAGGGATTCTTCTAGTACAAGATAGTTCATTAGCATCACAAATACAGTAGTATCCCACTATTCCTAGCAAAGGAAACGTGTTGGAAAGGGCTGTAGTTTTCTTGTACTCTGCTTAGTTTGGCAAACAATTCCAGTTGCTAATTAGCAATCTTCAGAATGTCACTAAATTCTGCAAATGCCAAAACCAATGAAGAACCATTCCCAGAATCTGGGGGATTCACGATTGTCATGAATGTGAAAATAAGATTGTTACAAAAAGTTGTTTTGTTCTATGAAAAAAATAGATATTTCAATTTTATACTAATTCAGAACAAATGCAAATGCTAAAATATCTTAATTTTTTCAAGACAGCTTTTTCCGCACAGCCTCAATAGACGTCCACAGCTGTGCCTTGCTTAATAAAGCTGTATAGTTCTTCCCCTTGAATTACAAAGGTGATTTTTTTTGTTTTGCATCAACACTTTAACATACAGGTTATGCATAGGCACAGAATTTCTCTGTGTCTGTGTCATCTGTATCTCAATTATTAATCTTTAAAATAATTTAGATTTGGGAATATGGATTTGTCTCCTCCAAGCATCTGACTTACTGTGTAATTCTTTTGGGCATAATAAATAGTTGACTAGATATCATTCACATTTTCAGTGTTATTGAAAGTCATTTTCAGACACCTCTGATTGTATTCTTGAAAAAATTATTCTGTCACCAAGAACAATTCTGAGTGACTGTTTCTTTTTCCTGTCATTCTGATTATATTCACTGTTTCCCTTTGGTTTTCTCTCCTTGCTGAATGGAAAGATAAAAATTACCCATGCTCTCAATTAATCTTCTCACTCTGCAAATTAAACTTCCTGAAAATTGTTCCCTTAAAAATGAATTTATTACTTCTGCAACTGCAATCAGTCTGCACCCACATAATCTCATCTTTCCTCTCTCTCACAAATATATACTAGTCCCTGATGGTTCCATTTTATTATGCACAGCTATGGCATTAGGATCGTCATGCAGCAATGGGCAAGTTAAGAGTAAGCAGGCATTTTTTTTTTTAAAATTGACCCCTATTACAAAGTAGGAATGTGGAGCTTCAGCAGCATTTGTGAGATGCTAAAAGTTATAGTCTGCTTGTTGCTGGGACTGAAAAGGGCAAGTGACACTTGACTAGCAAGATCACTGAACTGAACAGAGCTTCAACCCTGTGGACATATAACCTCTGCGTATGATACTAAAAGTAAAAATAAGTCTTGCATTTTTCTGCAAATGATTGGAAAATGCCTAAAATACAGTAATGGGTTTGGAAATGGTTCCCAGGGGAATTTGCTCCATCACCTCCACAGGGATTAAGGTGAGGTTGACTGGCCTGTAGTTTTCTGGATCCTTCTGCTTGCCCTTACTGAAGGTAGTGGTGACCTTTGGTTTTAACATCCTCTGAGACCTCCCCCAGTCACTATGGTCTTCTAAAGATAATAAAGAGTGGCCTCACAATGACATCAACCAGCTCCCTTAGTCCTCAGGGATGCATTCAGTCAGGTCCCACAGATGCGTGTATGTCCACTTGGTTTACTGTTCCCTAGTACGATCCTCCTAACTGAAGGTAAAATTTCATTGTTCCAGATTTTCCCACTGGTCTCAGGGGCCTGCAATTCCTCTGGGCAAATTTTATCTGTAAGGACTGATGTGAATAAGGCACTGGATACTCCATCCTTTTCCATGTCCTTTGTCACCAAGTCTCCTGCCCTGTTCAGTGTCAGGCCTTCAATTTCCTTAATTTCTCTTTTGCTGTCGATAGACCTGTAAAAGTCCTTCATGTTGCCCTTTCTGTTTCTCCCAACATTTAACTGCAGATGAGCTTTAGCCTTCCTAATGCCATTCCTGCACACTTAGAAAGTTTTTATATTCCTCTGGTTTCTCCTGTCCTAGCTTTCACCTCTTGTACAACTCCTTTTTAGGTCTGAGTTGAGTCAGGCTCTCCTCCTTATTCATCAGTACAGGTCCTCTGCCGCTTTGGCTTGATTTCTTCCACATTAGTATGGGTCTCGGTTATGCTTGGAGGAGGTGATCCCTGCTAATCAGCCAACTCTCCTGGTCTGCTGTTCTCTCCATGACCATCTCCTGTGGGATCCTTCCAAGCAGATCCTTCAACAGGCCAAAGTCTGCTATCTTGTAATTCAGAGTTGTGATCCTCTTATTTGCTGCCTTTTCTTCTCTCAGGATTGGGATCTCCACCACCTCGTGGTCACTGCAGCCAAGACTGCCCCCAGCTTTCATATCTCCAACACTTTCTTGTTTGCAAGCACCTAGTCCAATGGAGCATTGGCCACTGTTGGATCACTGGTCACCATTACTAGGAAGTTCTCACCTATGTATTCCCAGGATTGCTTGTTTAATGCTGTGTTGCTGTCTAGGACATATCAGGTCCCTAATGAGAACCAGGGCTTTTGAATGTGAATTTTCTTCCCCTTGTCTGAATACAGCCACATCTTCTTCCTGATGAGGCAGTCTGTGGCAGATATCTGCCACAACATAGTCCACAATGGTCTGTCTTCTAGTCCTAACCCATAAACTCTTGACTGGCTCACTGTCACAGGGCGAGACTCCATGAATTCCTGCTAGTGCCTCACAAAAAGCTGGCCTTCCTCACCTGTCCTTGTCGTAGAGCATGTGTCCATCCACGGCAGCATGCTGGTTTGGGGAAGCCTTCCCACCACGTCTCTACAAGGTCGTATTCCTGCAACTGCATACATGCTTTTGATTCCTCCTGGTTTTGTCCCATGCTTCATGCATGCATTAGTGTAAAAGCATTTCGGAGAGGTGCTCCAGCCTGTTGATTTCTCAGAAAGTATGAGACCTTGCCCCATGATGCTGTCCTCTTGGCACTTCCCTGGTTGTCTGCATGTGCTTGAAGTGGGCCTCCTCCCCCTGCTTTGTCATTCTTACGCTCTGTGTTGTCTACCACACCCTTTGCAGTTTCTTGCCAATGCAGCCCACCACTTCCCCAATGGACTGTGGGTCATCATCGCCCTTCACCCCCTCATTCCTAGCTTCAAGGTCTCCTCAGGAGGCCTTGCTGCCAGTCTGTTGGCAGAGAAACTTTTGCATGAATCCACCCAAGAGCTATTTTCTAGAATCTACTGAAGCACTAATTTCAGACATCTGCATTACTAAGTAGAAATCACACTAAGCTAGGCTGAAAGAAACCATGAGACAGGATGAAGTATACCCAGCTCACTCCTGATTACACATTCATCTAATGTGTCCTCAGAAACCTCCAGAGAAGGAGACTGCACAGTTATCACGTTCCAGCACAATCTGTCCCTACACTTACTTTTTCTTAGCCTCTGACTTAACTCTCTCTTAGATAAATTCAGCTAACTACCTTTGTCCTGTCCTCAGTGGATAGGAGGAAATTCTGATTTCTTGTCATTATAATAATCTTAATATTTTACTGTTCTTTTTATGACAAGTTTTCTCATTTTTTTTTGGCTTAGAACAAAGAAGGCACAACAAAATAGCAAATTCTCAAACCTCCCTCACAAGCCATTTTCTAAACTACGCTTCTTCTGACTTTCCTCTGGACTCTTACCAATTTGTTTACCTTTTCCTGAAATCCAAGAATCCAACATAATGCTCTAGTTAAAATGTCGTGTGTAAAATACAATAACTCCTATTTCCCGTGCTTTACATACAAACATTGCAATTCATCTCCTCCTTCTATTTTTGCAGCAGTGTTAAACTGTAGTTTCATATTCAGACTGTGATTCACCACTGCTCCTTGTATTATCACACTTATTACAAATTTTCTGCTTGGGCATTTTATTCTACCTTAATATCTGTAGCACTTCTTTCATGTTTATTGAATGTGATTTTATTGATCTCAGACCACTTCTTCAAACTACCACGACTTCTGAATTTTAATCCTGTCCTCCAAAATATTCCCTTATTAGTGTAAAAAAAGAAAATAATATTTTCTGCTCATTAATGAAACTAGAACAAAACACAGGAAAAGTCTGTGAAGCACATTATGTAAAACATCTTCCCAATTTGACAGTGAACTGTCACAACTATTTTTTAGTACATTTCTGCAACAAGTGGGTGCACCCACCAGATGGCAATTTAATCCAGAACATTTCCTTAAGTTGCTCATGAGAATGTAACTCGTAGTCTGTCAAAAGCCTTATTAGAGTCCAAATATATCACATCCACTGCTTCCTTTGTATCCACTAGGCCAGTTATACTGTCAAAAAGGAAAACATTGATTTGACTTGTTCTTCATGAATTGATGTTGGCTGTTTCATATCACTTTGTTATTTTATTATCTATGTGCTTGTAAACCAATTATTTAACAATTTGTTTTAGTAACTTTTTGACTTTGTCATCAGCAATATTTTACAAAATAATTATGATTTCTACAGTAGTCAAAGCATTCTTGAATGCCTAAGTTCAAAGCCAACAGTCGATAACGTAATTGTAAATATTACACATTGTTTTAACTAAATTACAGATTCTAACAAGAACTTGCATATCTGTCTCTGCTTTTGTATTTGGGTTTTGTCTTTTGTTTCCTCTACTATTGCAATTGTGCCTGCTGCAAGCCTGCTTCTTTACTCTGTAATAAAAAGTAATGAGGACCCTAAAGAGACATTTCTGAATTACTTCTCTGGATTAGGCCACAAATTCCTTTTCTCACCCTCCTTCAAAGTCCTCCTCAGGATGATCTTCCTTCGTGATCCTTAGGCAGAGTTAGCAAAACAAAAGTAGTTTGCTAAGATCTGTCTTGTTAGCAAAACAAACCCACCAGCTGTGTGCTTTACCCTTCCTTCGCTCGTTGTCTTTGCACGTCAGGAGTGTCTGTGCTGTTTGGACAGTGCAGCCTGAAAGTACTAAAAAGGAATCCAGCGGGATCTCTATCTACAACAATCTCAATCACAGATCTGCTTTTACCTAATTTTTTTTTTCTTCGTGTTCAGCCTGACTAAATAAACACAGAGTGAAGAATCTGTAACTTCTGAGGGAACCAGTTTTAATTAGTTCATAGTCCACCGCAGTGCAGCAAAGGATTGTGAGAAATAATAAACTAGAAAGAGCTTCAGCCTTCAGACAATATCACTTACAGGTGTCATTCTTACAAAAACCTTCAGTAACAAAACAGTTTAAGGTTGCTATCAAAGATCTGGATGCTTCGAATAACAGGCTGGACCACGAGGTTGTGGACTGCGTGGTCTTAGCCATTGTTAGCATTTCCTCAGTCATGTTTCTTTGTCTTCAGATCTCAGACAAGTGATATGAAGACAAGACAGTTGATCAAAGTAAAATTTAACTGCCTGTGGCTGAGATTAGCGAAAAAAGTAATGATTGCTAAATGAGAGACAGCGCTTCCTTGTTAAGAGCCACACAAAAACTTTAGGTCTGTATTCCAAATGCTGTGGGCTTCACACGTTGGGGGAAGGCTGGCATGAGACTAACTGCGTGTTGCTTGGCACTCAAGGGGACAGAAAAGCTGAAACAATTAAGTATTCAAAAGGCTTTTTTGGTAACTTATTTAAAATTTCAGCTGTTGTTTTTATCATTTTTGTTAGCGGACAGGAATTCCTATGAAACAGACTGCCAGGAAACTGGCTTGTTTTTAACACCTTTTGCATTCCTGTCAAAACTGAAGTGGGATAACTCCATTTGTCAGTCACTTTGCATTTTCTCAGCCCTTTCCTTTTTCTTTCTCCTTCTGCTATTTACGGAAGAAGAAAAAAGGAGCGCACAGAAAATATTTTTTTTCTCCTTCATCACTGCACACTCCTTCTCACCAAAGTCTGCATTTTTGAAGCATGCAATTTCCACAGAGGACAATATGATCTAGTAGTTCCTCTAGTGTACTTCAAAATGTGTTTACCATGTGCTGATGCTACCGCCATACACCTTGGAAAAGCACACGCTCAGAAGGAGGAGGCATGCTCTCCTCTCCTCCAGTTCACCGTTTCCCTGTCTCTAAGATCCTGAGGAGGGGGTACCAGCATTGCAGACATTGAAATGTTTAAAATTATCATTTTGCCTTCTGAGATAACTAGTACTGATACTTCTTACGTCTTTCTGACCTTTACACCGTGTTTTTCGCTATTAATTTTATGTTTTAATGTTTCCACCTGATATGCTAACTTTGACAACAACAAAGGTGTTGTTCTGTTTGGAACACAGTCCCGTCCCCTGCAGTGCTGTTGGATCCTACGTGCCTTTGCCAGTTCTCTCCGTGCTTTAAAAAGATGTTGCTGAATGCTCTTTGAGTAAGGAAGACACTTCACTTGTCCCATGGCAAGAAGGAAGAAGGGGGCTGGAGGGAGTGGAAGAAGAATAGGAGGCCTGGGCAGTGAAATCAGTGAAAAAGAGAGCTGAAAAATATTCTCATGTTTGCTGAATGTTTGTAGCCACGTTTCGCTGCTGCCCCTAGACAGGATCTCCTGTTCTAGTCCTTCTAGATGAACAAGCAAGGGCTGGGGCATGTACAGCAGTGACAGTAATGTCAGCGTTCCTGAACGGAGGGGGAACAGCCTCTGATCTTCCCGGGATCACAGCGCCGCTCTTCAGACTGCACCCTGGTCAGTGGTTTCCACTTAATTAAGGCAACTCAGATGCCTGAATTGGGAGCGCAGGGTTCAGATATCATCGGTGAAGGCTTTACAGAGTAACTGAGACAGGACAAACGCTCCCTTAAAAGCTCCTGCCTCATAAGAATTCTTCAAATGCGGAAATTCAGATTAGAGCTTGTTTTCTGCTTTCACACTTGCTTGCAGGTATGAGGTTCCTTGTGAACCAACACAAACTCGGGTCAGAATCCACTCTTCTGACTTTGACACAAATGCCTTGCAGTTTGTGCCGTGGTTCTTTACTCATTTGATGATTAACAGTCGATTACCACGCAACTAGTACTTTTTGTGAGGAACACTCTGTAATAATGGAGACTGTATTTCTTTTTAAATCAACAATCCTGTTAACATAAAACTGAAGAACTCAAGTTATTAAAAGAGAATAATATTTTGGAAGATGTATATTAACATTGTACATAATAAAAAACTAGTAAGCAGATTTCTTGTCAGGGCTTGAGTTATTTTTTGTAGATTTCGCACTGATTTGCTAATTTGAAACTAATCAGAATATCAGTTCCGCTTTCTGAACACTGTAAAATTAACATCTCAGGCAATTCTGCAGGCTGGCAATGCAATCTGAAACACGTTACACCAAGTCCTTTGGTATTCCCTTATTTTCTAAATAGAGGGCATGTAAATAATTTGGAATATTGTGATGATACATATATGATGGTGTAGGCAGGTTACTTTTAACAGCATTCAGAATCACATGCAGCTAATTTAGTACATCTTCTCTTTACAAGCATCTGGTAACAGAAATTTTATTGTTGTGTAGAGTTCTGAAACAGAACAATCACTCCCGTTCTGGAGCATGTATTTTTAACCTGATTTACCTCACTAAGAATTAGCTGCTTTATCTTTTGATAACTGTGCTTTTCTGAGCTGCGCCCTCTCACATGGAAACAGTCTCACACAACATTACTGTTGCCGGTATGTGCACACAGACACACAACATATGCAAGACAACACACGCTCATGTATGCATACATAGGCCACACCATATATGAAGAGTATTACATAAGTGTAGGTTAGACCATCAGTAAACTGATAATCACTAAACACAATAAAGTTCAATTAGGATAATAATACCAAAGAAGAGCAATTCTGCAGCCTGATCTGTAAATTATGTCTTGTACCAGATACTACCCAAGACCTGTCCCCCAGTGCTCTACTGAACCACTGGATGGCATCAACCTATAACATAATCAGTTGCTGCTGCTTTTATCTTTATACAGTTCTACTGAGTATTCTACCATTTGCAACTGCTTTATACACTCTGTGCACTCTTCATCTAAAACTCCAGTCCTGTGAGTCCATCCTTTTGGGAAAAAAAGGTAACACAGTTTATTATCCCAGTAGAAATACTAACTGTGACCTTATCACCATCTCAGTAACTGATTTTAATTATGTTACAATATACAGCACCAGCTGCACAATACTGGAATAGCAACCTTTTGTTCTCATTTGTACAGTACGTAGAGTCTAATAAACTGTCGAAGGACTCATGATCCTTTTATGCTGAACAGACTTTTAAATAAAAATATAGTTTTAGAGTACGAAAGCATGCACTGTCAAATCAATTTCTTGGTTTATATCTGGCAATATCTGCTGGTAAACCAGGAGGACTATATAGCTAGTCATATTCTATGAAGAAGAAATACTGCTTTTGTAAAATTTCTGAAATTCAAATATGGGAACTTTTACTGAATACTCATTTCTAATGGCTGTGAAAAGCCATGCGTCTCATGTTCAAAA
This sequence comes from Pterocles orientalis, assembly GCA_011057875.1. Classification (NCBI taxonomy): domain Eukaryota; kingdom Metazoa; phylum Chordata; class Aves; order Pterocliformes; family Pteroclidae; genus Pterocles; species Pterocles orientalis. The sequence continues at coordinate 140,416 of WKFP01015102.1, forward strand.
AACTTCCCTCTTGTCAAAGGTATTGATTTCACAAAACTGCACATCTGGCCATAAAGTCAATGCTGTCAATGGGAATCTTTGTAGGCTGAGTTATTGGCATGCATGTCACACTTTGCAGGAATGGGGCCCTTATGGACTCAGTTCTGCCTTCAAGTATATCTGAACAACTCAATTTCAAGCCAATGCAAATTAGAAAGAAGAACTGAGTGCTGTTTGTATAGTTTGGCATCACTGATAATCTTCCAAGGAGAGGAAAAGTGCTTGGTTGGGATGGCCAGACTGTTATAGATAAACGGTGAAATTCAGCTGTAGTGCAATACTGTGAAATCTGTATATGAATTTGTACATACCATCCCAGCTATCCTATGTACATCTGGCATAAGGTACTTGCAAGGATGGCCATTGCAAAAAAAAACCAAAACCAAACCCTAAGTAGGACTGACAGTATGTCTTACGTACTCCCTACAGAAATTACAAGATTTTTCTCTGTCCATACAGGGTCTACTAGCAAAAATCATAGTTTTGTTAGGTCATGTTACGATTTGCAGTCTCGTGCCCATCAGTGTTTATGCCCTCATGCGGTTTCTGCTTCACTTGAGGGCAGGAGCCAGCTACGTTTATCTCTGAAATATTCAACAATGAGCATCCAGTAACAGTCCCTATAATTCATTTTGGGCTGTCTTAATTAAAATGAGATTTATTAGAGAGAAAGAATCAAATTAAACTTTAAGCAGAGCAAAAACATAGCCAGATTAATCTCATGATAAATTTAACTCTCTAGGCCAGACTCTTTCTCTTTTTTAAGGTTGCAATTTATTAGATAGATAAGAAGGAATTAAAAAAAACTACATTTCATAAAGTTAATTTGCTGCTGCCCAAAAGCAATGTGTTCTCAAGGCTGGTTCCAATAAATGATGATCCCAAAAGTAAGGACAGAGATGCTCTCTTTCAGGCACTTGCCTTCACAGGTTTGGTGGCTGGATTAGATATGCGGATATAGATAGACATCCTCAAATGGGAAACAGAACAATTAGCATCTCGAGTGGAAAGCTGCCTACAGTTAGGCAACAGGACAGCAGGATCATTAAATCTTGCCTCTTAGACACATCTAGATTCCTCTTTTTTTTTTCTCCAGCACAAAATCCACTCATCAAACATACCCCTGAGCTTTTCTTTAAAAACAAAGCTAACAAAACTAGTGGTTTTTAATTTCCGCATAAAAATTGGTATCTTAGAGCACTGATCAGGGAGAGGGGAACCACTTCTTGGTTCATTGAATAAAATGCAAAAAAAGAAAAAGTAACCTTGAGATTAGGAATCAGTCATCTGCAAAGACAGTTTGTGTCTCCAACCCAATAATGTAAAGTGACGTAATTTTCCAGGAGACAGACTAATGTTCCTACAAAGAAGAGTCAATGCCTGGTGATTACGGCATTGATTGATGAACTGGGAGCTTAAATGCTGAGAAGGGAATTGAAACTAGTTCCCAGTCCTTGGGCAAACAAGCTCACCATCATCTTATGCTATGTAAAGCGTTACGTTTTATAAGGAAGAGGCAACTGTCACAAAGGTTTGGGGTTTTTTAAATTTTTTTTGAAGTCTAAGTTTGTCAGAGTGAGTTAAACCTAATGATGCCTGGATTAAGCTGCTCAAGATTAATATGAGGAGTGATGCTTCTCTTCCAAGTACTGGGGTAAAACAAGGTAAGGGCTTGCTCCATGCTGTCGAGGCTGAGGCAGCTCATCGCGTGTGTTATCGTTCTGGAGGATTTTAAAGCAACGAATTGAGTGTTACTGGTTTAAGTGACAGTTGCACAGTAGTCTCCAGCAGTTTTGGATTTAATGACATAATTCTGCTCAAGTCCCAGTTAAGGTGCTTGAATTTTTTCTCTTGAATTTCAGTTTTTAATTTGTCTGTTGACCTTCTAGCTTTTTTTCTTCATACTGCATATCAGCTCAGCATTGCAAAACTAAGAACAAAAGAAGGCAGTAAGGTTATTCTGCAGGACTAAACTCTTCACAGAGCCTCAAGTCCTAAAACAAAATTTACTCATCCATAATATAACTCAGTCTGTGAAGCTGGTTGGGCTGAAATTTATGCACAAGAATCCAAGGTACTTGGGCTTTGAAAGCATCAAACAGAGCAGCTGTAGCACTGGATATTACAGATATCAGAAGAAGAGAGAATCTGGTCTTTCTGTCCCCAGAGATTGCTGGCATGGAGGGACTGAGTCCCAGTTTCGGTTTCCTGCTACTTTATTCCATCACAGCATGGAAGGGCCATTGCCACTGCTTGCACCCATTCCAATAAGATTAAGTAATGCCTGGAAGGATCTCCGGATATGCCTGCAACAATAAACTTCTGCAGATAAGCGCTGCTGGAGCAGTGGTGTGCCTTTTGGGTTGAAAGTTATCTCTCAGAAAAGAACCCCACCTTTTTAGTCTGCTTTAATATGATAACTGACTTCAGGTGATGCTAATGTGCAACAAAATGTCACCATGTCAGCTGGTAATTTGCTTCTCAGTCCAGAACTTCCACTATATTCACTTCTGCAGAGCTGGTCTGGTTAACTGACTGCATGTCACGGTCTGTAGCGTTCTTTTTTCATAACAGTGTGGTTAAAGACATGAGTCTGGCTATGCAATGAGGGTATCAGAACATATAATTTGGAGGTTTCTGGGAAAATCTCTTTTTGCCTCCCAAGTCACTAAAATGCTTTTCTCCATACAGTAAGGAATGCCTCACCTCCATTTCCCCACAGGAGCTATCAGCGGGATGTAGGACACGCAACAGTTTTAGAAAGTGGCCTCAGAATTCAGGCATTCAGTTTTTAGGCTGGATTTGAGACCATTAAAGAATTATGGCCTTGTATTTTCATCTCAGCTATACAATTTTACTCCTATATTATTCATATTGGGTAAGGGAACAGATTAAAAACAGATTTATACAGAATAGGCAGAGACGAGATTAAAATAGCCAGTCTGAATATTTTATCTAGTCTGACTCTCTGGAAGGCTCATCTAGACTGGTTTAGTTATATTGAATAAAAAATTACTTTTTTAAGAAAGCACTTTCTGCTTTCCTCCCTTTGACCCTTTCAATCTCTCACGCTGTCAGTTACTTTTGGATTAAATCCACTTTTCTCCTCAAATCCTAGTCCTGCGAGCCCATGTCATTTGCTTGTAAAAATCTGACAGTATTAAACATCCTATCAGAGAAACTGATTGCAAATCTATCACCATTGCAGCGATACAGTGTCTGATCGCGTCCTCTGTCTGAAGTGGGTAGAATAGTTTTTTGCTCCTGGTAGATCAGCCGTGTCTCTCATTTCTGCTGACATACATACCTAGCTCTAGTTGTACTTCCCAGTTCCATCAAAATTTAATATTTCAAATGCACCTGTCATGCAACTGGCATGTTACTCAGCGAAAAGAGGTCAAGTGCATGGATCTTGGATGACATTTCATTATTCTTGCCTGAAGACAAATCATGTATTTTGTCTCTGTATCTTAAAAGAAAGGATCCATAACTCTTAGATTTCTGCCAGCATTTATTCTTGTCTTTATTAAATATGAATTATTTATAAATTTCAGAGGTTTTAACCTGTCATAGTGTTGAGCAGTTTAATGTAAAATATTCCATTCCAACATTTGCTGAACAAATCCATATAAATGCTAACACCTTCCCTCACGCCAAAAATAACCTGAAAACAAATAGCAAGCCACTTATCAAAACAACAAAGAAATAGTGTTTTTTTTATTTGTCTCCTATCACACGAGTATTTTTTGAATTTACTGCATGGTGATTAATACTTTACAATGAACAGTGGGACAAAACAAATTGGCTCTATTAATACCTATTAATTTGCTATAAACATCACAATGTTTTTAGATTTGAAAATAATTTAACCAAGTATTTTAAACCCAAATCCAGAATAATTAAGGGCCTCACAAATCGTAGAAACATATTGACCTAGTTAGGGAAGGATTTTCTAACTAATAAAATAGCTAACCCATTATACTAATTATAATAATGTCAACAGTATAAATGCCTTCATAGCACTGGTATAGCTGAACAGGAGAGACACCAACAGCTGTAAAGATAATATTCAGATTTGCACACACACAGACTCCAGAAGAGGGAGAGGACTTCAAAAAGAAACTAAATAATCCAGGTTATTTCTCTATAACCCCTCCTCCCACCAGCCAAAGCACCTGACATTTTCATATGTTCACTGAATTTACTATAACCACCGTTTTCTGAAATATTTGCCTCTATGTATCCCTGGTACAGAGGGATACTCTCATATCCCTTATGGCTGGTGTGTACATGTAAGAACTTCAAATATCTCTTCTCAGAGATACTAGAAACTTGTGTTCCATCTACCACTTTCAGTCATCCTAGAAGCACAGTGAGGTGATTGTGCAAAGAGAAAGAAAAATAGATAACAGGGTCCACACAGACAGAACATTCTGAATGACTGTCATTTCTTAACAGCAGCTCGGTAGTAGATTTTTTTTATAAGGATGCCAAAGGGCACCTCAGAGAGGCCCTGGAGTGTGGCCTCTTATGGCACAAATTCTGTGTTTTCAACCCATTACTCGTTCTCCTTCTTGTACTAGCCTTCATATTACCTGCCAGCCTGGGGACTGTTGACTGTTTAAAATAGTCTGGTGGGTGGTTGTTTACACCTGGTAACTGCTGTGCCGCACACGTTATTTCATGCTGAATGTATCAGATTGAAAATTGCTCCCTTACATAGTGAATAGGGCCAATGTAACATGCACAGTGCGGTCTGTCAGCATGTGAAGTGTGATTTCTTTTTTAGGAGAACAAAATTGTTGCAGACAAACTGTATTTCCTGAGTTTCAAAACATTTTCAGGAAGAGTGGACGACTGAGGGTCCATATGCCTTCTGTTTGCATGTGTTGAGGCATCTGTTAAGACCATACATTTGAAGGGAGGGAAATATGCCACAGAGACGTTCACCATCCCTGTGTGAAGACAGCACTAGAGAACTGACACTACAAATGCCCATATGCTGCTTCGGACTGGCAGCCAGCTCTGAGGTAGCCTCAAGTGAAATCTTGCAAGTGAAACCATGCGGGATAACGATTGTAATCACATTGTTATGCAAGGATTTATGCTGAGTACACTGATGATATCAACCTCAAATCTTGTTGAAACTGCTCAGGATCCCAGGGCTGTTCCAATGGAACCAAGAACAGAGATGAACTCAAGAGCTGCAAAAAAATCCTGAGATCCTAACGAGCTTGAGCAAGGTTCATGTCACCATCCTGAGCCGAAGATCAAGATGGGGAAACTGACTGAGCTGTATTGGTGACATCCTCCATTTTCTCTTGGATGTGCAGTAGGAAGTGGTACAACTAGCAACAGACAGTTCTGCAGCTCTGAGATGGAAGTAAGGTATGTCGTTTCTTTAAGACTCACTGGTTTACAAAACCTATTTGCAAATGATTTCAAATGTTGGAGAAGAAATGGCAACTGCAAAATGTGGGAAGCAAGAGGTAGGGCTAAACATGCTGCTTTTTCTTAGAAGAAGATGTGTCTTGCCCTGTTTGCAGGATGCTCTTGTGTTAGGAGCTCCATTACTGCTTCACGGATCAAAAAAGTTTTATCTGTTTCATTAACTGAAGTGTGGGCTTGAAGTTTAACAAAGACTAGCTGTTTAGCTTTCACAAAGAACATTCAACGTTTCAGTGACACCTGCCATTAACTGGAATGCTTCAACAATTTGCATCTATAAGCCATGATGCACAGCAACATAACTACAGGGCCTGAAAGACCCATCCACTTTGATGTAAAAAAGTGTTTACATCTTCTTTCATTATTTTCATTACTTCAGAAAGGTTTCTTAAAAATGTAGGGGAAGTCAGTGTGACTTCAAGCATCATCAGAATAAAACATTAAGGGACAAGGACAGAGACATTAAATGCAGGAAAGCATTTAATAGTAAAGGTAGAATGTTACTGTGATTGGCAATGATAATGTCAATCCCAAGTCTAGAGAGATCTAAGCAACAGAACTGATAATAATAAATAGATTTTTCAGTGCTAAGGAGTTCCCATTCCATCTCCTTTCTTTACTGGTCTGATATGTGACATATTTCCAAGAAAAAACATCTCTATTTAGCCAAAGCAGGATTCCCAGAGGCCAGAAAAATCCTACCTTGTGGTAGCCATTATTCTTCTACGAAGTTTGGATATGGCAAGATGTAGAAAGGGAGAGTCCTGATAACCAAATTGCTATACTGAAGGCAATTTTAATGGTAAACCAGAATATGTCTTCCACAGAGAACGAACTCTCTAAGGAGGAAGTTACAGAGCAATTAGAGATGAAATTACAGTTAAGTCATCAGGACCAGATGGTATTTCATTCAAGGATTGAAAGGAATAATGTGAACGAATGTACTGAAGAGGGTATTTATTCCGCAGCTTCCAAAGAGGCAGGCTTCCCTCTCTCAGCAGGATGAACAGCGTACTGAATAGTCACCGACAGTTGTCCACCAAATCTCTGGTGACACAAGAGCGAGCTCTGGTCTCTCGGTCTTTGCAGCTCCCTGAGTAAAGCAAGGAGTCTCACACTCTAAAATCAACACATTTAGACTTTGAAGAAAATTTCACTTTCACAGAAGGTGATTTCTACTGAGAAAATGAGTTTCAAGAGGTCAAGACTATGAAACTCACCAACTTCACCACAATCTCAGATAGCAAAATTAGTAGAAATGCAAAGGTATCGCATTTTTTTCCTTCCTGAAATAGGTAAGGCATGTGGTTCAAGCTGGACTGGCTGCATCTAAGAAGTAAGCAGAAAACTCTGGCTAGTAAGAGATGTACCAGCATGAAGGGCCAAACTGTGGCTGATGTGTAATGTGCAAACCCCCATGGCAAGGGCATAGCATGGGATTACAGGATTACCCAAAGGAATATTGCCCCATCCCAGAGGAAGCCATATGAACCTTCTGAGCTAAAACCACGTTTTCCCTGTGAATTGTCGCCGAAACTCCCCTTAATCCTGTTAAGTGTTACAGGTTTTGTGGCTGTTGACCATAAGGAATTTTGTCTCATATAGTCTGGAAGACTGGGCTGGGTTTTGTGCATTTGGCTGCCCAAAGTTTAGCATAAACCGCTTGCCTGCAGTCATGGAGAAGAAAATTTCAGCTGAACATAAAGGAAATAAGAATAAATACATAAATGAATAAAGACATTTATAAAGGTTTTACTTTAAAGCAGTGTCAGAGTATTTAATGTGTCATACCTTATCTATCACAATCATCCAAGAGAGGAACATTTTGGGGAATGTTATTTTAACTGTCATTGGACGAGTGGTTAAGAGCTAAGCAGCCTTGGGCTTCATGATGGCAACAACGAAGTGGATCCAAGTCTGTAAAGATAGCTACATATGACACAATATTCTCATATTTAATACCAAACACTCAAATCATTTATTGGGTAAAAGGTAGAACAGATGAAACTGATGTTAATGTCTTGCATCCAGACCTTCAAGATTGGTAACAACTATTTCAGTAAGCAGAATATACAGGATTTAACACTGAATGTGCATGTATTTCAACCATGCTATGCTATCCAGTAAGAACTGGTTAAATATTTAAGACAAAATCAACTCCTAACATTTAATGGCTATAAAACACATTTCCTTTCTTTTTCTGGGCACTTCTGCATATTGAGCTAGCTCTACCATATATCCAGAAGACACTGTGCATAATCCAGCGCAATTTGAGATTATTAAATTTAACATCCAATCTATCAGACAAAACAAAAAAAAAGAAGCGTGAACTTTGGCACATTTTGTCCTCCCTCAGTTGTGCCTGTACCTAGGGTGCTTTTCTTGTGTGAAATGTCTCTGCAGCAACCCCCAGTAGTCTCTGCCCAGAAAGCCAACCCCATCCCTGGGTGTCTGAAGTACAGCTGATAAATCAATAGAGTGGCAATGAGTCTAGCTGTATACATGGTTAGAGCACACAACAGTAGAAAACTGCACTTTTCACACTATTCAGCAGGGTGAAATGTCAAAAGTTCAGAGTTAATACAAGCGATCCTTATTTTACATATTAATATAAAGAGCACTGCACTGTGTATTACTAGTTTGCTGATTGTACTAAACGGTTTCAGGCATTAAAATACCACAAAGGAATTAAACTGCAGAAGGATTTGCACAAATTGGGGAGATTGGACCATCTTACACCAGCTGTTACAGAAATGAGCTCTTCGCCTTCTGAAAGTGCTATGCCAACATTAACTAAATCCCTGGAAAAACTTTGGTTTGGTCTGTGCAGGAGTATGAATAAATAACTTTTACTACGCAGGTGGGAAAACCGGGACAAAAGCTTCTGCCGGCTAGGCCAGGGTTTTGACCCCAGCAGTTCCAGGGCACCCATCCATATTCCTCAAAAACAACAGCTAAATCCATATATTCACAATTTTAAATCCATAGTTGAAACTACAATATGGAACTGTAAGACAGTGCATATTAACACGTCTACATTTCTAAATCTTATTAAGAAGACCCAAATCTGTGGCCTGCTGGAAGGGAAATAAAGCTTTGGAGTGTTGGGGGCAATACATTTAAACTCTGAAGTCAAATTAAAAATTGTGTACTCTTTATGTTCTACTAAAATCCTTCCTGCCCCATTAGAAAAAAAATGCTCAGTATAGCTGGACAATTTTCAGAGCCTCTGGAACGGAGAACCTGTTAGAAAACAAGCAAATGTAACCCACACAAAACCACAACAATAACCTGTTTTGTTCAACAATTTACCTATGCTTACCTACATAAGGGATGCAGAAATGGGCAGCTGGGATGCTTCTGTGCTTTGACGGTTAATCGGGATGAATCCTTTCCTTTCTGCAACATGCGGAAAGGCAAAGAGCGGCTCTGCCACTCTTTTTCCAGGCCTGTGATAGGCACAGCAGTTTCAAATCCCATCTGATGGAGCACAAGTGTAGGTTAGTACATCTGTTCTCTGGCATAGTTCTTCCCTATCTTTGTTCAGCTCTTTCAATTTTTTTTTTGGCTAGCAGTATCATTTTTGGCTTCAGTTCTCCAGGAGAGCTGGCTTATGGATAGTTTGTTATGCTGTAACCCTATTTTGGGTGTGATTGCTGTCACCTCAGGGCTGAAACCATGCTTCCTTAGTTATCATCCACATGGTCTGTTCAGCTCACTCACTAGACCCATGAAATATCACCAGCAGTCAGACGAGACAGAGTTATTTGAAAGGCTTGTTCCTGAGACAAGAGACTCTTCCACAAAAAGTACCACAGGGAAAAGGCCATGAAGTGACCATCCCAGGAAATGTTTCCTGCAACACCAGCAGCTCTAAAGGAAAGACTTCAATCCTGATATCATTGACTTACAGGAAGTACTGCAGTAGGGTGCCTGAAGCTGTTGTATACCCGTGCCAAAGGATGGTTGAACCACACCTGAAGCAGTCCCTAAACTGCTGCAGAAAATCATCTGACAGAGACTATATTTTTTTCCATCTTCTGGGTTGCAAAGTTCATGCGTGGTCCAGCCACCTCTGCTTTGGAAGGGCAACACCTGGGGCTATGGGTGGGAAAACTGGGAAAGGCAACATGCACTTCTGCCATATCTGTTAATCCACCCTGTGTCAACTCAACTGGATTAAACAGCAGGGAAGAAGAGTAATCAGTGCACCAACGTGGATGAGTAGCTACACATGGTTTCTCTATAGCGTGAACTTGAATGCTTCAGGCTAGTTCATCAGGCTGTGAATTGGTACAGGCAAAACATGTAAACAGATGTTTCGCCAGCTCTCTGGTCTTTTTGCACAACATAGCTTGTGATCTTCTAATGTGATCAGCACCGTAACAGGTCTATAAGGTGTTTTTAACTGAACACTAATAACATGTAAGGATGGTCAGCAATGTCTTAACATTGATAGTAATGTAAATCTTCTCTTTGTAAATTACAAACAAAAAAAATATCTTTCTTTCCTACCACACATGAAACATTGCAAATCTCTAAACAGTTTTCAAATCTTGGTTCTAGGTGTACTGTGCTTTGGCAGAGGAGGATATCAGTCTGTATCAAAGTATTCTATCAAACTATATCTATCAAACTAGGAGCAGCCTCACATTCACAAGCCCTGGTCCTCATGAGGGATTTTAACCATCCTGATATCTGTTGGAAGAACAACACAGCACAGCATAGGCAGGCCAGGAGGTTCCTGGAATGTGTTGATGACAACTTCCTTCTCCAAGTGATAGAGGAGCCAACCAGGAGAGGGGCTATGCTGGACCTTGTTCTCACCAACAAGGAAGGGCTGGTGGGGAATGTGGAACTCAAGGGCAGCCTGGGATGCAGCGACCATGAGATGGTGGAGTTCAAGATCCTCAGTATGGTGAGGAGGGCGCACAGCAAACTCACTACCCTGGACTTCAGGAGAGCAGACTTTGGCCTCTTCAGGGACCTGCTTGGAAGAGTCCCATGGGATAAAGCCCTGGAGGGAAGAGGGGCCCAGGAAAGCTGGCTAATATTCAAGGATCACTTCCTCCAGGCTCAGGGGCGATGCATCCCAATAAAGAGGAAAGCAGGAAAAAATGCCAGGAGGCCTGCATGGATGAACAAGGAACTCCTGAGCAAACTCAAACAAGAAAAGGAAGCCTACAGAGGGTGGAAGCAAGGACAGGTAGCCTGGGGACAATACAGAGACACTGTCCGCGAAGCCAGAGATCAGGTTAGGAAAGCTAAAGCCCTAACAGAATTAAATATGGCCAAGGACATTAAGGGTAACAGGAAGAACTTCTATAGGTATGTCAGTGATAAAAGGAGGACTAGGGAAACTGTGGGCCCCCTCTGGAAGAAAGCAGGGGACCTAGTGACCCAGGATATAGAGAAGGCTGAGGTACTTAACGAGTTCTTTACCTCAGTCTTCACTGCCAAAAGCCCGAGCCACACTGCCCAAGTTGCAGAAGGCAAAGGCAGTGACTGGGAGAAGGAAGAACTGCCAGCTGTAGGAGATCAAGTTCGAGACCATCTAAAGAACCTGAAGGTGCACAAGTCCATGGGACCTGATGAGATACATCCACGTGTCCTGAGGGAACTGGCAGATGAAGTTGCCAAACCACTATCCATCATATTCGAGAAGTCATGGCACTCTGGTGAAGTTCCCAATCCCAAGCACAAATACAGGCTGGGCAGAGAATGGATAGAGAGCAGCTCTGAGGAGAAGGACTTGGGGATATTGGTGGATGAGAAGCTCAACATGAGCCGGCAGTGTGCGCTTGCAGCCCAGAAACCAACCGTGTCCTGGGCTGCATCAAGAGAAGCATTAGCAGCAGGTCAAAGGAGGTGATCCTCCCCCTCTACTCTGCTCTCGTGAGACCCCCCCTGGAGTACTGCGTTCAGATGTGGGGCCCCCAACATAAAAAAGACATGGACCTGTTGGAGAGAGTCCAGAGGAGAGCCACAAAATTAATCAGAGGGCTGGAGCACCTCCCCTATGAGGACAGGCTGAGAGAGTTGGGGTTGTTCAGCCTGGAGAAGAGAAAGCTCCGAGGGGACCTAATAGCAGCCTTCCAGTACCTGAAGGGGGCTACAGGAGAGATGGGGAGGCACTCTGCATCAGGGAGTGTAGTGACAGGACAAGGAGTAATGGGTATAAGCTGAAAGAGGGTAAATTTAGACTAGACATTAGGAAGAAATTTTTCACTATGAGGGTGGTGAGACACTGGAACAGGTTGCCCAGGGAAGCTGTGGATGCCCCATCCCTGGAGGGGTTCAAGGCCAGGCTGGATGAGGCTTTGGGCAACCTGGGCTAGTGGAGGGTGTCCCTGCCCATGGCAGGGGGGTTGGAAATTGATGATCTTTAAGGTCCTTTCCAACCCCAAACATTCTATGATTCTATGATTCTATTTAATCCAATTCTCATATTAAATTTCAGGGCCACACTCAACCCAGGTGCAGAAATACAGCTCACTGTAGCAGTCTTTGTAGTAATGAGAGTAAAATTTTAGCTACAATAAAATTAAAATGGCTACTGTAAAGGAAACTGTGAGTAACTTCCAGATTTTGGATGGCCATGCGTGCCCCTGGCTTAAATAGAAACAATATTACTGCCTATCTTTCAGGGGCACTAGAAAACAAATAAAATTATTGCAATTCTTCTTGATTTTTTTTCCATAAGTCAAAAGTTAATTACTTCACAGATGGCAGAATGGCAAATAGAATGAATGCAGTCAGCTTGCCGAGAAAACTGGATTCCAGAACATGTGCAGTGAAATGACACAGAAAAAAGGGCTGGCAAACAATAAATATCTATTTCCTTTTTGCTTTAAATAGAGTAAAAGGTCAAGAGAAATATATGACTGATATTCATCCAAGTAAATAGCAATTACATTACTAGGTATATTGGTCCACAAGCAAATTCAGGAAGAGTGATGAGCACTAAATTGGCCAATAAAAGATATGCCTCCATAATAATTTATTTCTTTCATATTCTTTAATCAGAATACATTGAGATAAATAGTCCTAAGGTTCTCTGGTATTCTGCCTTATTGCTAACAGTGACAGAGATCAAGTTTTTATTACACATTTAAGGGATATAAAGAAAATATTTTCATGGTTTTCTAAGTGTATTATATGTAGGAACACTATAGACAGTAATTGGCATCATTGATTGTCTGCACACACAAAACATTTAGTACCCACAGAAAAAAGATCTTATATTCTTTTGTGCCAATGCTGTTTGTCTACCTCAACAAGTAATGACTTAACAGACACCCTATTAGTAAACTATACTAACAATGAGGACGGCTAAAGCATCCCAGAATGAGCTAAGCTGAAATACTTGGGAGCTAACATTAGAGATGACTCTAAAGCTACAAAAATAATGTGTCAGTTCCAGCTAAATTTGCCAGGCATGTCTACACGACTGCATGGAAAAAAAGAGATGCAAGTGAGTGCTGGGTTCTCCTTAGACCTTAACTTACCCTGCTAGGTTTAATTATTTAAAATATTACGTTATATTGTAAGGGTTTATGCCATGGATATCAGAGTCTTCCCATGGAAGCCTACCACCACCCTCCTGTGTCACCTGAGGTTAGGGAGAGGGTGTATTTAAAATCAGCTGTGTTCAAACAGCTATACACAGCTGATGTGAAAGACAAATGAAACAACAATTACTGTCTGAATTACAACACTTAATAATTAATTTGTTTTAAATTTGTTCATTACCATGGTAAGAGTTCTTTAATTATGACTTGTAAGAGCCTCAGCTCTGCACTGTTGTTGTATGAACCCATCCGTGGATCTCTTAAGGTACTAATGCAACAGTATGATTCACCACAAAGGATTTTTATTTTGATGGGATACTTCGGTGCCTGAAATGATGTGATTTACATTAATTTCTAACAGTAAATTTTTCACATGTGAGAAAACACCTATTGGACTCTGAAGCATAGGTACTGATCCTGTTGCATTCAGCAGAACATCAGAAAGAAGTGAACGGTCAATGCGACAACCGACACCTACACGAGCAACACACCCCTGCTTAGATGAACCCTCAGGTACGGCAGCACTTTCAGCACCCATGAACACCTAACGGCAGGACATGGCATGCTGAAGAGTACGGAGATGAAACCGGCATATTCCTGCAGGGACCCTGGGTGCTTAGCTCAGGATTCATCCTCTACAACCAACCATTCCTCAGCAAACACCTCTTAAAAGAGTAGATCACAGTTCTCACTTATGTAATAGCCACCATCAGCACAATAATTTGTAGCCTATTACAAAGACTTTGTTCTGCTGGAACTTCACTGTACAGGTAAGACTGCAAAAGAATCTGAGAGATTTAAGTCCCTTTGTTACCAGCTGGGACTTCAGTGCATGTTTCTTCCACATCTCTTAAATACTGTTACCTGGGGAGAACAGAGTCTGTTTTGGAAACAGATATACTTAAAAAGTAGTTACAAAAATGGAGTCTTGAGCACAACCACGGTTATGCCTATATTTTTAAAAACTCCAGGGCTTGATCTTGGCAGTTCTGGGCCAATAAACCTCACATCTAAACCTGGCAAACAGATTGAAATTATAAATTAAGCAGAACGAAAAGAGACCTGAGAGACCAGGCTTGCTGGCATGATCTAATTGGCACAGATTCTGCAAAGGAATGATCTCTTACAGTTCTTTGATTGTAAATAAAATAGTGGCTATGGGAGAAAAAGTTAATGTATTTCATTTAAAAATTCAAGTTTCTACAAAAGAGATTACTACAAAGCCATGAGGTGATGGGCAAAATATGTGCAAAAGCCATAAACTGCAAAAAGATAATACCTATATGCACATGACACAAGGGTGTAATTCTGTCACTTCTGTTAGTGATCTGGACAACCCTGGCAGATATCAGGCGTGGATGTTTGGTGACAGTAAACTGCCCAGAGGCCATCTGCTAGAGCACAGCTGATGGCAGCTGAGGTGCTTCTAAAAGGTGCTTCAATGCTCTTCCAAAGCAGAAGCTATCCCAGAAGGAATGCTAAGCTGTGCCTGACCACCAACCCCTCCCAGGTCCTCCAGCTCATGAATGAAGGTTGCACAATAGGCACTTTGGTCTGCGCAGATCCAGAACTGAGAATCCTCTTCTGCAGCTACCTGCATCTCGTTTCAAGCAGGAGAAAGACTCTGCATACAGTAGACAACAGCACTGAGTAACAGCAAACTCGCCAAAAAAAGAGGAATTCCTAGCATTCCTCTTGTTGGCATGGACCTGTCTCCACACAAATGTCAAAGAAAGTAAAAATCCACCGGTTAGCTAAAATCCCAGATGGACAGAGCACAGCTGGATTTTGACCCTGCTCCCAGAAGTCCTTCTGCTTTCCATCATACAAATGGGCAACATAAAATAAAAAAAAAATCTGATTTCATGAATAGATTGTACCCTAACACAATCTCATTCACCTGCCACAATTACATATAAAGAATGCATATGAAAGAGAAGCCGCCATCAGTGACACATTCGAATCTAGCCCCTACAAAGTTCATGAGTGAAATGAACATTGGAGACCCAGCAGTATTTTCCGACCTGAACAGAAACTCTTAGTATAGCTGTACAAAGAAATAAACATGGAATACAGGGTAGGACACAATCTCATTTAGTATCTATGCAGCAAAACCTTGGTTACTGTACCAAAATCTGATATTACTCTCAGTCTTCACAGAACTCAAATGGATTATTAGTAGAACTGTTCATCCAGTCTTCCAGTTAGATAGTGAAGACTCATAATCTGCTTGTGGTTGTATAGGATCACGCTACATAAGCTTTTCCTCTAACCTCATGCACATATATAGAAAGAAACCCCACAAAATATAGCTTCACAGCACACAGACAGAAAATGTGGAAATATGTCAGGTGTCCTGCTCTTCCACACAGGGCAATAACAGCAGTTTTGTTATATTCAAGCTTTTCCAGCATGATTTTAGGTCCAAATCTGTAAAAAACCCCACCACTTAACCATATGCTTCTCTTCAAGCATGAGTCACCTGTTGACTTCAGTGTTACTACCCACATGCTGAAGGTGTACAACATATTGAAATAGTTTCTCGGTCTGGAACCAAAGTCAGAAACGAGATATATAACCTTCTTCTAGAGACTGTAAATGGTGTGAAGTTCCCAACGTGAAAGATTTACAGATTTTATCAGGATAATCAAAAAGAGAAAACAATTATCAACATAATTGGGAAGATGAAAAAGAAAGGGATCACAAAATGGCAAGGAAAATTCTGTATTCTGGGATGACTAGAAGGAGATTAATTCACGGCAATACAAAATCGGATCACTATGTCTTCTGTGGTTTGCATGCTACTCTAATTTAAAGTTCCTTACCTTTTGCCCATAGTCAGTAAATAATTCTCTGAGATTGAAGACTCACCGCAGTGAATGTTTTTGGCAGATAAACATGGAAATGCAAGCTTATAATGGTATCCTCAAGGGCAATTCCTAATAAACATCAAAACTCCCCAACCCCAAGACCAATCCCTTCAGCTAAACGATGAAGTTTGAAAGCAAACAAGCAAAAGTTGAGACGTCAGATAATATTTCAAGTGCAACTTCAGTTCTTTTGGGATATCATAATTCAGGATAAAGTCCTTTAGGGAAAACATAACTGTATCACAGTATAAGCTCAAAGCAATAATGAATTACCGTTGCAAGGGTGTAAAGGTAGAAAGTTTCCTTTCCAATTTATTCTAAGATCAAGGGGACATACTGAAATGAATTCATTACTGTGATCTCCTATTAGCAAAATCATTAAATGTGAAAAAATATTATATATAAGACAATATATAATTCTTAATTATTTAATTAGCAGACAATACAATTTTAGGTCAATTATGGTAATAGTGGTTATGTTTGTTCTATGAGGAAAACCAGAGTAAAACACAGACTTGCTTGAGTAAGATAAGTATCTTATGTTTGGTCTAACAAAGAAAACTGTCAGATTTCTGTCTTTCTATAAATCATACCACTGTAGGCATTCATCTTCAACTGCAGTTATGTAAGGTCTTGATGGTCTAATCAAAATAATGAACATCACAGGCAAATCCCGTGTATTCATCAGTATCTCTCACATGTGCAAACTGTGTTACTGGGTTGATGAATGCTATATTGATGCTAAAAGCATAGAAGCCATGCATTTTCAGGCCAAAAGAGACTGTTGCAGTGAAATAATCTGCCCTGTTGCATCAATAAGACAACATCTTTTATCCAGTGATACCTTCACAGGAAGAACTTCATCTTTTATCGTGCAAACGAAAATGATCTGCCCTACAGTACATTTTGGAGAAAGCTATCTAATTTTGAATTGAGGGTTGCAAAGAGAGAGAAATTTAGTACATAATCAGGGTGGTCTAATGGTTAATTACTGGTGTATTTAAAATGTTCTGTCTTGCTTCTTAATGTGGGCACTCATAATTTTGATTGTCACTCAGTAAACCATGCTTTTTTTTGTTTGCCAGCTCAAGAGGCTAGCTAATGTGTATCTTCTCTCTGTGTACAGGTATTTCTGAATTTGCCTTAATATTGCATTTGAAAATAAGCAACCCAGATTGCAGTAAATGGCACAAAAGTTAGATCAGTCTTTTAAAAGATCAAAAATACTCAGCAACGCAAGACAGCAGGATTATGAATTGCATGTATTTGAGTATTTTAAAATTGCATTTGATACCTTTTCCAAAAGCTATTTATAGCTCAGAGAAATATTCACTGAGCTGTGCAGTCCCACCTCTCCCACTTACGTATGGTAATATTTTCGAACAGTCAAACTCCTTAACATCAGTCAAGGTCTCTCAGTGCTATTGTTCAGGAATAAAGTACATATCATGCACTTTACTCATGGGATTACATAAGGATATTTTAGGCAGAACTGAGCATCAACCCCAGGTTTTTAATGAACCAGCTACAAACATTTTTCCTTGCTAAACTGCACCACAGAACAAATTTCCTAAAAGATATACGATGTTAGTGTTGTTACAGCTCTAGTGTTTTAATGACATAAGAAAAGCAGATTTTATAGGAGGAAACGGCATATTTTGTTAGATTGACTGGAAAAGAGCAAATAAATTTATGTTTTTATGAGGTCATCGTCAGGTCTGAAAAGGAAGAAAAAAATTTCAAACTAATGAAGGAAGAGAAAAAATGTTCTGAGTTAAACTTAATTTTGTTATATACTTAAGACAACTTGAGACAAATGGATAGTTAGCACTAATGGCTAAAACAGGTATTTTTATCACTTGCTTGTTCCTGGATTGAGGAAGACAAGCCAGGCATACATCTAATTTACAATCTCAGCTTCATTTATGATTGTACTTTTTACTAGGTGCTGTGCTATGGTTCTTATAGCACTAAAGGAAAACATTGTTCTGAATCTCAGAGAGATGCAAAACTGGAAAAAAAATTATTTGTGGTCCAGAATATTAGACACGTAAATGCAACGAGATTGACCTAAGGAGTACCTCAGCTCAAGCACTGCTCTAGATTTTGATTGCCTGATGATATCTATTGTGGTCTTTTAAAATTTACTTTCTTTATAAGCAACATTAAGCTAGCATGTTCTCTTTTGGCCTCATTGGCAACAGAACATTTCCTCTGTACAACACCCACAGTGCTACAGCCCAGTTCAGCAGGATGCTAGAGCCATTCTTGCTCAAATGACTCGGTAGGTGATCTTGTTCACTGCTGGATTCAGCTTCCCTGTCCATCAGCCTGGTCTGCACACTTACTGGAAAGCCAGAGCTGCACAGATCATTGTGGCTGAAATGCCTGCTACCTACAGGAGAAGCTCCTTCTCCCTCCTGGTTTTAGTTTTCTTGCAGACCACTGTAGGAGAAACATTTGCCTTAATCCCAATATGTAGACATAAGGCTTCATTCACCAAAAGTACCAACTGGTACTCTTTCACCAGTACTAAATCTATATGAAAGAAGGTAATCTTCAGAGAAATACACAATTTTTAAAAAATATATAAAAGAATTAATGGTTAATGCATAATGCAGGTCACAACTATAGATAATAGGGAGAGCTGCTCTCATTACATTGGGGTTCTGCATGACAAGGGACATCATACTATCTCGCTTTCAGAGCATCACTATGAAAAGATCAGATTTTCACGAGGGCAACTGTACCCTGTCACGTATCTGGAAAATATCCAGATCTCTGATGGACTTGAGTTCTCTTTCTAGCCTTCATCTCTGGTCTCCCCATGAAACTGGATTATTCAATATGGTTATACTGGCAGTGTACACTCGACTGCCCTTCTCCCCTCAGTCCAGTAACCACCACGAGAGCTGAAAATCAGCCTGTTATGAAATTCCTTTCCCTGCCAAGGTTCTTTCTTTATTCCCAATGACAACTTGCTCAGTCTCAGGAAAGGTGAATTTATATATCCAGACTTTCTCAGAAACTGCCAGAAGTATGTGTGGGGAAGTAAACTTTGTCCTTTCCTAGAAAAAGTCCAGATGATTTCTTTACATCCATGTTACCCTAACAGATAGATTTTAAACATGTGAAATAACAGACCTCACAAAAGCAGCTTTGAGAAGACTAATTAACTAGTTCTATGACATGAAATTTTATTTTAATTAACCATGAAGTAGAATATTAATCCCTGTTGTCATTTCATTTTAGACAGTCACATCAGTTTCAGAAAGGACTTCAGTGGATGTTACCGAAAAAGCATTTCAAAATCAAACATGTGACAAATTAAAGTGTTTTAAATAAGCACCATTCAGATTCTATTGTGCAGCTAGGTGGGAAAATAATTTTGGTCTGCAGCCTAGATCCTGTATGTCATGTTACAGCAAGGAAAAGCCTCTGTGTCAAGGAGATTAACATGCACAGTGCTTTACATTTCCACTTAACCAGAATTTTTGCAGTAAACACGGGCTTCGTAGACATAGACCAGAAGGACAAAAAGAAGAGGGGCATTTCTAGACAGAAAGCTGCTTTCAAGAATTTTTGAATATTTCCTTGTACAAGCACATGCATTTTCTTATCTGCACTTTGCAGCTGTCTAGCAGACACTAATGAGAGATTTCATGTTCATACCAATTACTTGAAATATTTGATGTCCTTCTTAAGGTGTATTTACACATCAAAGAAAAGACTCAGTCCAAGCATCCCACAATGCTGCAGAGGAAAAAAAAAATCCCCACTTTGTGCTGTAATAGAAGCGACTTTGAGTTCTTCTGAAGTTAAGGCTACATCATCAGTTTTATTTTAGACCTTCGTTTTCAGAGGTTGATAATCCAGGGCAGACGCGCTGTATCCATACAATTCTGGGTAGATCGTATATCAGGTAAGCACTAAAGTCGTAACCTGCCAGTTCGGTGGGCAGCAGTCAGGATCCCAAAAACAACTTGGACACAATCATAGTGAAACACATTGTGTGTAACTAATAGGCAGCTGGACCCTGAAGCAAAATAACCCATCCTATGTTATACAACCAGGGTGCTGGAGATTAATTTTTAAGGTCTGAGACAAATTGCTAAAGTTCTCTGTCTTTAAATACACCCTTCTGGAAACAATAAATTATCTTCCAATAAACCAACAAAGGTTTTCTCTGAACTCGCTCAATGACATTCACAAAACCCTCTTGTGAAGAACACTGGGTGTTAACTAACCTTTTACTATTTAAGAAAAGAGTTACTGAAAAAATAGGTTTCAGTTGGTAAGAAAACTGTTAAACACACAGGTTAGGTTGCTAGTGATATGCTGCAGTGACGGAAGCCAGTAACTTTGGTAGCAAGTCTCAAAAGTATAAATTTTTTGAGCATTTTTTTTTAAACTGATAGAAAAAATATTTAGCCATCTCTACCATAACCTACATGAGACCAAACGCTCAGTTTGTTAAGTATCTCATTTTGTGTACTACTATCTTACTAAAAATTCTGACAGTGCAACTCAGGGTGGTTGGTTACAGGTCACTGTTGCCTACACGTGTACTGACCTGCCCCCGCCTAAGCCTGTCTACAACTACAGCGCTCCTAGTTGGTGAGAAGAGATGTGATCCATACAGAAGGCAACAGACCAGCTGGGTGGTAAGCGATCAGCCCAGCAGTGCCTGCACGAAACAACCAGGCACTCTTCCTTCATTGCTCCACGAAGCTACCTCTGTCTTGCCATTTTCCATCCAAAGAAATTGTTATTGCCAGAGACTGTTGCTCACAAAGACATCCTGCCCTCAGTACATAAATATTATCTGCACTTAGCCTCACATCCTTTAAGGTCTTACTAGATCTGTCTCTGGTAAGGAAACATCTCTAGCTGTTAAATCGAATAACATTTTCCTAGCGCACATATGTCAATGACTGAGTTTGGTTCACCGTCTACTGCTTCACTCTATATATACGTCTGTCTTTGTAAGAAATACAAGTCAGCATCGGGAATACATTTTCAGCCTTAAAATAGCTGTAATCTTAATTGCAATTAATGTTTGTTTAGAATACTAATACAAATAAAGACAATCACAGATATTAAGTGTATTTCCCATATGAAGAGAATGTTTATAAATAATGTCAGGATTTTAAAATCTGTAATTATGTTCCATTTTTCACCACTATGAAGAGAATTTAAAATCTTAAACTTAGGGAAATTAAAAATGAAAGTATTAGTCTTTGAAAAACAATATAGTTCGTAGTATAACAAAAAGACTGCATTTTCTTTTGATGGGAAGGAGTTAATATTCAAAATACCCTAAGTTTATCTCCTTTATACTAAAACTGACAGTTCTTTTTTTAGGGATATACATACTTGTCATTCCATTTAAAAAAATTAGGTGCTGAATTTCAATGAGAAAATTTGTTATTATTAGTATAGGCAGTCTTGGTGTGATTTGCAGGTCAGATAAAAAAAAAGGTCCCTTTGACATTGTCAGTTTCATGTTTAAATCTTTTCTGCAATTAATACTCCCTTAGACCAGAAACTATTAATCTCTGTGGCTTCTCATTCCTAAGAAAAATTAGCTGATGGTTCTTGACCTCCTTTTAAATAACTTTTTTTTTACTTTCTTGTGGTGAAATGCAGCTGAAATGATTCAGAGGTGTTCTTTAACTTTCGTGACTGTGTGGTCAGTATGATTCCAGGCAGAGAATAAAGAACTTCAGTAGATTTCCCAGAAAAATATCTGTATCCTCACTCAGAACCCAGATATTACACCTGTCAAAATGACATTAAAATCTCTGCAGAAATGTGCAGCTGCAGATGGAAACCAGATAACGATGTGGTAATTTCACAGACAGGTGTGTGGGGTGGTGGAGCGGGTAGGACTGAAAGAGGCTATTGAAACGACAAAATCCTGGGACTTCAAAAGAATCAGGAACACAACTGTTACTGGTCTTCAATAAGGCCTGGGAACTAAATACTTTCAGGTATCCCTTTTGCAAGTTAGGCTGGAATGGACACAAAACTGGTGACAGGATACGATACAGCCGTAAGTCAGCCACAGACTATAAGCTTTCTATACGGGTACATTACAGCACGATTGTATGTGTGTGAAGCTGTCACACTGCTTTCTGAAGCATGTGCTGTTGCCTGACACAGAAAATTAAAATGAATCCTATTACTAATGTGTTTCTCAACGAGACCATAGGAAAATGTGTACGTACTCCAAATCTAGAGGTGACATAAGATTGTGAAGAGCTACTATATGCAGTAAAGGAAAGAGAAAGCAGACTTAAGGTACTGGCAGAGGATGATTAGGGGCATGAAATGCAAGAGGATAAAAAGATAAAACTATCCACAGGATACTTTTAATACTAGTGCAAATAAAATTTCTGTAGGTCAGAAACTCATAATACGAAGAGAAGAATTGTGGAGTGAACCAAGCCGACTAAAATTTTTAGTGAAAGATGAACAAAATCTTCATCCCTCTGCTCGGTTCTAAATGGGGACAACACACTTTCTAGAAGAGCCATGATGGGATCATCACCATATGGCTCTCCCTGTTTGGAGCCAGAACAGTTGATGAAATAGAAGAAGCAGTATAACAAAAAGATCATAAGATTGATAGGATCTTAGTAGTTAATTTAGGAATAAATATAATAAGCATGGTTATATGAAGTGTAAGTGCGTCCCAGACACACACCTGCAAGAATTTAAAGGGGAAAAACTTCAATGAAGGATTTCGTTTCATTGATAGTATATCTAAAAAGTGTTTACAAGTAAACTAAGCAAGGGAAGGCTCAAGATTGCTAAAAGCAGACATTTTATGAAAAGTGAGGTGTCTCCAGCTGCAGAGCGGAGGTTGATGACTTTGGAGGACATTTCACACTGTCTGGAGCGAGCAATGCCGTGTTTGACATTTCCGAGTCCTGGCACAGGGAGTGAGCAGAAGTGGGAAGTGACAAGGTTAACAAGTTCAGGGAGTGCCCCCATGACTCAACAAGGAAAGAGGACAGTCTGGTCAGGGAACCAGCTTGTCTGAGTTGCTCATCCAAAGGCGGCCACCCTGCCTCCCGCCAGCCTGCCTGGTTACCAAGCCCACAGCTGGACAGGGCTGCCCCAGCCCGCTCCGTGCTGAAACAGGCTGAGCTGAGGCGTTTCGTGAAGCCTGTGTGTGCATTCCTGCAGCGCACAACAGGTGAGAGAGATGACTCAAATGCTGCTTTTCGGAGTTTAGCTTCTGTGTGTCTCAGATTAACAATATAAAAGCGAGTTATGCAGAAGGACGTAGGCATAGCCTGAGACCTGGCATCACAGTGCTGTCTTTGAAGTGGTTGGTGTCTGCTTCTGAAGCGCCGTCCACAGCCCCACGTTAGCTGCCTGCCCTCTCCACGGCACTCTTCCCAATGAGGTTCAAAGCAGCGGCACACTGTGAGCCACAAACACCACTCCAAGGAAACAGCTAACGAGAGAGGTGTGTCTGAAATCCCACCCTCCTTTGGGCTCCCGGAAGAGGATTAGCTTTGCTGGGGAGTCACACACTGGAGTCTCTCTGGTACAGTAATTCATCTCCAGACAAAATCTGTGGAGAGCGTACTCCACACTTTTTGGACTGGGACACCCAGACAGTGCAGCTGCAGTAATCCCCACTCGTATAATACACGTCTTTTTGAGGACACGGGGAACTGTAGGTGTTGAGAAGCCGAAACACCATCACACTTCCAGTCCCACCTGCAGACACTGCTGTTGGTCCTAACAGAAATTATCCTGGGTATGCTGGGCTACAAAGAAAAAGAAAAAAGTAGCACAGTACAAAAGGTAGGCTGATGGGGAACATCCTGGTTAAGGTGGCTGAACCCAGAACAGTTCCTGGACTTTTTTAACAGAGCATCTGACACTGGCGTGTTTTCAGGGGACCTTGTTCTACTTGTATGTGTTAGACTTGCTCTGACGACATACAGGAGACTGAATGCCTAATGGGAAGTAAATGCAAACTCATAAAATAAAATAATGGCAAAAATCACCACTATAGAGGTTATAAGAGCACTTCAGAAACGGATACAGTATGCCACTGTGAAGAGCACTGCACACAAGGGGCAGAATATTATTCTGGCTAAGAGTTAAGCCTATCAAAACACTAAATCATATATTAATACATATGTATTTTACTAAATATAAGAATCCGTGAGTTGTAGATCTTATTCATTCACCTTTGCCAGTTGCCATAACCATCACCACTGCTGCTCTTTGTCTATATTCTTCCTAATTCTCACTTGCATGTTCCTGACTGCTTTTGTCCTTGTGCAATGAAGCATACAGATGTGCACCAAAACCTGCATACAGATGTGCACCAAAATGCCAGAATTTTAACAATAAAATAGAAATAAAAAACTAAGGAAAGGAATTAATTAATGGCAGAATGACAAAGGTGATGTTTGGCAGATTCTGTTTTAGTACGTGCATCATACAACTACATACATCTTCTGTACAAACCCCCCTGCATCATAGATCAATAAAGTTGCGAAGCAGTGTTTAAAGGATACGACTTTTATCTCTGTGAAAGATAATGGGTGTGATTTGGATTCCTACAATAGCTGGAATGCTGTTCCAGACTTTCCTGTGATTGGTACAGCTTATTCTGAGTTGAAAAGTCATGACTTAAAACCTAAATCCAAGCACTGCTCAAAACCTCACTATGGAAATCTGGTGGGTGTTTGATGAGGAACTGGTTCATGCAATGTTGATATGCAGGCAGAAGACACAGAACAAATACACCAGAAGAAAAAAAGAGAGGACTTTTAACAAATCCAACTACGTTTGCAACAGCAGGTGACAGGTCCTTTCCCTCACAGGTTAGACTCCTAGGTCAGCAACTGTCTTCGGTGAAAGGCTTTTCATCTCAGGACATGCACAAGCACTGACCTTCCTTGACCACGGTCATTAACTATGTTCACCACCATGAATTTAACAACACTTCTTTTTTAGGCTAAGTTCTCTGACCCATTTCTTCCTGGCTTTTTGCTCAGACCTGGCTCGGGATTCCTCTTTGCTGGGATGAAGCCTCAGTGTCAAGTTTTCCCTTTTTAAAAAAAAAATATTTTTTTTTCTTTATATTTTTTTTTCCATCTATGACCTGGCCTGGATTGCTTAAGGGAAGAGACTCAGCAGTCTGTCAGGTTTGACAGTTCACCCCAGGCTAGAGAAGCAGACATGGCTCTTTCAGAATGTATCAGAGTGCCAAGGGGATTGTTAAGAACAGAAGGAGAAGGCGGAAAAACAGTCCACTGGGTCCTACTTTTTGAGCATGCAGTGTGAGATAAAACAACTCATGTCCTAAGTTTGGGAGACCAAACAGAAAAGCAAACTCTTTAAGGGAAAATAAAAATTATTAAATTATTAGATGCAGTTGTGCAAAATTTCACACTAGAGAGACTGTATGTGCTAATTTTATACTGTCAGTGGCAAAGTCTGGTGGATAGAAAATATGCAGCAGTGAGGGAGGTGACTTGAGTGAAGGGAAAGAGATATGCAGTATAAAATCATCACCTAAAATACCACTGGTTCAGAAATCTCAGTATTGTTGGCATGATAACAGTGAGCAGCGGAAATTCCATATTTCAGGAAAGGATAAATAGGCTTTTCCTCAAGCGTCAGATGTTTGGACTCTAATAATAAGCATGTGTAGGTTAATGGAGGAATGCTGCTAAAACTATTAAAGGTGGCTGGCTCCACACTCTATAATCTGGGTGCCACCTCCAAAACTAAGATATTTCTTGGAGCACAAAACAGCCTTTCCTGACACTCAGGAGAGCCTTGCCAGTGAAGAGTCTCAAGTGAATTATTATGTTCTCCCTTTCAGCAGCGAGGATGAAATCAATAGCCCATTGCTCAATGTTAATACTAATCTTTATATAACAGCAATTTAAAAAAAAATGACAAGAATATTTACGAAGAAAATCTGATTTATCGCACACTGAGAATATGCTTTGCCTGCAGCAGCCATCTGTCTCTGCACTTCATAGCTCTGTTTTCTGTAGGAGACAGGCTGTCATACGAAACTTTTCTTTCTGCTGTTTATTTTGGGGTTCTCAGTTTGAAGGAGATCAAGCATTTTGTATGTTTTTTTCAGCACAAGAAGACATATTTGAAAGCTGACACATGAATCAAAGGCCCAGGGAAGGTGTTAAGCTTGGAGAAAAGTTTAAACAGAAATGAAGATTGGGCCAGATGACTGTCAATGGCTGGAAAAGCTTTCAAGCAAAGTGGTTTAGAGAAGGGTTATAGTAGTGCTCAAACCTCAATGAACCAGTGCACTGAGTAGTTTGCAAAAACAAGTACGTTTTCTGCTCCAAAACCAATTTGACCCTTTTAAGTTCTGACAGTGCAACTGTGGCATGAATTCTGGCTTATAATTCCCTCCAAACAAGAATTTCTTGCATGTATGAACATTTATGATGGAGTTCTGTTAAGAATGTGTATTGTTAACTATCTAAAAACGAATTCCTTTCCTTGGCTTTTTATTTCTATTTTGTTTTTAAGATTCTGGCATTTTGTGAAAAGGACAGTGTCTTCCTAGTTGTAGGTGCACATCTGTTCCCTCATTGTTGACTATATCTACATAGCCATGAAAGGCAGGCTCCCGGGGGAAAAAAGAAGGAAAAAAAAAAGATAATTTTGGAGGCTGACAAAGATCTGATCTGTACTGGATTCAGATGTTTCAGGGAGAAAATAGGGGGTGCGCTTTCCAGCTTGTTTTGCAGCAACATGGTCAAGTTGAAAACTGCAACAGGAAAAGAAACCAGTAGCAGTCACCCTAACGTTTTTGCTGTAGAACCACATTAGAAAACATTCAGCTGGGCAAAATCAGTGCACACCTCGCTAGATACAGAGGCAAGGCAGCAGAAAAGGAAGTACTCTGGATAACCAGACACAGGTATGTCCTCAACAGAGGAGAGAAAGACAAACATTCTCCCTTGAAGGAAGAATAAATGCAAGATTTTATCAGCAAAAGCTGAGATGAGAGATGCAGCAGGTTGAAAGTGAATGAATAAGAGGAAGGGAGTAATCTGGGAAGAAGGCGGATGAAAGAATGAAAAGAAAAAATGCAAAATATGCGGAGAGAGGGAGAGAGACAGAGAGAGAAGATGAAACCAAGGAATGAGAGGAAGGGAAAAATATTTCAATTCTTATCTGGATCAGTCCAAAACCACTAATTTCTGTAATGTTTCTTCATCAGTTTCAACAGGAATTGACTCAGGGTTATAACCTGAGTTTATATTTCTACAAGACACACAACTGTGTGTAGCAAAAGGAAGAGAATTTGCAGGATCTGGCTGTTTCAAGATAAACAGGAATGCCGGGCTAACAAGTCTGGAGGAAAATAATCCTGCCCAAATAAACAATAAAATGGCTTAGAGCATGCTCTAGGTTTATGTCTTTTTCACGTGGGTACAGTTGGAAAGTCTGTGTAGGTGTGCTGAATACACACCTCTCTGCTGCTCTGGAGGTTGTGCTGGGGTGGAACAGAAGTCCGTCTAGGACAAGTTGTATCTGGGAGGGAACCAGGAAATAGAAGACATTTCTGGTAACGTTTTGTCAGATATTTGCAATATAAAAGGAGCACATATATATTGAGATGGAAATAGACACTCTAAGTGTTATAAAGTGAAGAAGGGCTTGGGCACTTACTCCTCCATACAGCTTAGATACACAAAATCCATATCTGCCTCAGTTTAAAAACATGGGGTTTGTTGGCGGGTTTTTTCACAGTAAAAGAGGCAAACAAAATGCAAGACCCCTGATCTGAGGCAAGAAAGTCTCAGATTCTACCTTCTTTCAAGGTCAAATAAAACAAGCAATCAAAAGGAGCAAATTCATTTTTCTGAGACTTTTAAAGGAGACTCATCATACTGGCTTACCTGCAGAGAACTTAACTCAGGAGCAGACGTTGCTTATAGCAACAGTGAGTCAAACTTTTGATAACTGGCAGCAGGGCTGCTTCTCTCCACACATTCCTCTCTCTGAAAAATGGATCCCACCTCTCTGCTCCTTCCTCTGCTCTCTTTCTATCTGCGCAACAAGCCTGGGGAGAAGGCATGTAGGAGGAAAACAGGGGAAAGAGGGAGAAAACAGACTTCACAGGAGACATCTGATCTGGAAGTTGCCACTGTGCAAAGCATTTAACGCTGTCCTGCATAACAACCCTGTTTCTAAATTGCAGACATGAATTAGATGAATGGACCACACAATGGATAAGGAATTGGCTGGACGGTTGCACTCAAAGAGTTGCAGTCAATGTCCAAGTGGAGATCATTGACGACTGGTGTTCCACAGGGGTTGGTAATGGGACCAGTGTTGTTTAACATCCTTGTTGGCAACCTGCACAGTGGGACTCAGTGCACCCTCGGCAAGTCTGCCAACGACACCAAGCTGTGTGGTGCAGTCAACAAGCTGGAGGGAAGGGATGCCATCCAAAGGGACCTCGACATGCTTGAGAGGTGGGCCTGTGCAAACCTCATGAAGTTCAACAAGGTCAAGTGCAAGGTCCTGCACCTGGGTTGGGGCAACCCCAAGCACAAATACAGGCTGGGAGGAGAATGGCTTGAGAGCAACCCTGAGGAGAAGGACTTGGGGAAGTTGGCTGATGTGAAGTTCAACATGACCTGGCAATGTGCGCTTGCAGCCCAGAAAGCCAACCATGTCCTGGGCTACATCCAAAGCAGTTTTCTATAAATCACTTCAAAACACATTTTCTCTGGATGGCAATCTATTTTGGCCTCAGAAGAGCTGCAGTTCACCCTCTTCTGGAAAGAGCATTGACTAGACTGAGCTCCTGCACTGAGTGCCATTTTACTTGCTCTGTGTTACAGGAAGCAATTCAGCAGATACATCTCCAATCAGATGACGCCCTCCAAACAGCCACTATATTTTATGGCTAAGTAGTACGTGATACCTACTTTAACTCAGCAAAAGTTTATGTGTTCTCAGCACGCCAGCTAGGAGAGCCACAGGTATCACCATGATGCTACATGAAAAGGAAAAAAAAAAACTTTTTCTTGCCAAAATATAAGCATGTGCCAAAGGCTTTTAAAAATTTTAGAATGCCAAAATACACAGAAGTATATTTTTGTGTTTCCAATATTGCTGGATTTTGGGAAAAAATCCAGATATTTGTTACACTAAAATACCAAGCAAGAAAAGAAAAAGAAGACAGATTTGTAGTTTGTCTAAACAAAACTCTCTAGCCACTTCTATTGCTCACAGCTTGTTCCTTCTGCAGGTGATATCACTTCCCGCTGCAGCCCTTACTCCACCAGAATTACCCCTGGGGCAAATATTGCAGCCTAGGGATAGCCTCATAAATGGTGATCCCTACACACTGAACAGCTTTACTCTGCAAAACTAACAAAGTAGATCAATCAGAGGGTCTGCAGCTGTCCAGCTGTACCAGCCAAAACACGGAACATAGGTCACGTAAGGGGCTACAGCTATTCTGCAGCTTGAAGTCCTTGGAGACATTTTCTTGGGATAATCCACTCACTCTAGTGTTATAAAGTGAATTATTTTCACCCAAATTTCATGTAGGTCCATAATGAATCAGTAGAAGACTGGTTTTTAGAGTCTATAATATGTATTTGATGATCAACGTAATTTCCAATTACTGTGGTTCACAGTGGTTTCTGAGTTCTTGAGATTTTTTGCTTATTAGAAATTAGTTAGAAAAAAAGAATACAAAACACTTCAGTCAGCTTGCCATTTCCTAGTGCTTTTCCTTATAACACATTACAATTTTTGATAAACAGCTTCTTATTGGAGTTTTCCCAGTCATTATTGACTTTACAACTTGCCACTTTCATGTTTTTATCCTCTAACTGTATTTCACCCTAAAGTAGTACTCTTTCACCTGACTGTCTCAAGTGAATATTCATTTTCTTTGAAGAGAAGCAATACAAATAATGGAAAAAAAAAGAAAAAGAAAAAAGAGGAGAAGGAGAAGGAGAAGGAAAAACCCACCACCTCTCCCTGAATGATCTTCAATATCTTAACGCAGAATCTGGTGGTAAAAGGAATAGTGCATGTGTTCAGAATAGCCATTGTTCAGCCACTGAGCACACGCTGGTGGATGTGCAGGATAGCTTGCAGAGTCAGGGCCTGAATCAGCAGTATAACTGACAAAACTAAAAGACAGAGATTAAAAATCTACTACAGGTGTTTATGAGGAGCTGCTTCATGAGACACATGAAAAAACACCATTCTGTACCAAGGGTGTTAATGACAGGAATTTCTACCAGTAGTTTTACCCTATTCTTTTCTTTTTTCAAATACTAAACATTAGGAACAAACTTCACAGTTTACATTGACCATGCTAATGATATACATTTCACAATGGTCTTCTAGGCAGTCTCCAGGAAAAATATCTGTGAACAGGGAATACCTTATTTTTAAAACATAAGCAAAAAATTACAGTGAAATTCACCTGTGTGTATGACAGCCATCTAAGCCTCAATTTGCTCTTAAAATAAGACCAAAATGGTAGATAGTTTCACTGGTCTTACTAATATCCTCTGTGCACACAACAGATTTCAAAAAACATTAAACTCTGCTGTTGTATAAAGATGACACTAGTAATATTACTAGGCATCAAAAAAGACACAAAACGCCAACCCAGACAGTTCTGCATTCAAAGACTTTTGTTATTTTCTCAAGCATTCAATGAAGTGAGCAATAGTTTTTGTTTTATTTATTATCAATTTCTCTTACTCAGTTCCTTGTTCCCTTGAGAAACTACTTGTAGGTTTCATTACTTGATTTCTTCTGCTTCTCTGCCTTTGGTTCCATGGCAACCAAGGTAAAATTAGTAGCAGGAAGGAAATCCCAAGCAGCTCTGAGCTAGAATCTTAGGAAATTCACCTTTTTATTTCACAGAATCAAATAAACACATAATGGTTGAGGTACGAAGGGATCTCTGGGGGTCATCTAGTCCAACACCCCTGCTCAAGCAGGGCCACCCAGAGCAGGCTCTTGAATATCTCCAAGGATGGAGAATTCTCCATCTCCCTAGGCAACCTGTGCCTGTGCTTGGTTCCCCTCGCAGTGAAAAAGTATTTTGTGATGTTCAGACAGAGCCTGCTGTGTTTCAGTTTGTGCCCATTGCCTCTCGTCCCGTCACTGGGCATCACTGAGAAGTGCCTGGCTCCATCCTCCTTGCCCCCTCCCTTCAGTGATTTATATACATAGACAATACTCCCCCTCAGTCCCAGCTCTCTCAGCCTTTCTTCGTAGGAGATGCTCCAGTCCCTACTTCATCTTTGTGCCTCTTCCTTGGAGTCTCTCCAGTATGTCCATGTCTCTCGTACTGAGGACTCAAGAACTGGACACAGCACTCCAGGTGTGGCCTCACCAGTGCTGAATAGAGGGGAAGGATGTTGAACTGAAGTGTGGCTTGATAAGATAACTAGTTCTGTATCAGGATTTACGTGGAGTGAAAGTTGCTAATATGTCTGTATGTAACAGCCAGACCTTCTAACACCACAGTGCTTGGAGAGCCACCGAAACTAGCCAAATATCAGGAGCTACATTGCTGAAAACACTTGGCCAGCACTCATTTGAAAAACAAAAACCAAACTAAACAAACAAAGCTGGAAGAAATAGAATTGTCACCATTTAAACAGGTTAGGATGGAAAATACCATTTAATCAAAAAATAACCTTAAGTAGTCAGTTTGGTTTGAACTTCTCTCTGGCATATGAAGCCACTGTGGAAAGCTTTGCTGTAGTCATGACTCCATATGACAAGATAAGATGAAAACTTTTAAGCATGCAGTCGCAGGGAACAGTTTGAAATTTCTGTCCTTTTCATTTATCAGGCCATGAGCTAATTAGTTGGACTAAGTAAGAAAACTTCCCTCATGGCATATTAATTCCCAATGCATATTCATAGGGGTTCCTATTCATCCTCTCGAGCACCCTGGACTGCCTACTGAGAGGCAGCACAGCTTACCCTCCAGTACTGCCCTGCAGAAAAGTGGGTATAACACCACTTACTGTGTTTTGAAGTCTAATTAGCTGTTTGCAAAAAGGACTGAGGTTGGCAGATGAAAAGTGCTTCAGAAATGCAAAATATTATTATTACTCTTATTGATGATAATAATAAAGAACATGCACCAAATAATTATCATTGCAAAAGAACACTGATAATTTTATAAGGTTCTTAAAGTGTATGGAATGGATGTTAAAGGGAAGTTAGGAAAATACCTTCTTTTCCTTCAGCAAAACCACTTAAACGTAATTGTTCTTGGTTTTTAATAGATTTTGTTAATAATACAACTGGCACTAGAAGTTATGCATAAGCTAGGTGACTTTTCAAAATAGAGAAAATAACATGGCTAATGTTTTAAAAACAAGTCCATATTAGGTTAACAAATACTGAATGTTAATCAGGAGATTTTCCAGATTTTCAAGCACTGAATTGGCTGGTCTCTTGAAAAACATGACCTATTTTTAAACACTGATCTTCAAAATGCTCTACTTACAGTCTTATGTTCAAAGTATTAGGCTGCAAGGTTTGGAACAATCTAAATAATTGATGATCTCCTAATCAAAAGAGACATACATCAAAGAAAAATGCTACAGTTCTGTTCATTGAAAGACAAGCAAACGTAAAAAAAAGAAAAGGAGGGTAGTGACCAAAAATGTGGGCAAAAAGTAATTAAATCACTACTGAATGTTTTTTTTTACAGACCACTCCTATCATAAATCCCACAAATTGTTTATGATGAATAATTCAGTTGACAATATCAAGAAAAAACTGAATCCCAAAGCAAACTAAATTTTCACTTGATTTTCATAAGTCATACTTTTTATTCCCCTGTACACAAACCAGTAATAGACCCTAATCCAATTATTCAAATGTCTAATATACAAGATTCCAATCCTTCAACTTATTCCACCTAGACTGGGTATGTCTTTGTAACTTGCTACTTGGAAATTCATGGCTTTCCTGCACAGTAAACATCACTGGCTTAATCTAAGTTAAAAATATTTTAGTTAAAACTGGTGAAAAAAATTGCAGAATTACAGAAAGATTTCACATTAATAACTGTACACTGGCAAGAGTTCTGATGTGAATTAAATGGTTATAAGCCAGGCCAAAATCAATTTAGAGATGTTGCAAAATACATCAACTTTAGAATACACCTTTACTTAAACTCTCTCAACTTTACATGTAAATCACACCTAGGGATACAAAGACATCTTAAATCTCTCGATACCAATGGAAGTAAATTTCCATTATTCTAACTTCATACAAAAGGAAAATAGCATCCATTTTACATAGGCACAGGGTACCTGCAACACAGAAGAAGAATATTGACATCACTGCACCACAAAATTTTCTGAATAGACCTTTTAAGGCAAGAGTCTTCTTTTTAATTAATGTTTACTAACTGCACCAAAATAGTCTTAACTTCCAAAACACACTCCAAAACCTGCAATTTTAATGGCTACGCTTCATTAACTTTTAAAAAATAATCTATTCAGTTACCATTTTGCAGTCTGTGTCTATGACAATAAAGTAATTCTCTTTGTATTTTCTTTATAGACGTGTCTTAGATATGTCCAGGTACAGTCATTTTCACTGGTAGCCGCATATTTTTGCCATGTTTTCTTTGCTGGCTTCTGGGACTCTGATCCAAAAGAACAGTCTTCTGTTCCACCTATCTTTTTTCCTTAGGTGACCCTCACCTTCAATCCTGTTTCTCATGTTTTTGGTCAAGTGAGATCAATAGAAAAGGGGTTCCTGTTTCTCCATATCAGTAAAGTATATAGGCAGCCGTATCATTCAGAAAAAGTTTAAAAGATTCTGAATAATCCTAAAATCATAATAATTAATTTATTTTTTAAAAGATGAATGTGTAGTTTTTAATCTGTTTTATGGGTTAACTCCACCATTACAAAAGTAATTACATTTTTGTCCTTTCTAGAGCTTTTTTCACAGAGCTTCAGTAAGGCTCTGTTCACAGTGAGATGAACACGGTGCAAAGGAGAGTCTATGACACAGGATGTAGGACTGCAACCACACCCATAACTATTGATACAACAACTTGGAAAAAAAACTTCTGAGGAAAAAAATTATGAAATTAAACTTTGTCCTTTACAGGATTCGCTTATGGAAAAATTTTCTGCAACTCTCCTGCACCCACCACAAATATAAAAACCAAATGTAAATTTTCTTCTAACTGGAATGTTTTACAGTGATAAAAAAACACAGTTCAGCACCAACACTTTCCCCTTTATCCCTCTAAATCACTGTCAGGTTTTGAATAACGCCAAAATAATAAGTGGCCACTTCCTCTAGCTGTCTCCCCTTTCAAAACTGGAAAATAAAGGAAGATAGTACAAAAATGACTAATGAGTTACCAAGCTATTTTAGAGTACGGGCTGAATGTCAGATGATAAAATCAGATTTTATTTCCAGACTTAAAAAAAGAAAGGTCTTGGGAATAACTCCAGACTGGACAGCCTAATAGCTTGGTATCTCCCGTATTTGAATTACATACAAAGAATAAACTAAAAGCTCTCTGTGTAAAAGAACAAGAGTCTAAAGATCTACAAAGGTGCCTTTTACCAAATTCTTGAGCCTTTATAATAATTTACTGAAGGGAAAGTCAGAGACAGATTTCATTTGAAAATGGCACACACCTTTGACTCTTCCTCAGATGAATAAGAATTGGATGTCTCAAATGACATACTGGGGTGCTGTTGCCATGTGAAGCTGAACACAGAGGGACTTGCCTAAAGTGTAAAATTTTCTTCCACTTCAGGGAGTCAGCGTGACACTGTAGTTAACAATCAGGGCTGTTGGAAGCACAGAAATGCAAGACATAAGGGGAGAATGTTCTCTTACAACTTAAGTCTCTTGGTTTGCAGCTCAGTCTGTTTCCCATTATAACTCAAGGTAGGCAATATAGTTTTTTTCTTCCCTACCTGCTCCAAAACATGAAAGATAATTGCTTTGCAATGAAAGCAGTTAGCTTAAAAATTATGCCTTTTTCTATAAACCTGACAGCCATGAGAAGTAGCATCTGCCGGTCAACACGAGTTTCTTTCACCAACATACTTACTAGTTTGCTTCAAACACAAGACTGCTAATTAGAAAATTAAAATGTTTTCCTTCAGCCCCTTCTCAAGTCTCATGTATGAAGTTTCTGACACAAATTAAAGTACACTGCTCCTAGTCAAGAGGCAGCAGCTCTTTGCTGAAGGACTGGCTGTCACTAACTATTAAGCACTTCTGTCACACAGTTGGAAGTGCCTTAATTATGAGTTTAGATGAACATGTCTCTCTTTCACCAGAGGTTAGACAAAATGTGGGGAATAGTTTGTTGTGAGCATTGACACATGTCTGTCACATTTTAAGCCATATATTTTTTGTAATTTGTTTAGTCTAGATTTTCCTACTAGTTCCTACAATGTGCTGTGACAGTTTGATCGAGTCAAACCCCTGACAGTAACTCACAGAGCCTTCTTATGTAAAACGAAAATAACTATTTCAAATAGGTTAAACATATTTACACACACACACATATATATAAAGAGGTTTTGAGGTACCCAGATGTGCATTATTCCATGTTGGGCTACTGAAAAGTAGCTGTGATCTAAAAGAGACTTTATTTAGCCATGCGTTTTTTCTCTGCATTTGGTACAGCCTTTCACTTTCCTACTCAGCAGCATGCCACCTGCTCTTTCATTTCCTCAAAGTAGGTCAGCAGTCAGCCATCAATCTTTCATCTTCATTACAGCTAAATCCTAAAGCCTGAGGCAAACGAATCATTTTAACAGAGATGCAGTGATAGCTGTGGCATTCTCTCTCTTGTGTTAGCCATTTGTGGCTGGAAAAATATCACAAAATCCAGAGGAATCCAGCCAGCCTTCAACTGGAAAATAACGAGAACACGAGAAGTTGTCACAAGTTGTTTGTAAAATCTGTGGCCCAGTTCATAAACACGGAAACATGGGTCCAGTGTCCACATTGTGTAATCTCTTTCATATAGTTATTAAACTGAATTTCAAATTTTAAATCATTATCTATTTACAAGAAGATAATTCTACATCTTCAACTAATCTAGTGCCTTAGTCATATCACTTCCAGCTTCTGCTTACTCATGATCAACTTTTAACTATTTTTCTCATGTGTCAGCACTGACATAGAGTTGGAATTGTTCATCTTCCCTCCTGGTCTTTAACATTCCATGAATTTTAGACACAGTAATCACATATCCTCCCAGCATCAATTCTGCAAAATTAAGCAAGCCATACTTTTTTAGACTCCTTTAACAACAGAGGTTTTAAATTTTTTTGATTAATCCAACATTTCTTGTAAGTACCTGTTCCTTTACGAGTTCATTTTTTGAACAGAGATGAACAGATTTTTTAAAAATACCATTATTCAGAATTTATTAACAAAGTTTGTGGAAGTTAGATTTTTTTGTCTAATAATTGTATTTGTATTTTTCTAATGATATTTGTACTGAACTTTGAAAGCCTTTTGATTTCACACAGCGTTTCTGTTTCTATTGTCAATGAAGCACAGTGAGGTTCAGTGGAGCACTGAACACTTTTCACCATGTACAGGCTCACTGATTTTTTTCTGGAACAGCAAAGGACTAGGCATGGTGAGGTAGACAAGAAAACTCTAAAACCTCAAAACAGGATGGAAGGAAGCCCACACGAAGCGTATCCATGCAAATTCCGGGAGGACAGGGGTGAAGAGAACAGCGGGGGAAGCATTCACACGTTTTCTGGGAAGCCAGCATCACAATGGAGCATCTCTTCAAAGTGCCTGCACGCCAATGTATGCACACAGCAGAGAACAAACTGGTGTAATCAGAGGCATGCGCACACTGGGAGGGCTGCATCCTCACTGGGGTTACAGAGACGCAGTGGGAAGGCTCCCGTGACTTAAGTGCTGCAACAGATAAATGGGAAGGAATAGGCTGGGAAGAGAAAAAGGGAAAGTTGACCGTTACATGAGAGAGCAGTGGGAATACATTGGGCTCTGCCTTGAGACAGATGATGAGCGAGTCTAGCGTCTATGGGTTAAGATTAGAGGGCAGAACAAAGCGGTGCATGTTGTAGTCAGTGTTTAGTGCTGACCACCCGCTCAGGAAGAAGCAGTTGATGATGCTATATTCCTTATCACATATTAGATTAACATGTTTTTCCATTGTAGCACAATTACCAAGTGCTATTAAAATATGATATTGTGACATACTTGGAAAAGAACGCAGGATACCTGGTGCTGAGAATTACTTTCTCAACAGTCTTCCATTAATGTTCAGAAGTGCTAATGAAGTTTGTCAGAACACCTCTCTACTCTATGAAAACATTATAAAGAAAAAAATTAAATGCAAAGAGAATCAGAAAATTGCAGAGGTATTCCCTCTCTGCATAGCTGATGCATACAAC
Source organism: Pterocles orientalis (assembly GCA_011057875.1). Taxonomy (NCBI): domain Eukaryota; kingdom Metazoa; phylum Chordata; class Aves; order Pterocliformes; family Pteroclidae; genus Pterocles; species Pterocles orientalis. Next base: position 177,814 of record WKFP01015102.1, read on the forward strand.
AACAGGTGTACTTGCTCACAAAGATCTATCTAATGCAATACGTATCTCAAGTCCTACCATACCATCCCTTCTCCAGGGAAGAATCTGAAAACAGGCCAAGCATATAGAAACAACTCTCTAGAATATTCTATCTATCTGCCACCCAAAGATTTCTAGACAGCGAGGTATACTTCTCAATATATTCTTCTTCCATGAGTGTGCCTGGTTGCTATGTTAATCTCATGTAAGCGGACAACACTCTGCAGAAAAGTTCTCCATCTGCACTATGTGTTGCGTGTTTTTTGAACCTGTCAGTTCCACTTCAGGCTCCTTAGCTCTTGCACTGGAATCGACTATGTGCAATAATTTCTATTCACGTTTTCTAAGACACTGAAAATTTTGTACTTCCCTGTCTTCATCCATCTCTCTCCCAGACAGAATCGATCCCAGCATGTTCCCTGGATGGAGGCTATTCCACACTTCTCAACCCTCTACGTAGCTCTGTGTATGTTTTCCATCTCCTGAAGTGTGCTGGAACTGTTCACAGTGCATGTGTAACTCCACTCTGGATTTATATATCGGCATAATATTGCTTTATGTCTTGTTCCGTACTTCTTTTTTTATAATTCCTTACACTTTTCTTACCTTTAGACTCCTACTGAGCATCAGGATGACATTTTCTTCAACTGTGTGCTATTGTATCAAGATCACCTGGCATCTATTTGCATTCAGTTCCACATATCATTTAATTTTCACTGAAAACAGAAATCTTGCTTGGGATTTGACTTGTGGAAACGACTTCTCAAAAATTCATCATGTTAACAGCTTAATTAACTACTTTGATCATTTCAGATAAGACTGTCATTTCAGATTAATTAAAATTTTATTATTTTAAAAAATCCCCAATACTGTCAAAATAGGAAAAATATCCAAATTATCACACTCCTGCCCCCACAGTGTTCTTTTCCATCTTGCTCCAGCCTAATTCCTTTGTAATGCCATTTCTTGTAATGTTGTTTGATGATCTGCCATCACACATATATTCCCGTTCTGAATGTGTCTCCACAGCACTTTAACCGGCTGTTCTTTCTTCTATATTAGTAAATGCAAATGAAGAATATGAAAAAAAGGCTTTGCTTTATAACTTTGTTCATAGCATTATTGAAGATTAGATCCCAATGAAAACATTAAAAATATGTGCCTTCAACCTATATAACAAAGTTGAAGAACACCTCCACGTTGGCAGGAAGAAACTTTCATTTTGCTTTCATCTACTGCAAATAGAAAATTCCATAGTAAAATACTTTCTATCATTAGTTCTATAAATTTATGAAGTAGGTGTTCTGCTCCACTTTTATTTGCAACAGTCCCACAGAATGAGAGGGGACTAATCATAGCTGTTAGACCAAAATTCCTTTCCTACAGAGAAGCAACCAGCAGACAGAAATATATAACGGGGGGATATCCACCTTTTGCCTACCACAACCAGAACCATGGGCTGTTTCAATTATGCTTGGGTCCTACACCGTTCCATGAGATTCTTGACATTTACATGAGCTAGGAGCTCACACATTCAAGACCGCCAGAAAGCAGGAGACCTTTGTGGCTCTTGGAAAAATACACGTACATTAAGTTTTAGAAAAAGTAAACAGGAAAAAAAAGGACTTCTTTAGTTAGACATTTGGCCATCTGGGTTATCCTTGACCAGATGCTAGAACTGAAACATTAATGGTCAAGATATTAGATATATATGTATAAACACACTCATTCATACATCTATTTGTACATCTATACGCAACATGCTGAAATTAAATATTTAGAGAAGCAATTTTTCACAAATATGTGCCTTTTGGACTATCTAATTCTGTAGCAAGCATCATAAGACTCTTCTACACTGCTAAGAAATACACAATGTTTTATTTGTTCACAGAAAAAGCAGTTATATTGATTTTAAAATGTGAGCAGTGTATTTCCATAAAGTGAGGATTCTAGTCTGCTAAACCCTAACCTGATGCAGTAATAGTAATAAAGAAACTATCAACTGCTTAGAAAGATTTTCCAACCTCTAGAATTCTTACTTGGGTCACAGATGCTGCATGAGAAAGCCATAAGAATATCTCAGAACGTATGGAAATTGTTGAATAAAATGGTAATGCTAAAGAAATCAGTACACCAGGGCAATTAAATCCAACATATTATTTGAGATAACCCAGAGTCCCTTACAATATCGTCACAACCAGGAAGTTGATGCAAAAAAGATACGTATTAGAGATGAAATGATAAGAGAAAAATTAGGATGGCTAATACAGATTTTCAAGAGGAAGTAGCCAAAATGTAACACTGAGGTTTTTTTTAAATGTACCTGAAAACAAACAAAAAAACCCTGGATCCATGTCATTGTTGGAGTTAAAGCAAGAAGTAAAGGTAGCAAAAGAACAGAGTCAGCATGTTCTGGTGAAGAGACTGTCGACAAAATTTCTACACCACATTCTTGTCTTCAGTTAACAGAAATTACTTACTCCACTGAGATTCAGAAGATTTCAAATAAAATCACATATTAAGTATTCGTTATAGAAGGTATGCCCAGAGATAATACTGTTGTCTAACTGTAAAAATAAGCTAGCAAAAAATGTAGTTTGGCAAAAACTGACAAAAATGTACAACTTTTTCATGCAAATTGCTTTTAAGCCAGAGGGCTGAAGAGCAGTAAATGCTGCTCCTACATTTCAAAGGCTGTAAGGGACTTGATATGAGAACGATCTCCAGGAATACACAGAAGCACTTCATACAAGCTGTGAGACGACTGCTTTCACACAGGGATGGAGGCAGACACAGACTTCATAAGCAGTGAAGCACTGTTTCCACATCTCTCTGGCACACAGTGACAGCAGCAAGCCCAGCTCTCCCCCGTCCCCTCCAAATCTTCCTCTCCTCAGTTACCTTTGGCCACTGTCACCTTCATCTTAGGCCCCATCCCACCCTCATTGACTAGGAACTGCTCCACCACTTCCACATAATTTAGTAAAAATTCATATCCGATTCTTACCACAACCCATTAAATCAGCTTTAACTGGGAAGCCTCGAGCTGACTGTCCACAAGCATGTCCACACCAGCCTGGTGGTACCTGCAGTGGGCTCACTGCCAGACTTTAACAGCTGTTCACATGTAGTTATCCATCTCAAACCGTGCTGACCTACGCCACGTTTGCTGTCCTTCCACACATTTTTATCAACGAACTGCAGGTTACAGCAGTGAAAGTGAGCACGAGGTAGGATTTGGTAAGCGTGAGAGTTCATGGACACAGGCAGGAGAAAGCATTACATGAAGGTGGAGGATGAAGAAGGAACGCACTTCCCAGAGTGCAGATGCAGCTGCTGGAGGTATAAGAACAAAGAGAGTTTGGAAAGTAGACTTCAGGATGATTCAGGCCATTATAAAGCAAGAAGCCCCCAGTTTTATAACTTTTAAGAATATATGTGTCACTGAAGCATTGCTAATGTGTATTGGTCCATTAACAATGTGGTTAACAGCTATTACATGTTTCTTCTATTTTCTCCAGAGAGAGGAGAATGTACAGCAGGAGATTTTGAAATAAAAATCCGTATGCATAAACACATTCTGCTGATTCAGCTAATTCAGAAACAGTTCTCACTTTTGTAGGAGTGAAGAGATTTGTGATGATCTGCATTTTTTGTAGAAAAGTCCATTCTAGTGAGAAAAAGCTTTCTCTCACATGTGAAATATACATTTGAACATTTAGAGTAGCTTACTAGAGAAGAAACAACTTCACCCTCTAAGCAAAGCAATCTTCACATACATAAAAGACTGTCATCCAAAGGTCTTGATTTACTACTTTATGGGAAACCCAAGCAAAGAATGGCATAAAGCACTTGCAGTAAATATCCTGTGCCAGTACTAGCATGTTATTGTAACAGTTTTCAAAATATCTGTATTTGCATGCCCAAATATATTGTTTTGCAGATGATAAGGTATAAACAACTAAGACTGCATTGCTTTGCCAGGCTGGGACAGTCTTCGAGGTTGGGTACATGTATGGGATAATACTGGTTATGGATGCTGCTCTGTGAGAGTGCTTAGCAACATCCATGAGAACTGAATACAGAATTGAAATGACCTGTAGTGCATTGCCATAAAGATGATGGCTTTGTGCATGGAAGTTCTTCTTCAGGCCCTCTCCCCACCAGCATAAAGCCTATTCTACCTGGGTTGAGTTTCCAGCACTCTGACACCTGCTCATTGCCTGCATGTGGACCCATGCTGCTTAGCTACTTCACTGTGTACGCTAGAAGCAGAAGTGCTCCACAGCACCCTTTGCCTCCAGGTAAAAGTACATCAGTACCTATTAAGTTTGAGGAGTACTGAAGTGGTTTTAGTGCAAAGCCAAGGTGCCTCTTTAGATGAGAGAGCATTACTTCATGGTCAAGCAATGCATAAAGATCTTGCAGCAGATGACTTGATGTCTTGCCTCTCCCCACTGACAGCAGGACAAACCCATCGCTGCCATTAACGTGTTTCAATACAATGCCTTAGCCAGAACTCAGGACACCCAGAAGGATGACACTGACTATAATAACTTACAATATAAGCTGAGGCTTGCCTTCTCCATAGATTTGCTCATGACTAGAGGAATGGTTTTAAACAAATACCAGGATACCGAGGGTGTGTCTTTTCAGTATTGCCTATCAAACATTTGAAGGAACAAGAGAGTATTCTTCCCCCAAAGCAGCATTAATTACATCGGTCAATTTGTTTTCCTAAATAGCTGTTTTAACGCAGAATTCGGTATCTTCAGAGAAGTCTGGTAGGAGGATTTTATTGGGCTCTATTGCAGCCTGAGCATATTCTTGGAGGTATTCATCATGTTTCACTTCATCTGCACCAGCATCTGTTTCCTGACATTAGCATTAAAGTCTGCTTTTCCCTATACAGTGGTGTTTGCTTCCACAGAACAACAGAGATGTTACAAGGCTAGAAAGGGCTGAACATTGAATGTACAGGACACAGTGCAATGAGGAAGATTAATCAGTTTCTGGAGACTGTGTTTGGGAAGTTTTTCCTAATCAGGCTTTTGCATTTGACGGAGGGGGAGTTTTCTTGTATTTTTTGCTTCTGATATTAAGAACAACTCAAATCACTGACAAAAGAGTGAAAAATATTCCTGTCTGGATTAGAATGCCTCTAAATCTTGACACTTAATATGCAATTCAAGTAAAAGTGGGTCCAGAGATCCCTTCGAGATTTACCTCTGAAAGAAGAAAGAAAACATCTGAAGAGATGAGTTTCTAAACCCTTGCAAGTGTGGTGCTGCTGAACAAATGCTGAAATATCCTAAAATCGGGTGTATTGCTATTGGATCGTTCGTTCCTGACTGTCAAAAAGCATCCGTGTTGCTCCAGACCAACTCTGTAGCTGTTTGCAGCCTTGTAAGGGAGCATAAAATCAATATTAACTTTGGCTCTGGCTTCAGCCTTCAGAGGAATAAATCTGAATGAATGTATCTTATGTATCTGAAGTTTAAAGGGAAGAAGCGCTGCTGAGCCTCCTCAGTGAATGAGCAAAACTATCACAGTGTCTTCTGTGCGAGCCAGACAGGTATCACTGACAGATGATGTCTGCTGCTTTTAATGGTGGTTAGGCTGCGAATCGTTTACTGGTAGTCTCACACTACACACAGAAATCTCAGTAATGTTCTTACCAAAAGCAGTCAACGGCTGCTTTTAATCCATGTGTAGGTAATGACTTCACTGGCGTTAGACATCTGCTATCTGAATTCCTTTCCTCAAATGGTCTATTTCTCTTAGGACTGGGGAATCATATCTTGAAATACCAAAGGGAGAACAATAATCTGGATTGCCAAATGCAGTGGAAAGGATGGGTCCTCCTGGGTGCCTCTGGTAGCTGAGTCCTCAGAACCCAAGGAAAGTGTTTGCAAAGCAGCAGCGACATGCCAGAAGTGTGACTACATAACAGCACAAGTAATGATAATGATTCAAAAAAAAAACCCCACAAACCCCAAACAGTATAATGCTTCCATATTACAGAGTAATACTTCCACTCTAAGAACCATAACTCCACACTAAAATCAGTGTTGCTCAATAGCACCAGAGCAGGAAAATATGCAGAGTAAAATGTTGAGATTAATTGAGTCTAAGGATTTGTGAGGAGAGTAACTAGGATGAGTGGGCCATACGATGACAAATGGAATTTGATTTCAGTAACCGGAAAGCTATCTTCACTTAAAACCAGTGGAATTACTTATACATTTTCTGTGGGTCTTAATGAGTGTGTGGAAGTGATCTGGGAATCACTTTGACAGCAAAGGCCAAACTTTTGTTTAATGGTGTACAACAGTGAGAAAGAATACACTAAACATAAAGAATAGGATAAATAACAGATAAAACGATTGCACAGATCTTCCAAAGTATGCAACATTAGTCATTCTCACTATAAAGGATGCTTTAGAGTTTCTATGTCATGGGAGAAAGAGCTTATTAAGACTGTGACTGTCTACCAAAGAAGGAAGAGGAAAATAAGGATGCATAGTAAACATGTGAAATAATGAAGGGTACTGCAAAAGCAGATGTGGAAGATTCAATTATTTTGTTCCCTAGAAAAAACCAAACATATGCTCAATGGGACTGAAAAGCAACATTTCCAAAACTCAAAAAGGAAGTTCTTCACACCGCCCCTAATTAGCAATTACACTGGGCTGTGAAAAGCAAGCAAGAGTCAAAAACAACTGACATCTATAGGAACAACAAAAATATTTAAGTAGTGAATGCATAACACAGTGTTGTTAGATATACACAACTGTATATTTGAGGTCACTACTCATTGTGAACCATGGCTCAAGATTCAAGCATGACAGACGAACTCTCAGATGTGCATTACACATTTCTAGCATCCACCTCTGAAAGTATTTGAGCCAGCCACTGTCACAAACAAGCTGTTGAACCAGGCCAGTAGTAAGTATGGTCCATGATAGTGGTTCTTACATTTCTGAGGCGGGGAAGCAGCGTTTATTGGGAAGTGAATAGCATAGCCAGAACTAAAATTGGAATTGCTTACTGAAGAGGAACAAATACCAGGAAGCCTCATCTTATCAAGTAGCTGAAGCAGCAGCCATTCATCCTGCCATTTTGGAACTGACCCTGCCTATTTCTTTATTACTGCCAATTTGCTATGTGTTTCCATGGGAACAGAAGCAGGACTAGCCACCAGCTGAGTCAATCTCAGCTGCTGGCTCCCAGTTCTCACGTTTGTTCTGTTTCCTTGGAAACGAGAAAGAGAAGTAAACCAGCTTTTGCTCTTTAATATTGACTCTTACTTTGGACCTGTTCTAGATCCTCTGGGCCAGTGGAAGGTCTAATGGCAATTCATTTTCCTCCTCTCTGGACCATCTGCCAGCCACCGCTGGGCCCTAGCAGATGCACCTGAGAGTTCTCAGTTTCAGCCACCGCCGGCGGGCCACCTGCTGTGAGCTGCAATGGCAGGGTTTGGAAGCACGCTACAGATTTCAGGAGACATTTGGCTCCCGCAGTCTGTAATATTTCAAATTGGAAGGAAAGAAATTAAATTTATTTAAAAAATAGTAGGGGAAACAGATGGGCGTAATGATATTTAGAGAACAAATTAACTAACAAGCTCTGACCTGCATTAGGCTGAACACCCTCAGAAACTGCTTCAGACAATTATATTCTTCATTTCATAATGTATGTTTGACAAAGTTCTCTCTAATCCAGCTGTTACCTGACTGAACAGCTCAAGAGCACAATGTAAACACCCCCTGAACACATCTGTTTATGCATACATGCATTGTTTCAAAACGGCAAAAATCTGCATAAATATACTTGAGCACATTAACTTGAACCAGACGTCTTTACCAATCCCAGACCTGTGTTACTCCCACATTTTCCTAATGTGTATACAAACACACACACCCTCTCTCCTTGGTACATAATTTTGGGCCAAAGTATTTTCCTCATCTTACAGCAGCAGTATCACGACCAAAGACAAATATTAAAGAAAAAAAAAATTCAAAATGAAAAAAAAATTAAAGAATATGAAAGAACCCTGGAAAAGCATGCAGGCAATTAATCTAGGACTTGAGTAATATTTTGCATGAAAAATTATACTCATTCCATGCTGAAGCCAAATTTTCACATATTTTTTGTTTAAAAATGCACTTTCCTAAAGAAAAGTTTTGTATTTGGTGGCCTCTGCTCTTAGTTACCTAGTCTAACACCATGCTCACCGTGGACATGCTTTTAACCTTCCTCTCCTTTCACACCTCATACACAAACTCTGAGTTTTCTTGACATCTCTGTCATGTCCACACAACTCTCACTGATCAGTGGCCTGGCATTACTACTTTGAGTAACTTCTAAAATCATATATTCAGTTGAATACACCTAAGTCCAAATAATATCACTGGAATATTCATTTCTCCAGGTGCTACACTGGCAGCAGTCTCACAGGAAAGACAATTAGATACCCAGGAACGTTTACTCCTCCAGTCTTGTTGTACTAACATCCGTCTACTGAGAATATACTTAACACCTTTGGGCACCCACAGAGCTGTGCCAAGTCTGCTGACATCGTGATTTTGCTCTGGGTTAGCTATTGAATGAAAAACTTCGGCAGTTTTAGTTGTTTTAAGCCAGGCCTCTTCTGTGTTATTCAAAGAGATGTAAAATGTACTGAATTTATCTAGTCTATTTATGGGTGTCCTCCACCTGAATTTAAAATCGAAATCTAAAATCCCGTCTTCCTCTGATACACAGGGACTTTGCATAGCATGGATAGCACGATAACCTTTAGGTTTTTCACAGCAGCTGCAATCAGGAAAGACTATTTCACTTTATGCTAAGCTTCATAAATGCCCCTCCAGAATTTGTTACAGTCACCCTTCACTTTTATTATCTGGAGCAACTTACTCCAACCACTAAAATTTTGTCATCCCATCATTCACTTCCTCTTCCACTGAATAACACAGGTCCCAGCACTGAGCCCTGAAGAACTCCACAGGCTACATCCCTCCTTCCTGGAAAATTAACTTTTATTTATTCCCCAATTCTGTTTCCTTGTTCTAAAGAATTTTATATCCATTTGACGTCTTCTCTCTTATTCCACAGCTATTTAATTTCCACAAGAGCCTTTGATGAAAGGAATTGGAGTCCTTCTTGGAGACCTAGCAGGCTGTGTCAGCTTCTGTTCAAATGCTCGCTGGCTTCTCCAAAGGACTTCACTGAGCTTTTGAATGATTTGTTCCTTCACAAGGGCCATGTTAACTCTTCCTCAATGTAGCATACTTCTTTCTAATTCCACTCCTGATTATAATTTTTACAAGTTGGCCTGTTACAGATATTAACTTAAAAGCTTGAAGTTTCCACTCTGCCTTGAAAACATGGCAAGGCATTTGCAAATTTTCGCTCACATATCAAAGCAGTTCTGAGCTAACGATTACATACTGCTGTCAGTAGTTTGATTGTTACTCCTATGAATTGCTTTAGAAATTGGGAGAACATAATCCATTTCCAGTGTTTTATTTCTGATCAGTTTCTCTATTCCTACCAGCGACGCCAGTCACTCCCCAGTGAATTCACCAGAAGGGTTCCAGTATAGCAATCTCCACAAGCTCTTCCAAAAAGAATTTTGCTGAGTGAAGCAGCAAAGCAATCATTTACTCCTTCTACATAGCCTTGTTTTCTGCAAATAACGCTCATATTCTGATCAAATATTGTCCCCAGGATTCCCTGGCAAACTTCCTGCTACTGGTATTTGGAGAAAGATTTTTTTTCTGCCTTTCACAAGATTTTTTTTTAGCCTGCTTTATGTGTTCTACTTTTGACGTACCAGAGTTGATGATCCTTTCTATTTTCCTCATTTGGACACAACTACAGTTTTTTGAAGGAAGCCTTCCTGCTGTTTTGTCACGCTGAGTCTCTTCTTTTTCAAATCTTACCTGATGTGTGGCATGCATTCACTCTGTTTCTCATTTGTGATATTCTTAATACTCTCTAGACCACCTGCAAAGATTTAACTCTCTACAGTGTCCTCTTCACTATCTCTTTAAGAGGCTTCCTCAGCTTTATGTTATTTCCCTTTCTGAAGTTCAGTACCACTCTACTGATTCTTTGCTGTTGTTGCTTCTTCAAAGCTATCAAAGCTAAGAACAATGTACGTGCAGCTACAGAAAAGTCAATGCTTTGGAACAGATTCTGTACATTATTCAGAACGATATTAAGGGTTAATTCTCTCTTCGTGGGTTTTCTAATCTGTTGAGTTACGAAGCAGTCAACTCTCCCAAACAAGTCAGCCTGAGGAGCACATTTCTCCAGGTTACATAGGCATTTTCTGCTCTTGCAGTGTTTGTGACTCCCTTAACATATCAGTCAAAGCTGGCACGGCATGGCTTGTTGGTTAGCAATATGTGTCCGATAGCACAGTTACACACTTGGAAAGCATAGGAATTCTGCCACACTCACTGAAATGATTCATTTATTAATCTGATTTTATTCCAAGTTTTTTTTAACAGACTGCACTACTTTTCCACTGGTGTGGTCCACTCAATCTTTTCTGCATGTTGATATTTTTGTTATAGCAATGTCCTCATATAAAGTTGTGTAGTTTTAATTTCCACATTTTATTTCTATATCAATGCTGGAAGCCCAAATATTATTTGTCTTATTGAAATGTTTTTATCTTCTCTGTCTTCTAAAATGGCACTTGGTTCTGTTTTTTTTTTTTTCCTTCATTTCATGTTTATTAATATCCCAGTGTGAAATCTTAAATACTGGTATTTCAGATACCAGAATGAAGTCAATATTAAAATATCGACTATGTTATCATATGGTGCATAGGAGGAAACGTTACAGAGATAACTACATAACTGGTACTAAGACATCAAGGAATGCAAAGGTTTCTGCCCTGGATAAGCAGGTTTTAAAATTCTATAAGAAATATTGGCATCTGGTATGAAAAGTATTACTTTCATTGAGTCTAACAGTAATGCAAGACCTCTATACCTTGGGAACTATAAAATCTAGTCCATCTCTCCTAGTATAATTTGGTTACGTTCTGAGGCCACAGTGATTCAGTCCGTGTCATAGATATTTGTGTTGGGAGAAGAGAAGACAGCCAGAGGCTTTCGAGATAACCTCCGGGGTAAATGAATTACTGCACCATTGTACTACGAGCGGGAGGTGAGTACGACTGCACTCCTACACACCGACTTACTGAACTGTGGTAAGAACGTAATTGTCTGAAACTGGCAAACAAAGGTTGTGAGGCAATAGGAAAAAACCACACCCTTGCACATAAACATTTCCTTCGTGAGAAACCAGGACAAAATCCAGACATTTGGAGAAAGGCGGTAGAGCCTTGCCACTGGGGCAAAGCTCCTCCACAGCCACACACACAGAAGCAGTGTAATCCCTCGTGGCCTGGCGAGCCCAAGGACCCGTCCAGTGGGTCAGGGAAGGAGGATGCACTCCAGTTCACACAACTGGGAGAAACTTTGGCAGGAACCTAGTCTAGATCAAATCATATCCACAGAGCATTTTGATTATAGCAAAAAAAGGTGAATTACAATGAAAACAAGAGAATTCCAAGTTCAGCCTAGAAAGAAGCTACTGAGAAAAAAACATGATTGGTCTCTTCACTGGTCTGAAACATTAACAAAAGGAGAAATGTTATAGCTGGGGCAACAAGCAAAACAGATGAATAGAAGTAACGTTATTGATTAATTCCCATTTTTTGCACCGCTGCTTGAAGTTGAGAAGCATTTTGTGTTAGAAAAGCTTTTGTGTTTGTGAGAATCAAGCCTACAGTACTCTATGTGAAATGTACATTTCTTCTGCAGGAGATCAGCGTACAGCTACCGAAATTGTAAAATGGTCCTTGCCTTTATTTGTAACCTGTTCACTTTTATCCAATTATTTTATTATCTAATAAGTGCTTGATAATTTGCTGTGCTGGTATTCTAATGAACTGTTTTGTGAATAAAGCCAAACAGCAAAGAACACTGTCAGCTTTTAGGCTCTTCGTCTTGGTTACTTTGTGAAGACACAGTTAATAAAGGACGTCCATCTGACAGTGGCCAAATGCAGAGCTTTCACATAGGAAGCCGATGAGCATTCACAGCTAAACAGCATTCAGACGGTTCTTTAGCTAGAATGACTGATTGTGTTCATAACTTTGGTGCCTACATTTAGTTTAGTCTCTATCACTCGGATCAGCTTGAACTGAGAGAAAATATCCCCTCAAAATTGTTTCATAGAAGCAAGTGGGACAAGATATATATCTGTGACAGAATATTCCTGAAATAAGCAAACTTGCCTCCAGTAGTGTTTACTGTGTGATTAGTACTTTTCAAACACACAAAAGATAATATCTGCTCAGGCAAGCTCAACTGAAGGATTTACGATTGCAGAATGCATTTTAAAAAATCTGAAATTAAACAAAGCAAATTAAAATTATTTTTTTTAAATAAATACAATTGTAATTTGCTTTTAGAAAGGAGTTTCCGGGACCTGAAGAGATCTGCTTCAGGAAAGCAAATTGCAGTTCACCTCGTAGCTTATTTAAGATAAAAACATATTTACAGTATTTTAATGACCAAATTTGCTTGAATAATATTTTCATTCCCTTCCCTCCTCATATCCATTGGTTTAAAAAACCATTCTGCACAACTTATAATAATAACAAAGAGCTTTAACAGTAAGTATAAGTCAGTTCTATGCTGTGTTCAAAATATTACTCATTCTTGTGTGTGTATTTAGTGAATGTGAGTCTGCAAAGGTTTACATAGTTCCCAGAGAATTCCAGTTCTGATACAAAGTTCAGGCAACTGGTGTGCAGCTCTGTGGTCTAGATAGCACCGAACAAGCACACAAAGTTTGTAGTGTATACATTACATGACAAAGAATATACACTGATAATTTCAGATAGAAACAGAAATAATCTGCAATAAACATCAGTTTTCAAATATATGTTACTTATGGTTTGATAACTTCACAGTTACTGCTGCTGTCAACAGAAATTTCACTCAAGTGATTCTGCTAAGACCAGCTGTCAGGATCTTTAGTTACGGCTTTCCTCTGATCAGGGAAAAAAATCCTTCTAACTCATTCACCCACAGCACTGAAACGAGCATTATTGCAATTTGATTTCGTGACTACTCATCATATTATGTCTGGTTTTGTATAAGTAGTGAAACAGTTAAGAACGCTGACAATTGAAATATCAGTTGCAATGCAGTTGGAACAAAATTAAATAAACTAAGTTATCAACAAGCTGCTATTGTTCCAGGTTCTACAAACACAGAGCGGAAGTGTCTGCACAAGAAAAATTTCAGTGACATTTTCCAGTTTTTATTGGCAACCGTAATAACTGGGGAGTCTCTTAAAAACAAAGTTCAAACTCTAGGGAATGACTGAGAGGTATCTTTTCAGACTCTAGAAATGATTTATTGAAAGGCATCTCTTGCAGTTTATGAGGCATAATTTAAAGATATCTTGTACAAATTATATTTAAATAAAAAGTAAAATCTTCTCCTAATAAAATTCCAGAGCTACACTACAAATTAAGAGCAAAGTAAAACAATGGAATAAAATATAATATCTTTTCTTGCAAATATTGACATCAGAAGAAAAAAACTACTATTCTTCTTCTTACTGATTGACAAGTACTGGAGAATAGAATAACATTTCTAGATTGTTCTCATATAATCTGGTTTTCAGACATCAGCAGTTTCCATGTTGCAGGTGGTAAAATCTCAAGCACTGCTAATCTGTGTACAGATAGAATTTTGTTTTCCTAGTTCTGCATTTTTGCTGCCATGTTTCTTTGCTCTCAGTTTGTTCAGAAAGCTCAACTTCTAGAAATCTACCAGAATGATGGAAAATTTGTACAGGCAGCATCAAGCTACTACCTCCTCTCTATCAAAATCTCTAGTATGACCTTTCTGGGAATGACACTAAAGTAGGAACAACCAGTCTGTGTGTATGCACACACTGTTACTGAAAATAAATATATCAGTAGGTAACGTAATTCCTGAACATCTCCACAAAGAATGCAGTCTAAGCAGTGACCTCTCCGGCATTTATCTTGAATAAGCTCTTACTGAAATCTGCTAATGGGTTCTGATAATCTATTATTTATTGCAACAGACTCTGATAGAGTGTCTTAGCAGAGGACTCCACTGTGTTTACAACACTTTTGTCTAAAATCTCTCACAAGTGACAGAAAGGTGGCACCTTCAACTACAGATACAATTTTTTCATTGCAGTCATTTCATTTCTATTTGATTTTAAAAACCAGAACCCTTATTCCCCTCAAATACACAGCTTGGCCTCCTTTCATATAACCTAGTGCATCTTCAGCTTGGTCTTACAGAAAGCTACAGATACTGACATGCAAACAGAAGTATTACTTGGGCTTGAGGACATACCTCCATGTTATACTTTTCCACTGTCCTTCTCAAAGGATCCACAACCTGCCAGCAAATCAGGATGCAAAGATCAATCAGTAGCATCCCTCCAACTATCACCAGTAGCTTCTGGTCTTTAATAATCTGGAGAGACAAAAAAAAAAAAAAGAAAAAAAAAAAAAAGGGGAGAGGTTCCCATGAGCCATAGATAGATCCCTGTACAGCTTTAGTCCTAAATAGGGAGAAAAACATGTTGCTAATGAAAAGGGTTTTTAACAATGAATGAAGAAAATTTTCAGCAATATCAAAAGATGAAAGCAAGAAGACACAAATTATTTTAGCTCGTTTCACGGTTATTTGAAGTATTTAAAGTGCATTTCGATTTCTCAGAAGAAATTGGGGGGACACTTAAATATTAATATTGAAGTCCAGGTTTAATATTAACTCCTGGAAAATGAAGAAGAACATGGTCTAGGGAGCCACTACTGTGTTCACGTATACAAATTTGGAAAAGTGTTCATTACATATCTCAGAGGAGCAGGAGTTGGAAGGAATTTACTCTTCACTAAGATTTACTCCTTCATAACCTTCTCGGATGTGGAAAACACATTTGCAAGGTATTAAAGGATAAGTTCATTGTCGAGGTTTTGTGTGTGTGTTTAACTTTTGCCTCTGTTACCCAGGGAGCAGAGAAGGATGACGTATTTTTTCTATATTACAAAGGTTAGAGGCTTTTGTGTACATGCAACTTAAAACATGTTTTTAATTTTGCATGGATTTTAGGTTCAAAAAAAGAAAACAAGACTTGCTAATAAAAATAACAAGCCAAACCATGTATTACAGCCTTGCACAGCTGCACGCAATCCCTGTATTATTACATACATAGCAACACAGAAAAAAATACGCTGCAAATGCATTGTTACAGTTGCAAAGTTGTAAGCATGTTCAAATATCAGGCTTAAATTAACTTTATGCCAGTCCTGTTGTGCCCATATTTGTATTTTTTAAATTAATATATGCTATTATTACTAATGAACACTCATCCAATATTCAAAAGATATGGTCAAATTGTTTTAACGTGGACAAAACCACATATTTTTCCCTAATTTTGGTTCTCAGAAACAGTTGGTTTAATCCAAATGACATATTCAAAGACATTAAGCCTGAGCAGCTTAATAAAGTTGTGATTATTTCAGTTCAATTTGATAAACTTGATAGGATTTTGAAAATGCATTACACAGCCAGAAGTGCCAGCTAATCTTAATACAGCCGAGGCTGGTATTCCTGCCTAGAATAAATTGTATTTGCATTGAATTCCTGATAAAAAGGAATACAATTTGAAAGAATGTAAGAGGAACTTTAGAAAGTTTGTTTTTCATATTATTTAGTGAGTTGAATTATTTATTTTGGAAGAAGTTTCTCCAATATTGTGCAACACTGTTAATCATTTGGAGTAAACAGAGTAAAACAAAGGCAATCACAAGGACTTCAAGGACTTCATGCCTTATTTTCACATCCTGAAACCAGTCGCGTAAATCCACGTAGCCACCATCGTAAAAAACCAGAAAACTACTCTTTCCACGTTTGCACAAGTAATAAAGCAGTATGTCCAACTCATCAGAGGCAGCATAGGCATTCCTGGAGTGAGAGGGTGAAGTCAAAGCTGAAAAAAGACTGTTAACCACTGAGTTTACCCTCTGTAGAAAGAGCCCCTGTGTTTTTAAATCTCTTATGTCATGCTTCTAAACAGGACTCGGATGACACATACCCAGTGCTGCTCCTAGTATGAGTAAAGACATAGGAGAGAAAACCACGGGGAGTCAAGTCTAAAGAGAATCTGTATTTTGATAAAATTCAGACACTTCAACCCAAACTTCTTTTTCTCCCTCTTAAATGGCTAGGTAAGTTTTATTGGCATATTTCATTTAACTGATGAAGTTTATTTTATTGAAGTTGGATGTTTAACCATTATGAGTCTAGCCAGTAGGCAGAGACAGAAGCCTTTAAAGGACAATTCATCCCACCTATCTTGGGTATAACCTAGGATCAGAGAAATTAGTGTTCTGAAATGTGTCCCTTCCTTCCTCACCCCCGCCCCCAAGAGGGTATGAAGACAATTAACCTCAGCTAAAAATACACATTTGAGAATTAAACTTAAGGCTATGTGACAAGCATTTGCCAGAAATGTTCTCCTCTGCTCTGCTGAGCCATAAAAATTCCTTGTAAAACCCCCAAAACTTCAGTAATGATGCCTTACCTTTCTAATGAAAATAGTGAACATTTTATCCAGGACAGGTAAAACATGAGACAACTAGCCCACTGTCTTCCAAATTTATAAGGACTGCATTGATATTGAAAGTAATTTTGCATCAGATGCAGATTTACCAACACCTGACAATTTAAATCGAACTACCAGAAGCACGAGAGGGAAAGTATACTATTAAAAGCACTAATACTGATCATCCACTCACCAACAGTGTCAAAAGAAATCTCATATCAACACTTCCCGTGCTCTTGCGCATCTTTTATTTGCACCTGACCTTGCACTACTCCAAATCAATATTCATATTCCAGCTCACATGTAAGTCTGGTAACCTTTTGGGGGGGCAGTTAATTATCAGAAAAAAATAAAAGCAAAAATCCAGCAAACAGTGGAGCTCTTGGAGCATTTTTTTCCTGTGTTACATTGCGAATGACCCTTTTCTGGACAGAAGGGAAAAGGTACGTAACAGCAGCTGTCCCTGGCAGCGGGTATTATTCATCCCTCACTTCTGCCAGACACCAGGAGGAAGGCAAGCGAAAGGAAGCCCATAAGAGAACCCGAGGAGGCTGTATCTGTGCTACTGCAATGAGCTCTGCGAAACACAGCGCTACCGTGCTGCGTGCAGGGTGAGCTGGCTGAGAGCAGCGCTCCCGAAACTGCCCCGCACACCCATCGCAGCCCGGCTCTGTCCTTGGCGGCAGTAGCGTGGCTCTGGAGCAGAACCCCGAACACCGCAATGGTAGCCGTTCAGAAGAAGACGTGATTCAATCATTTTTCACTTCTGCCAGTGATGAGCAGTTTGCCCTAACACAAATTTACTCTGAGAAATGCCCATTGGTATGTCATTATCAGCAATTCCAAAAAGCTTGCTGGTTTCCCCCCTTCCATCCTCAGGAAGCCCAGCTCTCCCTCTCCCCAGCCCTCACTCCCACCCACAAGCGCTCCTTAAGTTCAGCACATTCACTCCTCGGGAAACACCAGATGCACTGAAGGAGTCTTGACTCAGATCTTGTGAATCCAACAATTTCTCTGTCTGACAAAAGAAAGTCATGAGCAACTGAGGGTCCTTACAATTGAATGTATCCTTCTTTCACTGGAAGATTCTTATTTTTCCCTTCTTCATCTTCCTTCAAGCTGTCGTGGGTTAAGCAGAGCAGAGTTAATTTTTTTTTCCTTTTCCCTTCTCTTCATAAACAGCTAGCAAGAAGCTATGTTTTGAATTCCTGCTCAGGAGGGAATTGATAAGAGAAGAACGTTTATAGTTATTGCTAGGATGTTGCTATTTGTTCTCAAGGACATACATTCAGCCTTTTGGGAGGGAAGAGACAGTCTGGCTTCTAGCCTGGGATTTGCTTTTAGGT
>WKFP01015102.1:195889-227330 GCA_011057875.1 Pterocles orientalis
TGGAGCAGAACCCCGAACACCGCAATGGTAGCCGTTCAGAAGAAGACGTGATTCAATCATTTTTCACTTCTGCCAGTGATGAGCAGTTTGCCCTAACACAAATTTACTCTGAGAAATGCCCATTGGCATGTCATTATCAGCAACTCCAAAAAGCTTGCTGGTTTCCCCCCTTCCATCCTCAGGAAGCCCAGCTCTCCCTCTCCCCAGCCCTCACTCCCACCCACAAGTGCTCCTTAAGTTCAGCACATTCACTCCTCGGGAAACACCAGATGCACTGAAGGAGTCTTGACTCAGATCTTGTGAATCCAACAATTTCTCTGTCTGACAAAAGAAAGTCATGAGCAACCCACGAGTCCTCTTTGCCATTTACCTCTTTAATTCTCTCCCCTATCATTGGGTGGGGGCAGGGACTGTGTGAGCGGGTGTGTGTGGTTTGGCCCCCAGCCAAGGGCCAACCCATCACAAAGCATACTGTAACTCAGACTTGGAATAAATGCACAGTAGCTAACAAAATCCATTTTTGCAAGTGCTCCTGACTCCTTGCTGAAGCCAAGCTCTCATACAGCACATCTGTGAGTAATATTTTCTACCATCTGTGTCTGGATAGGTGACTCTGTCTCATTCTGGCAGATCTGCCCACTGTTATAAATGCCATAGCTACCAGTCTGGGCTACATATCTGCATACGAAACTATCTGTCCTCAAAACACATTTACTCAGAACAGAAACTAATAGGCCATCTTCTTCTCATTAACATTGGTGTATGAGCAAATAAATTTTTTTTTTCTGAAAATTTGTGACCATGAAAACAAGTTCAAGATCAAAGGGCTTATCTTCCATGGACCTTGTTGGATCACAGGAGACACAAAATCTGTCTAAAGCTCAGGGATGAGTTTCTGTTCATTAAACTCCCAGGGATTTTCTAGAACTATCACAGGCTGTACTACCTGCCCCGGCAATTTCAATTGTCCATTTGGTTATTATTTCACAGCTGTGTTGTGGGGCTTTTTTTTTTTCATTTGCTTTCTAAAGCACATCCACTGTGCCCCGCAGGACCCTATCCTCAAGCAGTTTGTGGGATCACCTGGCAATCAGGCAAACACCACAATTAAACATGAGGCTTGCTTTATGTAGTTATGGCTAAGGAAAACTTTTTGTTATTTATCTTATTAGAAAGCAACTTTGCAAATGTACATGACATGGATCTCAAAGCTGAACTCCATTCTAAACCAAGAACAAAGAGTCCTACATATGAAGGCATACTCTCTTCTCCAGGATGCAATAGTAGCTTTGTACACTGTGAGTTCCACAAACAGCTTTCCAGCATGGATTGAATAGCTCATTTCCTCCTGTCTTTTTTTCAGAGTTTGTTTCTTTGTTACCCAGAACTTCACCTCCCTTTGTCATGATAAAATCTCTTTAAATTTAGGAAGATCTATTAGCTTAAATTTTTTTTTAAATTGAATTCATAGAAGTATAGCAAGGCTGGGAGAATTTTTGCATCTATTTGTAGGTTTTGAGATAAATGTATTTTTTCTTTTTCCTTGAAAATTTAGGTTTTTTTTCTGTTTAAGAAGGCAATTCTGGTTTCTCTTATGCAGATCAACTCTTTCAAGTCTAGTTGACAGATCTGTCCTTTGCCTCCTGGCACTATCTGGATAAACGCTTAATTCTATTCAGTAACATTTTTTCAGTTGTCTCTTCCCCAGACTCCCGGGACAGAATCTGTGGAGAGAAACCCTCTTTAAAGGATCCCTCTGTGAAGCTTCCTAGACCTTATTCCATTAAGTGAGTAGCACTGACAGCAATTACTGAAGCCCTTAGAAATTTGAAACCCAATGTTCCTCTCCCTGGTACATACAGAAACCATGCTGATAGGAGTCCTCCCTCAGAATTGGAATGGAAAGAGAAAAAAACCCTGTGTTTTAGGAAAAAAAATTACAAAGTCTGCAAGGCTGGAAAAAGGGACCGTACAACCACTCCTAAACCTGCCTTCAGGATATCCTCTCCATTGCATAAACTACTCTTTCATTTCTCCCAGTATGACTAATGGACATGTCAGAGGTGCTCCTCTAGATTTAATGGCTCAGCACAGTGGGTGAGGCTCTGTGATGCAGAGTCACTGGTAGACGGGTGAACTTTGCGATACGTGGGCAAGGGCAGATATCTATCTTTGGGTTATTAAAGCCATTAATATTTTAGAGAACTATTCTGCAATACATTCTTAATTTTTATTGTGTAATGGAATGAGAAAAAAGGACTATTGAAAACACATTACGCACTTGTTCCCAATAACTCCGCAATGGTTTTTTTCAACAGCTATTACAAGTATTTCCTATAATAGGTTCTATGATTAGTATTGGGAACACTTTTCACATTGCAATTACATTAGTTTTAACGAGTGAACGCTAACATTTTAAAAACCATATTTTGTAGCAGCAAGCTTTTTTGACCAGCAAGTCACTCGTAGTAAAAAGCTAAGCTCCAAGACATTTTACTCTCTTAGAGGTACTTTGACTAATTTGATGAAAGAATTGAATATCTACTTATAAATGAAAACCAAATTTGTTTTCTGTGAGGCTCTACTGTTACCTCCACAGTCTGTGAACTTGGATGATTTTTGCTGCTTTCTAGGATAACAGAGTGCAGGTTACTACTGATAATAATGGATAATTGGATATGACCAAAAAGGCTGGGTTTGAGAATTAAATACCTACAGTCAGTAGCCTGCTAAAGCACATTTCCAGAACGTGTCTTCTTTGCTGACTCATGCTCAGAATAATTGTAGAGCATCTTTGGGCAGACTCACCCTCTCAATGACTGCATTGCAAATGTGGATCTGTTGACTATACCTTACTGCTGGGAGAAGCTATTCATTTAGAAAACACATTTCCTCTTTTCCAACTCATACATAAGTCAGGTGAAACATCCTAGGGAGATGGGGAGGGATTAAGTGACAGCTTAAAGGAATTACAAAATTCCTTACCTTAGAAAGCCTGAGCCTCAATCATGGCTACAATGTGTTGGAGAACCAGAGAGATGATTGTTTTACTAACATTGCTAATTCAAACTCAGTAGCACACAGAGCAATTAAACAGTTAGTTTTACAACAATCTCTTGGAAGGATAAAAATGAAAAACATTGTAGTCTTAAAAACCAAAATGGCACTAAAGACTTGACAGCACCAGAACCAACCATTCTTGCTATACAATGTTTTGGAAAACAGTCTTAGGAACGGACCTTAACATCATGTTAACTTTTTCACTCCATGGTAAGTAAAGCTAGATACGCTGCCTTGAGCTGCATAACCCCTCAATAAAGTCGACCAAATTCACATTGAACAGAAATGCATCTGCTGAGCCCAAGACTGCACGGGCCATAAGTGTGGAGGAATTTCTACCAAGGATGTAAATGTTCATCTGCAGCACTAAAAGGGATCCCAATCTTTAGGAAAAAAGTGCACAAAGGATTCGGATGGTCTGGAAGAAATGTTCTGATTTTGTTTGAGATAACACTAAAATATCTAGATTTTAATATTTTCTTTAATGAACAATTCTGTGGGAAAGCATACTACATCATTACCAAATAGCTGGAGACATCAATGCACTTGATTACATTTACAATCCAATTTCAAGCTATTCAGGAATAAATTGCCTCATACTGTATAGCGACATGTTCTTTATTTCTCTGCCATCCATTAGTCTCACAACACATAGAAATTACGGCTGTAGCACCATTTATGAGCAGTTACGTTTCACAGGGCTTTCATTGTTTTCATTGCTTCCGACGTTAGCCTTATCAAACTATACCATGCAGAAATGCACACACATAAATTGCTTCAAAAGCAGGTTTTTCTCCAAGATGTACAGTTCATTAGCTCAAGTTCTTCCTGTGACAGGAGCTGGAGATTCAGCTCCCCGATCCATATTTATATGAATGTAAGTTTTAGAAATGTGATTCTCATTGTTCCCTGGCTGGCATTTTGGCTGATCAGCTCTTATGAAAAACAGGATGCTTATTTTACATCTAAATATGACTGACTATTTTTGAAGCTTTGGACTTAAAATTTATACTTACAGCTATTTTGGAGAAAAAGTAATAAAATAATTTGGTTTCCACTTATATTGCTTTCGGAAGCACTATATCTGTATATTAATAACCCATGAAGCTATGCATGAATAATTTACACTGCACTGGTTTTCTGATTTTCTTGGTCCAGTGGTAAATATTAATAACAATAAAAAAAAATCTCAAACATAAGCAAATTTCAAGCTGCTGTCTTCTTTCTTACTCTGACTGAACAATAACACAAACATTTCTTCAGGTATCCATATGCTGGTTCGTTTTCAGCAGATGGCCCCTAATAGGTTGTTTTACTGTTGGTATTGTTGCCCAAAGCAAATTTATGGACCTCCTGTTCAGACTTATGATCTCTCACGTATACTTAGGGAAACGTGTATCCTAGGAGAAGTCCAGCATATAGCTTTTTCTTTATGCACATAAAAAGCTCTAGCTAGATTGACCAAAAAAAAATCTACTGTAAAAGTATAAATATTTACAGTCTGAAAACTGACTTGGAAAAATATTTTATAGCAGTAGTTACAGAAATAAATTATTAGGTAATATGATCTACATTTATGCTAATAAAGAACGAACTATGTCTACAAAGGTATTTAAGTGAGTAAATAAGATGTGGCCTGTGAGGTTCTGATCTAAACCCTCTGTCAATATAAAACTTTGCTTCATCTATTTTTAAATGATTATGATAATGAGTATATTTTTTAAAACCTTTTAGGACTTTTGTGAGAAAGATTATAGATTGTCATAAAGTCTAAATTCCATAGGTGACTTGAAAAACCTATCAAAAGGTTGTAGCTAGAGATTACACTCATCCTATAAACTTTCTTGCAGATGTTTTCAAATGAGGGATAGGGCTAGCAATAAACAGACACAAGCTGTGAGAAGAAGGCAGCAGAACATAATCTCATAAGCATGTGTTGTCCAGCTGTTCTCTTCTTTTTTTTTTTTTTTTTTAATTTTTTTTCCTCCCAGAACACTGTGCAAATGCAGGTACTGACAGCTTCCCTGCAGCTGGTACCACGGGATGAGAGCACGCAGCCCGACACTGCCCACCCCGACTGGAGGGATCTGGACTGGGGGATGCTCACAGGAATCCCTGTGCCCCACTCCCCAGAAAGGGCATGGATGGTCTCTTACCCCTTCCAGTCTTCCATGCCTCTCAAGTTTATGAATTATTAAGTATGCAAATTATGGAGGTGGGTTAGCCAAATTTGTGTTAAAAAAAAATGGAGTGGGAAGGCAATGGTCTAAAAATTTTGAGAATTCCTGCCCTGCTTCATTCAGGTAGTAAATTTGTCTCTCAAAAACATGTGCTCTCCTCCTCTGAAAACTGTGCTCAGAGAGATTTCTAAAGTAAAACAAATAATTTTGGCAATTAATTATTTTTCTCCATGTTAGCTGTCTTATCTATGAGACCAACTTTCTCAAAACTGCTACTACCTTTTACGTTATTGATTTTTTTCTGGTTTAAGTGAAAAAGATTCCATCAGAAAACTGCCCTTTTTAATTATACAGTCGTCCTATTGCACATCCAGAGCAGACTCACTGTGTCTGCTCTGTGACACTGGCACCCTATAGAAAACTAAGGCTGCACTGGTGTCCTAATAATGCACATGGGGAACAAACGTACATTGTAGAGATCTTAGCAAGCTGTAGGTTTCCAATGCCTGACTTCTTCACCACAACATGTGCTTTTTAACATTTTCATGAGCCCATTCTTTTTAAAGAAAATGAAAACGAAGATAATTCAATTACAGATAGAGCTGCACGCATTAGCAAAAAGGAACCTTTAGGTCTTTGCACACCTTATCAGCTTGAGCTAAAAGAGTAACTAGTGGCTATCATGAGCTGTACAACAGCATAGCAGGAAGACAAGGAACATATTTTGCCTCTAGGTTTTTACAGATACATAGGAACAGCAAAAGAACAATGAAACTCTAAAATCCTCTGTGCAGTTTTTATGTTCTGGCAACACTTCTGTGCGACCATTGCAGCCAGTCCTAATTTAAACTTTTTCCTGCCTCTTATTCATTTTCCACTCCTATGTTCCTTTCCCAGTGCCTACTTTTCAGGTCTGTCACCCTGTGTCTAGATTTCAATCTTAATCTAATGTAACCAGACCTAGTCCCTCAACTGAAGTTTGCCATTTGACTCCCAAACTCAGGCTTTACGTTCCACCACACTCAGCTTTCTCGACCAACTCTTGCAGCTCCCCCTGACCCATTCAACTCTTTGCTGGCTCTCAATCTTATTTTAACTCTCTAGGAACTCTTGTCCAAATTCAGTTTCCCTCCTCAACTCCTTCTCCCAGTCTATAATCCCAACCTTTTCCCTATTTTTTTTTATCTGGACAGGATCCAATTCTCTCTGAAGACTCTAACAGCTAACCCAATTCCTCATTATCAGCCTCTTCCCTGCTTCCTAACTCTTGGCCCCGCAGCTCTCTTGCAGTGCCAGCCCCCCTTCCCCATGAGAGTGAGCGGCAACAAAGTGGTCTGTACAATCTCCTAATCCATCTCTGCAATGCATGAAAACCACAGCTCTCTTCAGAAGACTTTTAAGGATTTAGTAAGCTGAATGTAAGAGAATAAGTTTGCCAGACTGCAGCCTGACAGCCACAACTAAGTAAAAAGGGAATTGTAATTTTTATCTCTTGTGGTTGGTTGTAGCTTTCTAACCCTGGGATAGTACCAACATCTTTTCTCAATATTTATTAAGCTCTCTAACCCTTTCTCATCTGTGAAAATGTTACAATCACACAGTAAATTTGAGAACAGAGAAAAGCTTATGAAATATTATCAACGAGTAGAATAATGTTGGCAAAACTATAGAAGCACAAGTCTTAAGAAAAGATGCCGTTATACATCCCTTGTGCACTTATATTCTGTTTACCTTGTAACATTGTCAACATAAAGACATATGCCACCAGAAGGCGACAATGGCTGCAATAACTGAGTACACTGACAATATTTTAAGTGAAAATTAAATGTAAAACATCCCTCCCCTGATATCACATTTAAAGGATTAAGTATGAAGACACTGAGCTGGAATGTTCTATGTTAAGGGTAAGACAAGCTTATCACAGCACTGTCAACCATGAAGTATTGCACTTTCAAATATGAACTGCAACAAGCAACGTCATGACCCAGATCATTATGCTTTATTGTATTCACCTACCAATGGTCAAATATTTGTAGCAGCAGAATATATAAAACTTATGGAGGCTTTTAAAACCACTGCTTTGAATTTGTTACTAGTCTGGCACTTGTCAGAAGGGAAAGGTCTTTATTTGGCACACTGGAGCTGTGCAGGAGCAGTCACTATGCAGGACTGCTTTAATGCTCCCTAAAGCCTTCAACAGTGCAGTTCCCATCAAAAAAGACAGCTTCATCACCTTTCAAATTTTACCAGAACGGCTGTCTTCTTCAAACACTTCAGCTACCCAAAGCCTCCCCAGGATACCACATGCCCTCCTGTCACTGATATTCTTCATTCCCTCTTCTGATCCACTGCCAGTCCTCCTCTGCTGGCAAGGGCAACACAAAAAGCATCCCCACCTCTCACTGAACAGAAATTCTGCAGCCTAAACTAACAGAAAGGGGACTTATAAAAACATTATCGCACCTCAATTATAATTGCACAGTTATTTTTAATCCTAATTTGACTTTCCATTATCTCTACTAACTTCTTAAAAACTGAAAAACAACTTATTTCCCCCTACGGATTTCGTCATTTCCATTTGACAAAAAATAATTCCCTTGCACCCCTCTGTTTCAGATCCAGCTAAAATTAATACATTTTTAATTTGTTTCCTTTGAGTCCTAGAAAGATCAAAGATGGTGACAGAGCTCTGGGAATCTTGCAAAATTTGTCAGTTAGCAGCCTGATAGCAGTAGGAGTGCATTCTGAATTTTATTGTTTATTTTTCCCCAGTAACAAAAGGAGTGGATGTATAAACGGGTGAAAGTAAGAGATTTTGGGGAGCTTTATAAACAGAAGTTAATACAAATCTTCACCTAATTCAAGACTCTCTAGATCATTTAGTTCCACTCTCCACTGCAATAGAATGGAGCTACAGTGTATTATTATTTAAGATTCTACATATTTTCTGACAATAAGAGAGAAATCCACGCATCTCTTCACAAAGCCACGTTGCACACTTGAGATAAGGGTTCAGTAGAAGTTTGGAAGCAAGCTTGCCCTATCTGATGAAAATAAATAGATTCACTCATTACATTCTTCTCTCCTTCCTCAATACTCACTTCCACTAAATGAATGAAACAATATTTTCAAAATATTGAGAGATTTTTCAACTCTGTGAAAAAAAAAATTCTTTGTTTGGAAAGTATTCCTGATGAAAATATTCAGGATAACAGGCGAACGTGACGTATCTAAACATCAGATTTTACTGGCATACTTACACACAGGCGGAAACTGAAGTGATCACAAATGAATAGGATCCACAGCATCTAAATAATTGCTGAACTTTATACTCCTTGTATGGAAATGCTAGTCTGCTCTGTCACGGCACAGCTAATTCAAAAGTGCTCTTTCACGCAGCACTATTTATTTGTCAGTTTAGATATTGTTTGTGAAAATTCCTATTGTCTGTGCTTCCATAGATACAAAATACTCTGTCTGTAAACTGCATCTGCTGAAAATGGAAATGTCCTTCTTGTAAGACTTGTAAAGAATGCCATGCTTTTCAGTCAACTCTTAAAAACAGTTTTATCTGTCCTGGCAAAACAAAGACAGAAAATGTATGACTAGTAGACATTTATAACGGATAGCTAAGTTGTTCTGCATTAAGAAAACTGTTGTCTTTTATGATTCATGCTTATGTTCTGGAGTGGGATATCCAGATAAAGCAAACCATGATAATTCTGTGGAACAGCCATTCTTTAAAGTTTACAGAACAAAATGCATTATTTACTTAATTCCAGAATACTATATAGAATCAGAGTGAAGTATCTCACTGGTCAGCATCCAGATGTCTAAAGTTTATCTCCCTTATACTGGTTAGTGTCTTTTTAACTGGTCTTAAATAATTTTTAACGTCCAGCTCTGAAAAAAAATTTGCAGTCTGCAGTTTTTGGCTGGCCTGCTGAAGAACATGCACTATATAGAATTTGAGGATTATGTTTAATTAACGGGCAGTGAAATTTAATGTCGAGTAGCAGCCTGAAGCTCTAAAATGAAATGTTTTCTAGAAAAGAATAAAGCAAACAACTAGTAACATAAAAGCACCTCATGTGAAAAGAAGCTCCGCAGGAGAATATTAAATGAACAATACACATACAAAGTATTGTGCTACTCATAAGCTGAGCCTAATTATTTACAGAAAATGTGCTGTACCAAAAACGACAGAGATGACTAACTTTGGTTCAATTCCGATCAGTCTTATGGTAAGCTTATGCAATTGCAGTCAAGCTTAGAAATAGGAAACTGTATAAACAGCACTTTCTCTTGCCTCCTCCTACCAACCAGTCCTACCAAACATGAGAAATTTGTGTGCAATACATCCTTCCCAAACGGACACATACAGAAAACATCCCGTAACAGCTGTGAATCTACCAGAAGGAGACCTCTGGATGCCGAAACAACATACTAAACAAAAGTGAAGATCTGAATTCACTTTGACAGTTTACAGACATTTCCACTGTCCTCCTCTCGTTACAAAGGCTGAAGGACTAATTTTCGACTCCAACTCTCAGAGACTGGAAAGGAGACCAAGAAAGCCTCAACATCAAACCATCCAGGATCTTTCAATGTGACACATGGACAGAGTCAGCACGAGTATGGCCATCCTGGAATGTCAGCAAAACAGAAAAATATATTAACAGGGCAATGAGAAAAGAGTTTACTTCCCCTCACCTTTTTCTTCATTTTTACATTTTTGAAAATTGCATGAACTCTCCATGTTTTTGCAAACATTGCTCCAAATGCAGTTGTGTATCCCACTGTAAGAATCCATGTTCGAACCTAAAAAAAAAATAAATATATATATTATAAAGACAAAGCCATTTAATTTTTAGTAGACAATGTGGATATCATCATTTCAGCCAACTTTTTTCTCAGGACCTTGAGAAAAAAATATTCAAAGAACTTCATAAAAATGCTGATACTTCAGAATTGACTCATTCATTGTTTGCTTGATTTTTTCCTCCTCCCTCCATCCCCTCTCCAAGTATAACAAATCTGGATGCTGAATTAACAATCTCTTCCATATATAAAAACACAACTCTGTTACAATATCCTGCATTTTTTTCACTTTTATGATGTTTTGTGCAGACAGAGAAAGGAACTAGCGGAGGAAAGCAAGAGACAGACTATAAAAAGTTCCCAAGGAGGTAATATTAACAGCAACATTTTGGACAGAAATTAGCAGAGAAGAGATGTTATTCAGACTATGTAAGAGGAAATTGTACTATGTGAGGTAGAGATCACTTAATACAGACCATGAACACTCTGACCTTAAAATTATCATTTAGGGAAAAATGTCAAGACAGGAACATAGCCTTGGTGGGTGGGGCTCAGGGACTAGACCTGAATCAAAGATAATACCTGCAACATGGGCCTAATAAAAATGAGATGGTGAGCTCACACAGAATGATGGAGTAATGGGACTGTGAGCTGGCCACAGCTTTGACATAGACTTATCTAGATATTTTCCTCATAGTGAGCTTCCTGGAGAAAAACAAAAATATTTTTAATCTAAAAAATACATTAAGTCTTCAGAGTAAAAACTAGAATTTTTTTTTTTTTAATAATAGAAAAGCCTCAAATTGACCAGGGAGGACAGAACACAAGTTGCAAAAGCTTATTGTGTAATTTCATACCCTGCCTATAGCACCCTTGTAGAAAAATCCCCACTTTCAGACTTGGTTTTAACTAAGAAAGTGGCTCCCTCTAATTCCTTGGAAGTTTCTCTTTTCATTACCCTGGAGCTCTGTCTGTTGTCTGAAAGCTTTTCTGCCAGGAACCTCCTATTTTCTTCCCCAAAGCGGGACCAGAGACTACAGAGCGCAGCAGGTGGACAACCATGCAAGAGGCACAGCAGGGAGCTGGAAGCCTCGAGCTGAGTCTGAGAGCCTGAGAAATCACAAGGAGGAGGAACAATCTCCTCTTCCCTCTGGAGACTCCACCTGGGTTGGCTGTCAGAAAGGGAGACTGCATAAATGTGAACAAAGAAGTAAAAATAAAACGTACTGTACATTGCAGATGGAAAAACTGGGGGAGAGACAATGGCTAAAGATAGGGAAGGCAGCGACAGAAAAGGGGAAAACAAGCCTTCTTTTGGTCATGTGGTTGGCCAAGGGAGCTGTTTTTTGACATAAAAAAACCCCAACACCTGATTTGTGGAAACCAGGACATTCTGAGAAAGGATTTTGAAAAAAAAAATCTTTGGATGACCTAAAGGCATTTTTTTTTAATTGGAAACCAGACTGGTTTCACATCTGACTTCTGGACAGTTTGTGATTTTTAATTTGTAACTTTAGGACATGCATAGTGATGAGAAGCTAGTT
The DNA here is from genome assembly GCA_011057875.1 of Pterocles orientalis. NCBI lineage: Eukaryota > Metazoa > Chordata > Aves > Pterocliformes > Pteroclidae > Pterocles > Pterocles orientalis. The sequence goes on from WKFP01015102.1 coordinate 207,495, forward strand.
GCTGTAGTAAGATGCAATACTTGAGATGTAAGATAAGTATTAGGAATAATCTAAATGTTTCACTTTCAAATACATGTTACCTAGTTTTTGCCTTTCCAATCATCTTTAGAATTTCCAGTTCTCTATCCAAAATGTGATTTCCCCCCTCAAATTTTTTTGTGGAACAGAAATTCTGTGCATTAGTGACTGGGTATCAAGAAAAAGAAAAAAAAAATATATGTCTCATTCCAGAAACATTGACAAAGATAAGAGATGTAAGATGACTACAGTTTCTTAAAATAAAGAAATAAAGATGATAAGTATGGTCATTGATGGTGATTACTGAAAGAAAAGTACACACAGAACAGGCACCTTGGCAAAGAGGAGCGGATACAAAGGGACACCCGACACTGTGCACCCATGCAGGGACACACACCTCGAGCGTGCAAGTGTGAACTCGGAGGGGGGAGACCTGTCTCGCTGGGCATTACCAGTGTGCAGAGACACACACAAAGCTGGGGAGCCCACATCTCCCATAGGACGGGTGTGTATAGGGGAACCTGCACCCCCAGAAGGAAAAGTGTGCTGGTAACCCATGTAACCTGTCCCAAAATGTTGGGACTACATATAGAAGACTGTTTAGCTATTTATATGTATATAACATTTTATTAGCATCTAATGTTGTGGTTTATCTGTTGCACTGCTGATGTTGACCCTGAATGTATAGTTCACTGATTGCAGACCAATCTTGTTATTAATAAACCAGTAAACCAACTGTGATTAGATTCAAACCACACCAGTTTTGCTACTTTATGTCATTCTGGAATGTGACATTGAAAAAGAAAACCGTAACAAAAAAAAAAAAAAAGAATAGATATTTAGGTCAGCAAAGTATTATTTTTAACTCAAATATTATTTCAAATCTTTGCAGGTTCTCCATTATCATATCATGTTATGGTAATAACTTCAGTAAAATCACAGTTAGATCAACTCTGAGTGATTTAAAAAATACATTTCATATCAACATGTTCATATTAGCCAGTTGCATCTTTTTTGACTTCACATCGACTGAGCTGTGATAACCATACTTAGCATTCAATCTTTTTGCTGCTATTAATAAGTATTCAGCTCTTTTGTGTACAGTTTAGTGATATATTTGGCAAACAGATACATGCTATTTTCATGTCTCTAATAAGACTCTGTTTTGTTCTCACTGAAATAGTAATTGCCTCTTGAGAATAGTAATAAATTAAATTATGCTCGTAATACGTTTCTAACTCAATATTCAGAAAAATGTTATTTCTAGCATGTTTGATTCAAAAAGTTTTATGTATTCCTGATCTGGATTAATAAAATTAGAATAATATAACTGTTGGCTATATTAGAAATATTCTAGCTTAAACATACCAGGAGATTTTGTCAAAATGAAGTCGATGAGATGGTAAGTTTCAGATGAAAATAAATTTTTAATTTTGAACATAATGATCTTGCATTTGTCTGCTATAATTCATTAACACAGCCAGCAAAATGAAAAATTTAGAAAACAGCAAAAGCCTCTGAAATTCATATATCTGCCCATTTATATTCTTAAATGTATTATACCTCCAAATCCCACTTATTTGAAAGAACATGATAAAAATAACACCCATAATTGGAGAGCATGACCATGATGTTATACAACTGATCAGGAATTCTCTCGTGTTGGAAGTTTTTAATGGTGCATTTCAACAGAAGAGGCTGAGGGAGATCGTCCTCGCCCCAGTACCCACCAAACAAAGGAAAGGCATCTCCTTCAAAGACAAGAAACTTGCATTCAAATCCTTACTCCAAACTAGACACAAAATTTGAAAACACTCCTATGACGCTATAAAAAGATAATCTGTAAAAATAGCTACCGTTTATTTTTTCTTAAAAGGTGAGGTCATTACAAAATTCCTCATGCCTTTGCTGAATTTTAGGATATGCCTTCAATTATCTGCTCATATTTCTTGGTTACATATTTTTTTGAATAAGATGTTTTGACTAATTGAATATCTCCTACAACTTTTTTGTTTTCTATCAATCAAAGACAACTCACAAGTGTCAAAGGAGATAATATTGTTTGGTATAAAACAATCAATACAAATACCTACTTCTCTTTTCTTTATACTTCCCACACTGTTTTGGTTTATGGTTTGTATTTGAAAATGCTATGTATGCACTTGTGATTGGAGTTTGTGCTTTTTACGAACTACTTGTTAGGAACTCTTACAGGTGGTTTACTTGTGGTAGCTTAAAAAGTTATAAATCATTTATTTAGTGGACAACACAGCTGATGACCACCAAACACTGAAAGTGTCCCCACAAAGAAACAGACCAATCTGGGTAATTTTCCAGACTTGGAACAGATATGATGTTAATTTAAAACAAACAAAAATCCACCTTTGTCAAATATTAATTTTTAAACAAAAGTTGTAAGGTTCAGCTCAAGAGTCACTGCATTTGTGAACAACATGCTCCTTACATCTTGTAGGAGCATTTCTTTTCAACTTCCCTTTGCAATAAGAAACGTCTGTTTTAAACCTATCCATAAAGTGCTAAAGAGCTTTTATTTTTTTTAAGTAAGATTATTCTTCCATCATATAACAAGCTTACAAACGAAAACACTATTTTAGGTACTGAAAACTTTCAGATAAACACCAGTATTATTTACATTTATTTTAAATAATTTATTTTAATACAATTACAAAATAAGGTTATATTGGAAAACTGATTGAACTGACGAAAGGCAAAAAGTTTCACTTTTAAAGAAGTTCCATTATTTTCCCATATTTGATCACCACTGCATATGCATTCAGAAGACCATACAGTCATGAACTGACAAGGAATACCTGGAAAGGTACTGGGCTCATGAAAGCAATAATAAAAATTTCAAATGCAGTTGATCAGCAAAGTGATGTATTTTACTCCTCTACTAAGTTGAAAGAAGAAAAAAAAAATATAACAACCTTCTGAACGGAATAGAGACATACAGAATCATAGAACAGTTTGGGATGGAAGGAACCTTAGAGATCGCCTAGTTCCAACCCCCCTGCCACGGGCAGGGACACCCTCCACTAGCCCAGGTTGCCCAAAGCCTCATCCAGCCTGGCCTTGAACCCCTCCAGGGATGGGGCATCCACAGCTTCCCTGGGCAACCTGGGTCACTGTCTCACCACCCTCACAGTGAAAAATTTCTTCCTAATGTCTAGTCTAAATTTACCCTCTTTCAGCTTAAAACTGTTAACTCCTCTTCCTATCGCTACACTCCCTGATACAGAGTGCCTCCCCATCTCTCCTGTAGCCCCCTTCAGGTACTGGAAGGCTGCTGTTAAGTCTCCTCGGAGCCTTCTCTTCTCCAGGCTGAACAACCCCAACTCTTTCAGCCTGTCCTCATAGGGGAGGTGCTCCAGCACTTTGATCATCTTCATGGCCCTCCTCTGGACTTGCTCCAACAGGTCCATGTCTACTTCACATTCATGTATACTACACATTCTCTTGTTTTTTTTATGTGCAGCTTTAAATTTTCTGTACTAATCTAGTTTTCCCATATCAAACAAACAACAAGAAAATGGGATTAAAGACTCAGAATGAAGAATAAAGAAAACCAAATATCAGCACAAAGAACTTCCCTGTGTTGCATAAAAAGCTACAAACTTATTACCTCTCCAAATGACTTTTTTTTAAATAACAGTTATTTGAATGGAATAGTGAAACAGGTTGGTTCTTCAACAATTTCTTCTTCAGTTAGCAAAAAGTTTGTATTATGTTCCTGCAGAGGAACCACTCAGATTTAAGATTCTTGAAAGCATCATTTGACCATCTCAAGACGTTAATTTTAATTGTTTCTTGTAAAGAAAAGCTTTCAAATCTTTCTTTCATAGGACTTGACACTCTAGACACTCTCTAGTTTAGTTTATGAGACTCAGACTGGCTCATTTTTGGAATATTGATAATTAGCCATTTTTGCGCACGGACTGAGTCGGAAGCTGCAGTGCCCACAGGGTTAGGTTGCAGCTGAACATTAGTGCTGAGCAGCTTGGTGGCATCTTAGTATTAGACTTGGGCACTTAAAAGTGACAAATGTGAGAATAAACCATGCTGTGGGTTTAGCCCTGGAGAGCACAATTATCTTTAAGCAGAGAATTCTGCTGATTTATGTGGACTACTCATGAGTTGAAAATTAAGCACCTTCTATTTTTCTTGGCAAACTGGGGACATAAAGGATAATTAAAATGAACAAAAGTGTGTCGTCTCAACAAGCTTTCACTGGGGCTTGATGCTACTTCTATTAACTATGGCAAAATCCCCAGTGTGAGCACTGGCAGGCCCCAAATAATGAGTTAATCCATTTGAATTATACTTTTCTAATTTATATCAAGCATTTTTTGACATGTGTTCACAAATTGTAACTAATTCTTCAGAATTTGTGTGGCACTGGCATGGTTCTTGTAAAATGCAAGTGGCAATGACATTAGAAAATTGAATCCCGCTGTTTTCACATAAATTAAATACAGTGGTTCTTCACATGCTCTGAGATCTTGTGTAGCGATTTCTTAATATAGTTCAGATCATTTTTCAGAATTAATCCATGGATAGTGTAAAAGATACTACAACCGTTCCTGATCCTTTAAGGGGTTTTTAAAATCTGTCTATTGTCCTACTGAAGGAGAGGCAAATGTTCTAAAAATATTCCCTTAATAAATGTCTGGGAAGGTTGTGGTGTATTTGCTTCAGCATATGAAATAATTTTGTTTCAAGGAACTATTCAGCCTTGTAACTTTTGTCTCTACTTTTTTTTTTCTTTTTTTCCCCACAAGAAAATGTCATTTACTAAAATAGAAGCTGATGATCAGGCTCATGTTAAACTCAGTAACAGAACTGCCTTTGAATTAAATAGAACTGAGATCAATCTCAGACTGAACGACAGCAAGGACAATTGTGGAAGTGATTGTACAGAAAAGGGAGATTAAAATTAACAGCTAAACAATTAAGTAGGAAATAAACTAAAGAATACATGCAAAATGAAAAAGGCTAGACTAAAAATACAAACAAAGGCTACGGTTTCTAGAGACAAAGGAACGGATTAGAGCTCCAAATCCCTCCGCAGTTCAGTCAGAGCTGAGCATCTATCTGTTGCTTTTTTAATTCCTGGACAAAATGAAACAATTTGAGGAAAAGAATTAGTCAAATATAAAGTCTAAAGGGGAGGGAAAAACCCTAAAACCTATTGCAACACTTGAAGAGCATAAAGGGTATGAAAAAGGAGAACATCATCAACAAGGCTAGATGCTATTTGGTTGCACAGGGTCTAGTCCAAGTGGCTCTTGCCCATACTACACCAAGACAGACACTGCTTTGAGGTGGCACTGCCCAGATGTTTTCCTTTTAGTCAGTTCCCCCAAAAATGGTTAAACAGAGGAAACTCAAACTGATAAGAGAAAAGAAAGCATAAATAAATAAATAGACAGAAGGTTCACACATCTTCTCCCTCTCCCTGCTTTAACATTAAAGGCAAGTCCCTGCTTCCAGAGCTGCTCTCAGACAACTCCACGACTTTCAGAGTTTTAGCAAATCGCCCCGCATACCCCTCACTCTGCAGCCTCTCCCCCTCTCTAGGAACAGGTTCCACAACCTCCCATAACTGGCTTTTCTTCCCTGCTCCCCACTGCAGCCTCTCAGTCCTTGTTTGATGTGGTTTTCCACTCATACCACTCTGCAATCCTCACCTTGCAGAGGTTCAAGGTTTCCCAAGAAAAGGTGCAATGTGGATCACGGAGGTCCACCTTGCCTACCTGAAAGCCTGAGAACAACCTGGGGTAGCTGCGGGCACCGCTGAACACCACAGGTGTGCAAAACCTTCATGTGCTCCGTTTACTTTGTGCAAGGCAAAACAGTGACAGGGCTCAGCGAGAATGGCTGCCTGGCTTTGGGAATTCATATCAATTATGTTAATTAATGAGATAAGCAAGATAAAGCAAGCTTAACTTTAGCGACTGTCTAAATCGCAAGACTTAGATCCTCCTCTTTCACGTAACACCTTTGCGTAACTCCGCAGGGAGACTGGAAGATAATTGCTATCTCCAGAATAGGTATCTCCCAGAACAGCATGAATCCTATACTGAACTATTCTAAACAGATCCCTATCTGATCTGTTTCCATCTCCTCCCCAGAACGCCTCCCCTGTCACCAGTACAGCAGGCTCTCAGAGAGAACGCTGCTATGCATCAGGACTACCAGGACCGAGAAGCAGAGCTGTTCAGTCTGCTACCACTTAATATACCAAACCTTTCTGGGTGGAGAATATAGGAATTTTACTGCAACTTGGGGTACTTAAAACAGTATTTTCAGCCTCAACCTAATCAGTTATATCCATAGCATTCAAACACAATTGTATTTAGCTATTTCACTTGAGGGAGATGCATATCAGAGGAGACTATGTTCCTCCTTAGTGCCATAGTAGCCTTTCACCCCATAGCAGTTCCAGCTTGCAAAGACATTACCCATCCTAAATGCAAAGTGAGAAATTCTCAGTAGAACATATTACAGAAGTCTAAACGTTATGATCATATCAAATACTCTTTCCATTTTAAGTATCTCTATTTAGTATGTCAGCTTAAACTCTATTCATAGGATATGTCACTGGCACGGCTGATTTTGAGTCTCTCTCTTCCATGTAATGAATGCTTTCAATTACTTTTTCCACTTGCTTGCATTTTTCCAGTCGGCGTCACATCTCGTTTCACACCCTTACTTCTAACTTCTTTTTTGCTATGATACCATGGTAATTCTGAGAGTGAAAACAAAGATACATCATTCTTGCTCTCTCTCTCCCCCTCTTATCTGAAGCACTTTCTACTTTGACAGATATAAGCATTTAATGAAATATTGTATTACTTTTCCTTTTTCTGTACAATCAATAAAGTTGCAATTAAGGAAGACATGATCTAACCGTTCTATAATACACTGACCACTTTCTCAGAATTCACTGCTTTGGAGAGTTTCAATTCCATGTTTCCTGGTTTCAGCGGGGACAGAGATAACTTTCTGCATGGTAGCTGGAGTGAGGCTGTGTTTTGAATTTGTGCTGAGGAGAAGGCTGATAGCATACTGAAGTTTATAGCTGTTGTCAGGACAGTCAAGGACTTTTCAGCTTTTGTGCCAGTGTCTGTATGTGCAGGACAAGCCATGAGGGAGCACAGCCCCCATTACTAGCCCAGGATTTGCCCTTAGGTTAAGTACTGAGACTCAAATTGGCCCAGTACACAGACGGGGGGCTGTCTGGAAGTCTGCCCCTTCCACCCTACCCCCCCCGCCTTGCCCCTCTGAGTCATCTTCCTCTCTCTTGGGGTTTTCTCTTGCTCTCTTGGATGCTCAGGCTCTTACCTTTTCTGAGATTGCAGTTTTGGGACTCTCCCTGCTCTGTGATTGTTAGCCAGGAACAGGCTGAGCCTTGGTCATTGGTTAGTGGGCAGCTGTGCTGTGTATCACTCATTTGTACATTTGTATATATTACTATTATTATTATAATTATTATTTTCATTTTTATTGTAGTTTCATTATTAAAGTGTTCTTATCTCAACTTTCCCCTTTAATTCTCCCCCCATCCCTGGGTCAAACCACACCATGTAATTGGAATTTTACAATATGACCCTTAATCTCTAATTTTGACAGGGAACTAAACAATGGTACATTTGGTATTATAAATTTTTACCATAAGAACACAAATTATTATATATTAAAATATACTTTATTACTTTTCCACAAAAAATGGGCACACCAAGACAAAAACAAGTTCGTTTGGGAACCAATTACCCACTCTAGCACAGAGTCAACTATTTGACCATATGTTTAAAGTGCTTTGCCGACTCTCCAATCCATTTCACACTTGGTTCTGTGTTTCAGCATATAGACTGATATACCACATCCTCCTACAACCAGTGCCTTACAGAGTGGAACATGGGGATACAACTTATCAAAGAAATCCTTCAAAATTTGTAGCTGGTTCTTTTACAGACTAAGTCACAGTCTTGCATAAAATGGGAATTTTAAGCTCTAATATGGCTAGAATGGGTAATCAAAATAATCCATTTCCTGTGAAATGTGTGATCAAGAGAGGTTTTTACTGGCCTGATCCTGTAAGAACCGGTATCTATAAGTAGACCTTATGAAACACTAAGTATATTGTCCATATGGAAAGATAGACGTTCATGAGGTGGTGTCAAATGTACGTGCTGTACCCAGCATCGAGTGGACATTTTGGGGAGAAAGGAGGAGTTGCTGAGCAGAAAAGTGGTTTTGTCTCCCATAGTTATGAGTTTCCCAGCGTCAACTGAGTTTTCTATACACAAAGAAAGTACATTGCCACAGTCACTGGTGGCCATGCAAAGATGATTCTAAGAGAAGCATAAGCTATCCCATTGAAAAAATTATAACTTGAGGAGGAAATTTATAAGAACTGCTTTGACAAGTAGGAGGTTAGAAAAAATTTCCTGATAAGTTGCTTATGAAGGGTTTCTTGCATCTATGAGTGTAATACAGTATAATACACTACAGAGACGGGATTTATAAGATAAATCAGTAGCCATGCACAGGAAAGCACAATCAGAAATGCTTCTGTACTGGACTGAAAGCCTGGAAAGGCAAGATTAGGGAGAAATCTCACAGACTCTGCTCTATTGATATACAATTTAACTATGTTAAAAAACACCTCTGTTTAAGGCATGTGGTGACACTTCTTAATCAAGGTTTGACTTTAAGAACACAGTATTCTCCCCAGTTAAGGAAAGCAATTATCTTATCCAAGTGCCTATCCAGATCTTTCCTTCTATGGCAGGCAGGCAAACAGACTTAACATAATGTGACAGATACAAATAAAAAAAAATAATGAAGTGATACGTAAGATAAGACAGAACAAAGTAGCCCTCACTTAAATCTTGTTGCATTTAGAACATGAGAGTAGTGGTTAGCTTTTGAGAAGCAAATCAGAGAAAAATCAGATAGCAGAGATGTTCTGGCTCAGAGGTACGGGATTTTGGATGCTGGTTCATTTTTAAGAGTTAACACTGAGCTGTTTCACATCTAGAGGAGGACTTAAATTTAGTTTTATATAGCTAAATCTGTACGGAAACCTGTTCCCTAGAACAGCTCCATGCTGATAAGCACCTCTGGTTCCCTGCTCTCTCTCCTTCTGTTCAGCAATCCTTGACTGCTTCAAGAGAAGGGCTGTAGTCCAGTCATACACAGGCCTACAGCCTGGAAGTGGAGTCAGGAGCTCTGAATACAAGCCCCTGGACACAGGACACAGTTGCTGCATAAAAAATGAATGCTGGCATCTTCCACTTCTTATGGGCCCCTATGCATTCAGGAAGTTATACACTAGTTTGGGAGAGGCGAACAGGATTTTCTTTTGACATCTTTGAGGCACCTCTTTCTACCAGCTGTCTAGAGAATTTGCACTCTAGCTGTATGAAGACTGGATATTCTCTTCTTCTCCTTTCTTTTGCTGCTAATATTTAGGTGCCTAAAATACAGCTGTGTCCAGGCCCGTTAAGGAAGGTAAGATGAAAATCCTATGCATTCACCTATACCGTATCTTCTAGGGCATCTTGGCATGTGCTAAAGAGGTCACCAGTGCTTTGAAATGGTATCACCGAACAAGTGATGCGATAATGTCTATAATGGTTCTAGTCAGTATGGAGGATCTCAGTTGAAATATTGGGATGCTTATGCACCAACTAGTTTTAGGCATCCAATTTTCATGCTTTGAATTATTCTCCAGAAGTAAAGTTTCTCTCTCTTCAATGATGACATCAGAAATTCAGATTCCTAAAAAAAGGTTCTGTGAACTGCATGTTTCTAGGGACCTGAAGAAGGATCAAAAACATAGTGAGGATAACTCCTGAATAAGTTATATTTTTAGTCAATAGACCAAGCGTAGTCCTAGGACTTTTTGAGGAGAAAATGTCTGATAAATTTGAACGATGTTTGTATTTTATTTTTTATGGAATATCCTTGCAATTAAGTTATTTCCCTTTCTTTAAAACGGCTTCTGTAAGTCAGGCTGCTTTCAGAATTTTGTTTGGAAGCCTCAGTTTTAAAGGGTTGAGTTCATCACCTAATACTAATGTTTATAAATACACATTTACAAAAGTAGAAGACTACTGTACGCAACAGTAAGATAAAGTATTGGAGACTTTGGTCCTCACATTTTAAACCTTTCCAGTTTGTCGTCAAAGCAGGATTTCTACAAGATAGTTCATGACAAGCAATAATCAAAATTCTGCATGAAACTCTAGCTACCATATAGTGATGCTGCTGTTAGTCATGCAAATTATTCTTACACTGGAGCTGAGAACATGCTGTAGTCAGTAGTGGCGGCTGGTTGAGTGTGCAATCAGCTCCCAATACTAGCCAAAAAGCAATAGTAGCCAAAAGCCCCTGTCAGTTCATGCAGCAAAACCAAACCATAGAAACACTCCTATTACAGTGAGCAATTAAGACATTACAAGCTTCTAGGTGAACATATTTAATTTGGTTTCAGAGTTGCTTGTTTTGATTTAACTAGAATACATTCTACGTGGATCTGGGCTTGTGTGAGTTTATAGTGTAGCCTGGAAATAGTAGAAGTCTTTGGAGATTCAGCCAAAAAGACTGAATATAAAGACCAGGACAAGCAGCAGTCATGAAGTCTAAAATAATACGGAATCTCTAAAGAAAACATAGCAGCTTCACAGGTATTAGCATTTGTCATGCTACGAACACAATCTTTAATAAATAATCTTCACATATATAATTTCAAAACAAGAAAGTACATCTACTCTTTTAGTCTGAGACCAAATCCCATTGCACCTGAAGCTTTCACTAATAATAATAATATACCTTTGTGTATGTTTCAGAATTTGGTACCAGAAAGTAACCCAGGAAAGAACTAAGAGAATCGGTGATTAAATGGAATGAGACATCCAACTATTGAACTTTTCTGTTTGCATTTCTTGCAGAGCTTTCTGCAAGACTATCTTCAACTAGAATATATGGAATTACTTACTGTGCAAAGTGTCTCAAATGTCTTTTCGGAGACAAAGGATCCATCAAGACCAAAAAGAAAAATAGATGCATAAGAAAGCATCCCTCCAAGGATAATAAGGTTGTTCATGTAGGGACTGGACATCTTTATTAGTCTATGGACAAAAGGTGATAGTGCATTAAAGAGGAAAAGATTACTGCTAGGCTATTAGAGCAATAAAGAAGAGCTTTTTGTAACCAGACAAACCGATAACTCTTCCTGTAGAACTCTATGAAATCTATAGGCATGCACAGTATTTGCTGTTTTACAGAGCTGAGTACTGTTTCAAGTTTTTGAGTGTTTAGTAAAAAGACCTCCTACCTTACTGATGGATTAATTAGCTAGGGTTAACGTTAATAGCAGACAATCAAACATAAATACAAAAATTACACTTTCCAGACAGTATAAAAGAACTTGTCTTAACAGATAGACATTCTGTTTGAATGTGAATATATTACACAGTGATTTCAGTTAAATAGTTCTAAAATAGAATGTTTCCACAGTTTTAACATTTTCTTATATATATATATATACACAGGACAGACTCTACAAACATGTAATTTAAATAAGAAAGAAGTAGTGATAGAAGTAACATGAATGCCTTACTTCTGATTTCTGTTTTTGATGTTGAAGAACAAGAAAGCACTGGCCATTATCATTCCTAGGATGGTGAGGGCAGAGAGGATGCTGTAGAGAGGCAGAGAGATCTTGCGTAGTTCCTCTTGTATAATTGTTTTGTCCTTCGGAGGCTCAAGTCCTAGAATTAGAAGGAGAAAGAAAAGCTAAAGCTGGGCCAAATGTAGAATTTCTGTAAGAAAATTTGCCTCTCCTAAGTACTATACCTCAATTCAGTAACTCTGAACCACATCAGCAGCTGACAAAATAATTGACTTTGTCAGACATATGTTAGTCACATTGATTGACAAGAAGATTTGTATTTCTGTAGCAGAGATACAAATCTTCTTTCTCCTCTTCGGAAGAAAAAAGCAGAACAAAACCCTAATGCAGAACCCTGTAAAATGTATGCTAACTATCCTTATTTTAAGTGTAAACAAACACTAAAATGCATACAATGGCTGCAAAGTTTACCAAGAGGTTATGCTTTCCTGAACCAAGGGACAGAGCAAGGAGTAGAAAACAGAGGGCATCACCTCTCTGTGTACTGTCGTCACTACCAGGGCAAATTCAAACAGCCTGTCTAGATACCTACCACAGCTGGGGACCAGCCTTGGTGTGGCATCACGGGGGCAGGGTCTGATGGCCTCGGGGGGCTGAAATGGGGTCCTGGGCTGTGGGCAGGGCGGGGGAAGGCCCAGGAATTGGGGGAGGAGGCAGGGCTGTTGGTGCCCTCAGGACTCTACAGAATGGAGCAATACGGAAAAACGGTTAGCAAAGGTTTTATAGGGATGGGCCCACTTTACAAATCCCTGCAGATGTGGACTTGAATGTCAGAACTTAAACACTCTGTTTAAAGCCATATGCTTGATTGACAGCCAGCTCCCACTAATCAAAGGCTTGGTTTAAGGAGGAGAATTACCTTCCGACAACTGCAGTAAAGCTCTGCATCCCCTGCTTCCCACACTGTACTAACTCACTCCTTACTAACTTTTTCCTTGGTGCAGGGGATTGGCAAAAGGCCTTTTGCATCACTGTCTTCCTTCAGAAAGGGATCTGTGTGCCCTACAGTGCCCGAGCCTGTCCTTTCCCATCAGCTCTCCACGGGGATGCGAGAACGGCAACACGGGGCCGAGCAACTTAATTTCGCAAAGGGGCTGTACAGGCAGAGCTCGGTGACCTGCTGATCACAGACCTGTAAGTAACTGACTAGCACCTGCCAGAGCTAAATTTCACATCCGCTCTTCTGCTTTACACCTAGAAGAACACTCAAGGCTTTGTACAAGTACAGAAAACTTTATCCTTATCGCTTAAGGTGAAACAGTTCAGACAATAGAAACTTGCTAGCCTTTGGTCTTTATGCTCAACATTTCTGCCAAAAATTTTCCCATTCAGGTGGTCACAATGAAGTGGCAGTCAAGGAAGCATTTGCCAATTTGACACTGGAAAAAGGTACCTGAGATTTTCCCCTTTTCCCCTTCCCACCTCAGAGCATGTGTTTCTAGTGTATGACACTTCACAAAACTAGGCAACAAGTAACAAGCCAGAAATACAACAAAGCACACACCTGAAATGAAAAATAACAAATATTAAACAAAAAATCCCACCCTACTGTATCTAAAATATACAGAGTATACTAATGATTTGCATTTATTGCATAAAAACATCCAGTGGTTCTATAAAATGTATTTTCTAATTTGCGCAATATCCATTCAATTCTACTGCTTCTAATAGGAATTATTGTACTCTTGTGCACAATTTTATGCAATAATTTAAACAGGGCTATAACTAGTACTCTTAATTTCCAATACTTAAAGTTACTAAGTTTTTTATACTGCCTGGAAGACGTAACAAGTGTCCTCCACACCATACATGTAACTGTCTCAATGAAAATTCAAGGCGTGCAAATGGAGAAGGTTCACTGTGAGCCACGCAATCCATTTTAAGACAAAGATAAGACAGGCTATGGGCGGAAGGAACATCAGATGCAGTCAGAACAAGAACTAGGAGTCTGATCCTGAAAAAAACCTGAACAGAGAATTTTTTCCATCAAATGCTCCTGGAAGCTATGCTAAGGCACATGGATAACAAGCAGGTTATTGACGACAACCAACACGGCTTTACCAAAGGAAAATCGTGCCTGATGAATTTGGTGGCCTTCTGTTACCAAATTGCACCAGAGCAGAGTTTAAGATTAGATCTTTACTACTAGCTTGAAAAATAATGTATATGCCTATATTCAACAGGAGGCACCCTTAAAACTCATTTCAGTGGACATCTGGCTGCCATGACGATGTGCTCAGAAAGCTGCAGGTATGCCCACCCTCCAATTGCTGTGAGGGCGGAGGAAGTCCCCACGTCAACTTTGGAGCAGCACAGCATAAAAAATGTCAAGAAGATTCAGGAACACAGGCTATATGCCTGCTGCAGACCTTGGGAGTGCTGCTGGACTGAACACCTTCTTCAGCTCTCTTTTACATGGGCCATCTTGGAGCCAGCCTTGGTATTCTGAAATTCTATTTTCTAACTGCCTAACAGATACCTCCCAAAGAAAAACCACCTCCTTCTTCTTGTGTGTGCAAACACTACACACAAGAACATCCCTCAGGTGACACAAACTGTGGGAGTGGGAAATGGGGATGAAATTAGAACATTATTTATCAGTGGAGATTAAACAGAAGACATATCTGCAGTTTTCTGAAATATCAAAGGACAGCTGTGTACACATATAAATTTGAATTTGTCCTGGACATTAGACAAAAACCAACTATACAATATCAAAACATTGTGATTTTCTGTTTAGAATTCTCCTATTTTTTTAAGCACAGCTCAGTTTCCTTTCTCTTTATACAGTGTCACAGCTTTTCGATATTAAAAATCCTAAAACAGTTCTTTAACAGCATGCAGTCTCACAAATCACACACAGCTATCCATTTCACTCCCGTACCTCTTTCCAGTTTACTCTCCTACCTTGAAACCTGATGCTGTTGTTGATTATTTCCAGTGTGTCAGCCACAGCATTATACTCTCCCACTTTTACTTCCTTTCTTTCTGCAGAGAAACAAACAAAAGTGATTGTTTATGGCAATTCACATACTCAATTATTTATCTGACTTTGCCTTTTTTTTTGACAGTATGTCAAAAGGAAAATAAATACGCCTGAAGTGTGTGAATTATTAAAGCAGAATGCTAGACAGCTAACATCATTAAAAGAAACATTTCTGATTCTTCAAAGAAATGAAAAATATTTTAAAGAATTCATTTACATAATCAGGGAATTGTTGTTATTGGACACAGAAGATCCCCAGTTTAAAGATCACACACTTGCTTACTGGCTCACACCAAGGGGAACATTTTGCTGGGAGAACCACTATGACTAAATCCCATGTTTCACTCATTTAAACAGCCAGGACATCTTAGTGAAGGATTTCCCAGGACAGTTGTAGTGGCAGGTTCCAGCCAGTACAGAGTAGACTGGCTAGTTAATAGATGTACTGGGAATCTAATCTCTTATTCTGACTAGGAATTAGCTACTCATTAGTACCCTGAGTGCAAAACATACTATGTTATATAATTAAAGCCAGTGTGCACTTGAGCTAAAATTTTAATGTTACTCTCATCTGCTCTTCTGGGACTATTGGCACATATAGGGCCTTCTTGTACCCAGCGGAATAGAGTAACGCAGATATGACAACTCAATTTGTTTGGCTGCTGCCTTGGCCACAGTAGATGGAACTCTGGCACACATTTGTCCCATCCTTCTGATGACATCTGGCATCAATTAATTTCTGGTATTTCTGTCAGGATTTCAGTATGGCTTAGAAGTGCAGGAACTTACTCAATTATAACTTTTACACTAAATTATAACTTTTACACTAAAACTTTTACATTTTGATCAGAGACTTATAAACAACAGGCACATTAGCTAAGCTCAGCAGGGCCAGAAATTTCCTTTCAGGCTTCTGTGTTTAGGCATGCACAACCCAATTTAAATTTAAATTCTGAGCTCATGACCCTATTTGTGACACTGATTTTGAGAGCTGATGGTCTTGAACTAGATGCCAAATTTGAAAAGACTATTCCACCCAACAGCTCCACATTAACCTTTTCTCCTTTCTCACTCAGAGTGATTGTGCCTGTTCAGCTCTGCTGAATAGAACAGCTAGATCAATTTTAGTAAAATCTGCAGGCTGATTAATATTAGTCTGAGAGCTCACAGGAGGCAAAAGTTTTCCTTACAATGACCACACTTCTTATTGTTAAAACTGTTTACACAGAATTGTAGACTGGGCTGCAAATCTGGCAGAGATACCCAGGCATTTGCTCTACCCCCATCAAAAGCTGGAGTTTGCAGTTCTGAGAACTGATTTGCCTTCCACATGAGCATGATTCACTTGTGGGGCCCTGAGACTAGTTTTGAACAAAAGTGCAATCCCCTGGTCCCCAGCAGCAGTGCCACAAAGCCCAACCACGCAGCACTACGTACTCTTAGGAATAAATATAAGTTTATACTTTCTGTCACCAGCCGAAAATTCTCTGTGAAATATATATATGCACAAATTCTTGACAGTCTTAAATAATAGAATCTTCCCAGTAGTCATCTAAAAGCTAAAAATGGATACTGCTAAAAACTGAACCAATTCACTTCCATCTGTGTTTGTAGCACGGTAGCTACTACCTGTAGATCTGAAACATCAAAACGCAACCTAGGCAGAAGAGAGACAAACACCAGAATGCATGCCGACATACAATTGGCACACTAGATGCCAGACAGTCCACAGCATCTACTTCTCCTCAATGGGGAGGACACACACCTTGGTGTTGGTCTAGCCACAACTCTACAGCAACAAGCTAAAACCTGATAGCTCTGATGAACAATGAAGAGAGAAAAGCTCCATAAACATCTCTATACAGAGTGGTCACTGGGAGTAGATTAGACGTAAGAAGCACGATAGGTGGGGAAGCGAACACAAAAGAGAGCATAAATCTGTCACCTATTGATTAGGGTACTGCAACTGAGACGCTATTTCTGTGGTTGCTTCATGCGACATACAATGTCATTCCTTTCAACATTTATAAATTCTTACGCTGTTTCCTTTACAGATGAAGTAACGCTGAGAATGTGCCTATGATGGTAACTGCAACGCAGTGCAATATAGATGAGGTAGCCCACAACTAGCTAGCCTGTGTACCAGGAGCTAGCCCTTGTAGGAACGGAGCTCAGTAGAGCTATATGGAGAAAAAAACTTCCATGGCAGACTGAACTGAAGTGTGAGACTCTTTTGGACTTAGAAACACAGGAGTGTGAAAAAAAGAGTGTTTAGAACCTAGGAACCACATTATCAATGCCTTGTCCATTATAAATGGAAAAGGACAGTTCACAGAGCTCATGCCAAGGTTTGTTGATGTCAAGAAATGTCATAAAGATATTTGAAATCTTAAAGTCATTACAATTGTGGAAAGTAGCTTATGAGTGAAATGATATTTTTACTGAGAAGAAGGATATACTATCCATTTCTTAGTAGTATTACAGGAACATGTAGCGGGAGACACAAATAATCTTTGTGCTCTTTGCACCCCCAGCAAACTACAGCTGTTGGGTTTTTCAGTTCCCCGAGCACAAGTGGTGACCAGTGACAAAGTCACTTCAAAATAGTAATAAAAGGAAGCAAGGTGGCAGCAGTATGACTGTGCTCTTGCATAGGCTAACATAGCTAAGGATGGGACTGCAGGCTCTACTGGTATCTATGCTGTTCCCTCAAGTTCCCTTTGGAAATCCTGAATTATTCAAGTCAGTATACTGATTGTATAACGTAGCTCACATCTGTCAAAATCTCTGTGTGTACAACAACAAAAGGACAGCAAGAAGTGCAACTTCTTCAAATAAATACACCACCAAAATGCTTTACACAATATTCAGAATACAGCGCTGGCTTCTCTCTGTAGTCCTTTCATTGTTTTTAACTTGAGCTCTTTCCCTACTCGTGACAGAGAGATTACATTGAAACCCTCCTGCTCAGGTTAAAACGAGGAATAAAAATATGAGAGAAAACGTATTTGTTTTGTGAGATAACGTTTGTCCATACCATGACAAGATCAGTGTGGTTATAGAACTTGAATCTGCAGTTGTTCTTTCACGCAGGAACAGAAAATAATGAAAACTAACCAACCCAAAGAAAACCGGCACAGAAATATGTGCCTGAAAATTACGCATATCTAAGAGAATTATAAACAACTAAACCTTGTAATTAATTAATTGTCACAGAATAGATTACAGACACGGCCAAGATGAAAGCCTTCTGCCAGCAAAGAACTGAACTGCTCTTGAAGGTGAATTGAAATGTTTTCTCTATGTGTTTTATTACAGAATTTTATAGCCTACTTTAAGCAACTCCAAAGAAATTGACACACTATCACTCAATCATTTGGGTCACATTTCAAAAAGTTAACACAATCAGATTTTTAATTGTGTATCAGGTAGTTATATGTTCTTGTCGAGTAAAAGCAAAAATAATCCTGCAACTGAAACCAAACGAGTAAAACAAACTTACCAATATGCACAACAGCACTGTGAGTGCCAGTATGACTGATAACCGCTTACACTGAGAGTGTTCAGATTACACTATGCTTAGTTTCAGTTCCTTTCGCTATATGTCATGACTTCCATTTCTGCTGCTTTTTTCTAAGTGTATTTATTCATGCCTCATGAAGATAGTTTCTACTGAGAGATGTTTAAGGATGAGAGAAATCCCTTGCAATGTGTAAGAGACGGGGCAGATGGATTTCCTTTGTTTTCATCTATGCAGACAATGCTGGCTAGCTCCTAACCACACTAAGAATTTTATATCTACAGCTTGTAGCACCTTCAAGTACACCAGTCTGACTGAAACGGTACAAATAACCCTAGCTGTGACGCAGCTAAGCCAATAAAAAAATGTTTACACCAGTATAACCACAAGTATAATTTATGCCTATAATAGGGCACTCTGAAATAACACAGGATCTGAAGAAGTTACAAAAATAGATATGATATGTGAAAGCATTAATGACCTCCTACACATCTAGTTGATTATACCAATGTAAAAAAACTATGTCTAGTCAACCAGAACAAAGATAAATTAACGTCTGCCCTAACAATACCATGGTGCCCAAACTGCATGGCTGTAAATAAAAATTAAGGACCTCAAAACTCTAAATAGCCTGTCATAGGCTGATGCTACTTATACTTGCTTATGTCACTGTAGCTCTTTATAAAGTTAGAATTCCATGCAAACTACAAGACAAACATCCAAGTGATGAGTATCCTCTTTCCAACAAATAGAATTTTAAATTCTCTAACTTCTCTGAAAGTTCACCATTTGCAAGCTATCGGCAACTTACGGACAGGTTCAGTCCAGAGACAGGGAGCAGGGTGCACAGACACGCTACAGTACGGTGTCCTGGGGCTTGCCTTTCTCCCGTTTGGCTTCTGGTCACATTACCTTTAAAAGAGTGCTTGTCTTTAGCATTTTAAACTGTCAGTCACCTAGCAATCATTTGCCACTGACAGGTCTTAGGTCTTCTTCTTCATTCCTTCTGTTGCCTACTGTGAAGGCTGCTGACGTGCCATACCAAGCAACAGCAAACCTGAGACCGAGGATATTCAGAGAACAAGTTCCAGGAAAGGAGATGGACTGAACACAAGCAGTAAAAACCTTAACTGGAGACTGCAAACTGATGACAACTCTGAGAACACTTCCCATGATTCTGTAAGTCCTGTGCAAATTGCCTGCAAAACCTCTTCTAACCTGTCTTACCTTTGTCCCGCTCATTTTGAAAGCTATTTCACAAAATAACGGTCTACCACAAAAGCTGGAATTGCTGTTTAAAGGCCTTTACATTGCTGAATTAAACCAAGCGTCATGAAAGCTAATTTATTTCTGAATAAATACAGAAGCATTTCATGTTGCAGATCCTTAGCAAATTTAGTAAGAAAGTCTTACCAAATCAATGTAGTTTTAACTTTCATAATATATCCTTGTCAAACAGGACCGGGAAGCTTTTCAGTCAACCTTATCACATATCAGCAATAACCAACACAGGTTGAAAGTTTCCAATTAAAAAAAAAAATCACAAGAGAAGCTTATAAATAATGAATGAGCAAAGCCCTTTTCATCAAT
>WKFP01015102.1:227350-239469 GCA_011057875.1 Pterocles orientalis
GTTTAAGGATGAGAGAAATCCCTTGCAATGTGTAAGAGACGGGGCAGATGGATTTCCTTTGTTTTCATCTATGCAGACAATGCTGGCTAGCTCCTAACCACACTAAGAATTTTATATCTACAGCTTATAGCACCTTCAAGTACATCAGTCTGACTGAAACGGTACAAATAACCCTAGCTGTGATGCAGCTAAGCCAATAAAAAAATGTTTACACCAGTATAACCACAAGTATAATTTATGCCTATAATAGGGCACTCTGAAATAACACAGGATCTGAAGAAGTTACAAAAATAGATATGATATGTGAAAGCATTAATGACCTCCTACACATCTGGTTGATTATACCAATGTAAAAAAACTATGTCTAGTCAACCAGAACAAAGATAAATTAACGTCTGCCCTAACAATACCATGGTGCCCAAACTGCATGGCTGTAAATAAAAAACTCTAAATAGCCTGTCATAGGCTGATGCTACTTATACTTGCTTATGTCACTGTAGCTCTTTATAAAGTTAGAATTCCATGCAAACTACAAGACAAACATCCAAGTGATGAGTATCCTCTTTCCAACAAATAGAATTTTAAATTTTAAGGTAAACTTAATAAACTTACTATGGATTCTTCTCCAGACAAGTGAAGGGTCACTGTTATTTCTCATTTAAAGACACTTGGGCTATTCTTGACTTAGAAGTAGCCGAAAAAAGGCATAACCTAGAGCTGAAAGAATACACAATATCTAGGTCTTAGTTTGTCCTTAAAAAATCACCCCTGTATAAGGTCCTGCCTCCACGACTCTTTCTCCTTGAAAAGTTTTTCAAATTTTTTTTTATATAGCTCCTCCTTCTTCTGCATTCAGGAAATTATCACTGTACACCCTGAAAACCTTCCTCTGACACCAATTTAACAGTCACTTCTCTCACTCTTTGTCAACTGCCCCTCTTGCTTAACCATTGCAATTCAGTGGCAGTGATCAGATGATTAGAAAATCTTGCTGCATATTCAGTACTTAGCAGCCTGTGTCAGGGTCCAATATTATTAAACAGAAACATTTATCTCTTGCACATTGTTCCCCATCCATGCGTTGCAACCCGACAGGACTTCTGGCAGCTATGAAAAATATTTACTCATCAGATCTCAGAAGAGTTTTGGAAAATGCCCAAGTGGCCACCAGTAGGTTAAGCTGAGCACGGACCGTATGCACCTGAAATGTTTAAAGGTACTTAGGAAGAGAATAAGACTTGCATACCCTCAAATTTGGAAAGATTTTCATTTCAAATTTCAAATCATCTCCCAGATATGAATCACAAATCATGCCACTGCACAGGTAGTCACGCTTTCAAAGACACATCTAACTTCTCTGAAAGTTCACCATTTGCAAGCTATCGGCAACTTACGGACAGGTTCAGTCCAGAGACAGGGAGCAGGGTGCACAGACACGCTACAGTACGGTGTCCTGGGGCTTGCCTTTCTCCCGTTTGGCTTCTGGTCACATTACCTTTAAAAGAGTGCTTGTCTTTAGCATTTTAAACTGTCAGTCACCTAGCAATCATTTGCCACTGACAGGTCTTAGGTCTTCTTCTTCATTCCTTCTGTTGCCTACTGTGAAGGCTGCTGACGTGCCATACCAAGCAACAGCAACCCTGAGACCGAGGATATTCAGAGAACAAGTTCCAGGAAAGAAGATGGACTGAACACAAGCAGTAAAAACCTTAACTGGAGACTGCAAACTGACGACAACTCTGAGAACACTTCCCATGATTCTGTAAGTCCTGTGCAAATTGCCTGCAAAATCTCTTCTAACCTGTCTTACCTTTGTCCCGCTCATTTTGAAAGCTATTTCACAAAATAACGGTCTACCACAAAAGCTGGAATTGCTGTTTAAAGGCCTTCACATTGCTGAATTAAACCAAGCGTCATGAAAGCTAATTTATTTCTGGATAAATACAGAAGCATTTCATGTTGCAGATCCTTAGCAAATTTAGTAAGAAAGCCTTACCAAATCAATGTAGTTTTAACTTTCATAATATATCCTTGTCAAACAGGACCAGGAAGCTTTTCAGTCAACCTTATCACATATCAGCAATAACCAACACAGGTTGAAAGTTTCCAATTAAAAAAAAAAATCACAAGAGAAGCTTATAAATAATGAATGAGCAAAGCCCTTTTCATCAATTTCTATCCACTTGTAGGCAACCATTTCTTTGTTTAAAGACAGAAATGCTGAGATTAAGAATCGCAGTTCAGACAATGAAGAAAATGTCAGGTCAGATAGAAGATTATTCTTCAGCAGAAGCTGCCAGGAAAGAAAGAATGAAGGAAGAAAAATATGTTACCCTTGCAAAGATTTGAATTACCACAATTTTTACCTTTGTAATTAGAGTTAAAAAATCTGTTTTGCCCAAAGAAATATTAACTCCTGAATAACTATTTCCTTCATTTGAAGTTCTTGTGTTTTGTTTCTGAAACCCTGGATTCCAGTGCACACCACATACGGGAAATGGCAAGTTACAAAAGCAGCGTATGTAGCAATAGACACTTACTCCTCATAGCCAGTGCTCAAGTCCCATCTTTCACTCATACACAAAACAGAACAGACAGAAAGGTTAAACCAGCCAAAGGCCAAACCGTGCATGTCAGCCTTAGAGTCAGGACAAAAGCTGAGCAGTCTCAACCCTGGGCTCCTTTCACTAGTTAGTAATGGTATTTAGCCAACAGGACAAAGCAAGGAAGCAAGCAAGCAGCACATAAAATGTTATTAAGTATCCTGAACTCATAAAAAATCTCGTTGTTTTATAGCCCAAGAAGATTTTTTCCACAAAAAGTTAAAGTATCTGCATTTTTAAAAGCTCATAAAAATTAATTTTACTGACTTGTTTTAACTATTATTTTTACCTTCCTGATTTTACATCTGTCTCCCATTTTGCCACTTAGACTGGTTTCTAGCTCTCCATAGAAATTTAGTAACATAGTTCATGTGGATTTAGCACCTAAGCATTTTAAGTATTTATACATTATATATCAGAGCTATTCAATTAAATAAAAAATAATGACTTTGAGTTTAAAACAATTGCTTCTTAAAACCTGAATTGTTAACACCATCATTGTACCTTTCACTCAGGAAACCAAGAAATGTATAAACAAATACGCAATAACAAAGGCAGATTATCCATAAAGCATAATGACTGATGTGATGAAGCAAGTGTACAGAGCTTACATTAATTCTTCTAAAAAGAAGTTCCTGTTTCTTAGGATGCTTAAGAAATTCCTTGGTAGTCTGAAATGACGTTGTCTATGAGAACACTTTTTTTTATTGTTGTTTTCATACTTCTAGCATAAAATCTTAACTGAGAAACATAATCAAACTGTATAACCACCGAAACATATATCCGTAATTTGAATTACCTTTAGCTCCATTAAGGAAGTTAACAGATACAAACCGATATTCAAACAGGTACCGTATGATTACATTTTAGAATACATGCATGTGCAATAACTGCAACATCTCAATCCAGCTAAGGGTTTTCTTATTCTGCTGTTCATCCTCTTTTCAGAGAATTGAAATCCTCATCATTCTGAGAGTTTATTTGCCAAAATAAATCATTCTTTGAAGTCATACAGTACCTTAGAGTGTAAGCATCCATGTGCTTATTAATATTAATATTTATCTAAATGTAGCATGTTCTACAAAAATTTATTTCACTTATCACTTGGAAACACTTCTATCTAGGAAGTCCAAAACCAGTGTGCTTTTCTTGACTGAGAATTTACAGTGGGAAATGGCACTGCATGTGTAAAACTACAGGCAGCCACCACCAGGACTTTTCTCGATTATTAAATAGGAACAAAAATTTATTGATTGTTGTATGCCTTTAAGCATCTTTACTCTCAGACACTAGTTCCTTTTCTACAGTGGGTGTGCTAGGAAGTCAAAATGTGCAGATGCACAGGCTTGGGCTAGTTTCCCAGGAGACCACCCAGGAGCTCCCCAGGTTTGAAGGACCATCCAGGTGGTGACGGGTTTGGACATGGATGTCACTGATGGGCAGAGAAGTCCCCCTGGCAGCAGCCCAGGGCCCAGCAGCAGCTCCATCTGTCAGACTCTCTCCAGGAGAGGGAGAACCGAAGCCAGGACTGCGCAGGAGGTGGAGGTGGCAGTGAGAGAGGCTTTCGCCACATTTTGTTGCCTCTTGAGCTTGACTTCAGAGTGCTGAAACGTCAGAGGCTGTGAGGCACAATTCAAGATATACACGATACTGCACTAATTCAAAGACAAGGGACAGCAAACCATAGGATGGCAGCACATCCATTTTGACAACCTATGAGACTTCCAAAGAAACCCAAGATGCCAGAGCAGTAGTGTTTCCAGATCTCTTATCCAAGGGGAATAAATGCAATTATTATCCCTCTGGGGCCCTGGAAACTGAGTCTGAGTAGGCAGAGTATGCAGTATCAAGAGAGTCTGGCAAAAGAAAGATTTAAAATAAAGATTTGAATCATTATCAAATTACCAGAAAATCATTTATTTTTTTTTTAGTTAACCCAAAAGTTACTCATGAACTTGAGTCAAATTCACCAAGCAGTGTCACTTAGGGAAGAAATGACTGGGAATAGCACTGCTGTCAGTCTTTTCTGACTCATCAAGTTAAAGTTTATCTGTAGCTGAAAAATGCAAGACACCCGAGACAGCCTCATCCTGGCTTCCATCTGCTGGCTCTGCATTTAATGTTTCCACACTAACCCGACAGAAGATGTGACTGGCCACCACCAGGGAACGGCCTGACAGGACAGCCCTGGGGACCTGGGCGACCCTGACTCCAGCCCAGCTGCACACTCTGGTTGAATCAGACAGAAGATCAAGGTGACCTTTTCCTCCTCTGATACGCTTAATATTCTAGCATTGAATTTGATTTTCTCAAAAAAATTTTTTTTTGATGCCCCAAAGAATTGTTTTACTACACTTACCTAAACACATCACTTACCTACTTGAATTTTTTTCCAGCTGAGAAGACAAACAAAAAACTCCAAATCAGTTACTTAGAAAACCTTGGGTGGTTCTCCCTTTCCCCAGAGAGGCTTTTCTCGTCGGTGCGGCGATGCAGCGCACAACCACTGACAGCAGCCCCGGTCTGTGGACAGCTTCAGCTGACCCGAACAGTGCCGCCAAGTCTCTGCCACCGTGTTTTTGGGGGCTGCTCAGACATACAGAACAAGCTGCATGATGCAGTCTTCCTTTTGAGGGTTGGGTGGCCCTTCCTAATTTATATGATAACCAAACTTAAACAGATAACGTGACAGAAACATAAATGTTCCCCACCAGAGGAGACGCGTGCGTGGCCAGAGGACAGGGGCAGAGCAGCACACCAGCCATTGCACAGACACGATGGAGTGACTGAGTGCCTCACAAGGTTGTTTTCCCTCCGTTGAGCAAGACATGCACGCTTTCTGGCAATCTCGCACAGCGCAGGGATAAAACAAAGGCTCCGCTATTGCACGTTTGGATGTACACTATGATTACATGATTAGGGCCTTCCCTCACCATCTGCCTGGGTGGTGCTTCCCCTCCCCTGGGCAGGGGAGGGCTCCGCACACGCTGGGCAGCCCCACAGCAGGCTGTGCCTCGTCTGCTCCAGCTGAGAGGTCAGAAAATGAGATGCTCCGGCTTCTTCCTTATGCACTGCATCCTTAAACTTTTTCAGAGTTAAGAGTGCATTATTTAGAGGCTGGAGTTTCTCCATTACCATGACTGAGATGGGAAGGGAGCAGCAGCTGTCGTGCTTATTACGAGTGTTGGATCTGAACAGCTCACTATGTCCTTGAACATCCACTCTCGCCATTACACCAGGTGGCCTGTGAAAACACTGTAGCACGTAAAGAGCTTTGAACATCTTCTTCATCATTCAGGGTCAAACCCAAAGGCAGAATTCCCACTGCCTTCATCCTAAGATACAAAATAAGGTAGCAACGGCAGCACTGAACAGATTTACACAAAGCCGTAAACTCCACACTCTTTTCCGCCTTGTAATTCGCACAGTAACTTCCAGGATTTCTTCCTGTACAAGAAAGCCAGTTTTGACTCACCCAGGCTGGTTTATTCCAGATGCTTTATTCAGGAAGACTAGGGGAAGCATTCCAGACAAAAATTCAGAGCAACAAAGAGCCCACTTGTGTAAGAACCTGCATCTGCAAGTCATCCCTTGCCAAGAGAGAAGGCAGATTATAAAGGCACACAAGTGGTGATACTGCCCTAGACCCCTCTTCCACCTTCCACCGGTGAGATGAACAAGAGAGCCACCACTCAAAGAGCTAGCAAAAGCCACAGTATTGAGCCTTTCAAGCTATAGTCCTCCCCTGACAATCAACTCCCCACACAGAAGCCTGGCTCAGGGCTCAGAGCCACATGGGAACACAGATTGTATTTCCCTGTCCTCGGGGAGATACGCTCCCCATCAGGGATGGACTCGTCACTGCTACATTTAGGGACGGCACACCAGGGAGTGAGAAAACAAGAAATGTTACACAAGCCCAGGACACCCATCAAACCCAAGAATTGCGTGATTCATAGGGTGAGAAAAGTGTTTTTGGGAGTGCTACTTTGAGTGTTTTTACAAGCAGAAGTGGTTTCTGGGAAAATCCTCTTAAAAGCCTTTCTTTCTGATTCCCAAGAGGCTACCTGAGAAGTCTGAGAAGTGTGGGGTACTCCTAGGACGAGGGGTGCTGTGAGACTGTAATCACAGGGGTGAGGAACCTCAAGCCGGGTGCACTGGTGAGGACTGGAGGTGGTGATGCTGTGCAGCCCCACAACCTAAGGCACCACAAGACATGAAATATCTGTGCAAAATATTGGCATATAAAAAAAAAAATGACCATGCCCTTCTTATTTCTCAGATGTTCTAAGAGACAGATCCAGGAGATGGATTCACTCACAGATGACTGGTGACCTACAAAAGAAGTAGTGGGTTTTCAAAAAACAGCATTTGAATTTCTCTGTGTACCAGCCCAGCTCAATAGGCCCCTATGATATTTCTCACTTTATGAATTTTCATTTGACACTTTTTTTTTGGATGTAAATGTATGTGAACTGCACGTCAGGATGAGGTCAAAACAGTTCTGAAAAGTAAGACGGCAGTAACAGTCAAATCAGAATTTAACACACCCTGATACACATTTCTCATGTTGGTAGAGCTGTTTGGATTCCTCCAGTTACCACCAGTACCTTTTAGTAGGATGCATTCTAGTCTAAAACTCCAAAATTTATCACCAATCTAATTTTTTTATTTTTCCTTTTAAATTCTAATGATGTTAAAAGTTACAGAAAAAAAAACACCCAATAATATTTGCAAAAGAAAACTGATTCATCAAACTGTTTTGGTTTGATTTATTTTTTTCAACCTGTAAGTTGATCTTGTATTCAAGAGGAATGAAACACACTCCAGTTGGAACTTGTTAAAAGTTGAAGTTCCAGAGTAATAATTCAATTTTCCTGCTAATTCAGTGAACCTGTGCTTGCTTTAACCTGTTTCTAATAATCTCTTGGTATTACTAATACACCGGAAAAAAACAGAAAGGAGGAAGAGCCAGCAGTAATCACCTCTTAGTACGAGTTAGGAAAAACACGTTACTAACAGCAAAGACAGTGGTTTAGAAGACTGACTAAGATACAAAGAAGAGTACTGGAGGTTTAGTCCCTGATTTTATCTTTGATGAATGCTTCAAAATTTTCCTAAAATATGGCATGCTTCGTTATTGTGCTGTTTAATTTTAAATTCTGATTTATTTTTCATTTTATGATGATGAAGATGATGAAGAATCTAGAGTTTGAATAGCTACAGAAAACAGGCCTGCATCAAGAGAAAAAAAACTCCCGTGGAAAGCTACAGCCATAAAATTATAATTACTCTAAATAATAAAGGATTTAATAATTAATATAGAGCAGTTATATAATACACCTGACAGACAGCTCTGGAATAAATTTCCCTGGCAAAGCACAAGCCAGATCACAAAAGCATTTATGCACAAGCGTAGTTTTGGTTTTGTGCATAACATTAACAGCACTCATCTAAGAACTTCCGGAGTCAAAACCGATATTTTAGGTACTGAGAGAAAACAGTTTGACAAAATACTCATAGCTTGAAAGAATCTATTCTGCTCAGAAAATTGATAGCATACAGCAATGATGATTTTAGTTTGAACATTAACTTGTTACGAGAAGACAGGATTTATGACTGTAGGAATGAAATTTAATATAAGGCAAAAATCCTTGAAAAGCTGATTAAAACTAGAAAAGCAGAAGTATGCACTTCTCATGTCTCGCTGTATTGCAGTATGACAGTAAAGAACAGTAAGGACTTTAGAATTGGCTGGGCATAAAAGACTAAATTAAATAACCTCTTTTGACGCACAAAACTATAGGAAACCAGTGTGCAAACTAATGTTATCAGTTTTTCCTTACTACTGGAATCAAAACTTGAAAAAATTACACCGCTTCATATGTGAGGGATATTTGTCTCCACATTCTAGCATAATCTTATGCCTTTTGTCTGAGATAATGTTAAAATTGTAGATGCACGATGAAGTTTGTTTGGAGTATGAGAGGAAGAGAAATTCTGGCAGCCGGAAACTCCCAAAACAGTTTCAGGAAAAAATATCCAAAAATATTCAGTTTTCCCCTGAAACTGTCAGCAAAGTATTACTATAAGATATCTACAAAAGTCAATTGTTCCATGAACTTTAATTGTGACAAGTTTGGAAGTCAAAACCCCAGCCATTAGACTGTGATCAGGGGAATTAACTCTTACTTTAAGTAAATGAGTATGTACCTCAGTACACATGTAGCTAAGAAATTGCTGCCAATCCCTTGCTAGTTACAGCATTCAATGGAAATTTAAATTACAGAATGTCTCAGCAAGGAGGAAAAAAAAAGATTAAATGGAGCAGGATCATAATCTATGCCATGTGTTTTATATAGTAAGCAGAATTAAGCAAAGCAAATACTTTACCTGTCTGACCAAAAATCTTTGAGCTCCCAAATTTTAAGAACCTCAGTACAAAACTAGATTAGTAAAAGACTACCTAAACTTATACACAGTTGTTGCCTCTTCGCCTTCTTGTACACAACTGCTTCTTAAGCAACAGCCTTTACAGATTAGTGGGAGCTGGTAATGCATGTCAAACGCTCCTACTAACTGCTTTTCAGTACAAGATGCAAAAATGTCGTCTTCCTTTCCGGTGTTTTGAGTAAGTACAGAAAAATCTAGCACAAATTTCTTGTGTGACACCAGTGCCTGGATCCCCACTTGCACATTTGGAAACCCCTCAAATTCCAGCTGCAATCCTTTCCATGTTCCTGATGCTCTCCTCACCTCAATAGTACTTCTCAGCATCTGGCACCTCCTGACTTTCTCAGAGGAACTGAGATCGAACAGAGGGCCAGGGCCAGGAAAGAGAAGCGACAACAAACGGGCAAGGATTTACAGCATCTGCCCCATGCCACAACACGTGCTAGGACAGGACTTGCCTGTGCCAAAAGCCCACACTGGTCAAATCACTGTCTCGCTCAACTGGACCACGTTACTCCGCATTGCATCAGTAGCACAAGTACAGATGGGGGAAAACACAGCTGCTGAAAAGAGCAGTGCTTGTGTGGCATCCTTCTCTGCTCTGCCACTGCTGCAAGAGGAGTCACAGGCTCCTTTTCGATCACACCATTCACGGGAGAGCACTGCTGTTTGGCAGCGCCCCTGTTTCCCATGTGCAGCACCAGCACTGAACTGTCGCTTGCTTTGCCTTGCTCTGCGGGATAACTTCCGGCATGCAGCGGCAGATGTATTACTAGAAATGGAAGTTTCTTACTTAAATGGAATATGTTCTATAACTTCCATAGCCTAACCAAGGAGACTATTTCTGCAGGTGCTTCGTACCTGAGCTAGAGAGGAAACCAGCATTGCAATTCATGCAACGAGGGTGAAAGGGATTCTCACTTCTGCAACTGGTGTTAAGACCATGTCAACCTGCTGCATCACTTGGGCTATTTCCCATGTAGCATGTCCCCAGTCATTCTGGCGGATTTTGAACCTGCTGTTTTATTCAAAGATAACACATCACGAGTTTTCTTGTGTTCCTTGTGTTTGTATGTGGGAGGGATGGTGAAGCTATCACCAAAATTTTATGCGCTGTTCTGAACGAGCCATTAACACAGTCCTTTCCAATTCATGCTCCTGCCCTCAAAATACTGAATCCCTTCAGGACTTTGACGCTGCCTCCACCCACCCCACCCCCAATATACCAAAAAAATCATGTTTATATGGCAATATACCTCAATTGTCCCTAATAGAGCCAAAAAAACCCCCAACCTGTGCCAAAATCTCATCATTTTTCATGGTTGTTAAATTTCAGCAGGATTATAGGGCTGAAAAATATTTTACAAGACCAGGGGGAATGACAGAGAGACCAGAGAGTGGCCAGAGGGCAGGTTAATACCCGTACAGCTGCAGGACACAGCTCAGCAGTCAGAGAGGACAACTGCGCTGAGCCCAGTGACCAAAAGGCACAAACGGTGGGAGGTGCAGAGAGCCAGCGGGAGGACAAGGACACCGCCTTGCCATGCTTCATCACCAAAAGTGACAGCAGCTAACCCTAGAGAGACTGGAGCCCTGGGAAACAGCCTTGCAGTCCACAACAACCCCGAAAGAAACATTATTTACCTATCATTAAGTCTTTAATCTTCTCATGTCTGGAGAATCTAAGTTAATTGGAACTAATCAACGGTTTTGAGCAGATCACTGCCATTTCGAACTTTTCCAGAAAACGTACAAGGAGTTACAGGTCTCATTCAACCAGGCCCAGCTCAAAAGCAGCAATGCACCAACCAGAACTGGGTACCTGCTCAGTTTGCAATTTTTATTGATAAATCTGTCCTATTGAGATTTCTGATTTTGCCTATAAAATTAAGTAATGAACAAACAAACAAACAGAAAACATAATCTGACACTGCATTTTTTATAACGTATAAAATCCTTATGACTTTTTAAACTAAGGGCATCATGTTCTCAGATCCACTATTTCTATTTCCTTCAGCGAGGCGTTCCAAATCTCAGAAGGTTTTTACAGGAAATGCTGTAGAACTTATACAGCTGAAAGATAACTGCATTCAACTGAAAGGATAAAACAAATCCATTTCATGATCTCCTTGTACTTTGTTTGCTGCCTTCAAAAGCTAATACCACTTTTGTGAAAACCTGCCCACTGATTTTAGCAGGAGAAATTGAATAAGCCTGTTTTGAAGTGGTCCACTTTCCTGCTCCTATTTTCTTACTAAAAACCAACTTCTTTATACGCCATCCAAACCTTTCGTTGAGCTTAAACACAAAATTACCTGCTATCTGAAACCCAATAATACTCTTCTTGATTATTTAATTTCCATTCACTTAAAACAAATGATAATCATTTATCCTATAATTTGGCCTAGCACAGAGTGTAATTTAATAATCAAAAGGTACTATACACATAATTTGGTGAAAAATCCATTTGAAGAATCTTTAATTTCTCTGCTTCTTGCATGAGACATTTTCTTAGAATGTGTATGACTAATTTAGTTCTATATCGGAAATAAAACAAGCCTCTCAAAGATAAATTTTCACAGAATTATCACAACTAATTTTTGTTAAGAGTATGCCAGGTTAGATAATATTTTCCTAAAATTATATTACTATAGCTTTTATAGCAATCACAAATAAAAGAAAGAGTTTTAAAGCCAGTTTTAAAAGGACTATCTCCAAATCAAGTTACAATTTTCCTCAGTATTTCGTTTTTGGTGGAAATAAATGGTGAATTAATGAAATCAACTTACAGTTGATTACTGCAAGTTACTGAATTAATCTTGCAACTTTGACTGTCAAACAAAATCAAAAAGTGTAAAATGTAACTTTTAAAATATTTAGATCTCTTTCCCAGGTATTAAATAGAATTACCACATCTAGCAAAAATTAATAAATTTTAACAAAGATTAAAAAAAAGAAAAACAATATTGCAGAACAGAAAAAATTAAAATTATATATTTATAGCCAAACATGGTGTAAATTTTTTTTTTTTTTTGTTGCAGAGCTGTGATTGAAAAGTTATTC
>WKFP01015102.1:239489-255762 GCA_011057875.1 Pterocles orientalis
AGCTGCAGACACATTAAGCCACCACAAACAAAAAAAGCTCGCCTTTTCACAGGCTGTTGAGTCCTTAACCCAACTACACTGTTCCTGCAAAAATGAGCTTTGGCATCACATATTACATTCAAAATAATTTCTCACACTGTTATCTATTACAAAGCTAATATGCTCAATTTTTAAAAATAAATTATTGTTCCCGGCCATCTGTAAAATCAGTCTAAAGGCTGAAGCACAACATTTACAAAAGTCCTTTTCTCCTGTGGATGGATCTTCCCATTGAGAATGCAGCCATGGAGAGGGTAGGAAGTGCAACAGAACCTGGCATTTAGCAATCTCGCTCAAAGCTTCATGGTTTATGGGTGGTGTAACTACTTGGAGCTTACCATTATTTGCACGTACAAGAAAGCTTTATGCCCCCAGGCAGCATAAGTTAGAATGTTAAAGCCTCCTTTGTTCCCTTGTCCTGCTAGAATAAGTCATTCAGGGTGATATCCCTACCAGTCCTGCGCTGAGGAAGTAGTCTTTGGATTTGCTTCGTTCTCCAAACTACTGTGCTTGAGGGGGAATCTAAAACGAATTTAATCTTGATTGGCACTACTAAACAACATAGTCTGGGCTTTCTCAGCAAGGATGCTGAGTTGTCAAATTTACATATTTAATTTTGCTTGATTTATTCTTCAGCAGCACCAAAGTATTTTTGTGAGATCTAAAGTGACCAAATAATAAGCATCTGAACTTGGTTACGTAAACCGTATATATGAGAAGTGACTGCAGATTTCAAACCTAGCTTACTCTTATTACTGTAGTTAATTCCTCCCTTTCATAGCCACTACACTGTTTATTTGTGAGAAGAAGTTTTGGTGGGATTCATCTGCCCAAACTTTGATGAGTATGGTGTAGACTTCTATATCTCAGCTACCTCCTTCAGGCTCCCTGTCAAGATGGTGAGGAAAAAGGCACTTCTTGTAGAGCATGATTTGCTTGGTCTGCCATAGACACACACCTAAGGATAAGACTGAGTTTCATTCTGGGATTGCCTGTATTTTTTTTTAAGGTGGACCAAGCCAACTTGCCCAGGCACAAAAATCTGGGTAAGTTATTTGACTTTTCATGGATGTCAGAGGTGAGACAGATTTTATCTTCTGAGATGACCATCTTAAAAAAGAAAGATGAATGGCAGCAAACATAGATCTAATAAATTATTCCCTTCTTACACACAGATGTATGGTGTGTAGTAGTATAGCTTTGAAAAGAGTTAAAGAACAAATGTTTTGAAGAAATGTTTGTAAAAAGGCCACTAAAGAGAACGATACCAGCTCACAAAAAAAAAACCCAAAACCAAAACCACAAACCCAACCCTGCTGTCAGTTAAACTTGTACAAATAGACCTGAGCACACAAACAGAAACTGAATTCAGCCAAAGATGACAGCTGTTGCACTGACATGTTTGGGCTTAGGCTATTTCTTGAAATACAAGTTAAGAAATTTCCATTTCTGTTTCCAGTTGTGTTGGCAAGGCGATTCAATGACAGGGCTTATCAAAAAAACCCTAGGCACCAAGGTCGAACATAAATATGGGCATAAACAACAGCGCAAATATATCCCCGAACTGACCCAATACTTTTTTGTGACAAGAGGAACTCCTGTTAACCCCACTTAGCACTCCAGGTCAGTTACAGGACATCTCCTAACCACAGTAAATAAGACCTTAAGTTCCTTCTCTGAACAATCGAGATGAGGGATCTAAACTCAGCTCTCCCCAACTCTAGATGAATGCTCCAGCTCCTGGACTGTCATTTTTCACTTTCTTTGTGGTGAATTAATCTAGTTATTTAAAAATAGCAAAATACCGAGCATGAAAGACATAGAGATTCACCCCAGATATCTCTCAGGAGTATTTCTATGACTTCAGGATAGAGAGGTTTTGATGTGAATCCCTGCTCCGCAAATCTGAATTGTGCACCTTTCACATGGGTGCTCTGCCGGCAAGACACAGGGATGTCTTGAGCAAAGCTGTGCCCAACAGGGTGCTCTTCTGGAACTGCAAACCACAGCGAAAGAAAACAGCCAGTATGTCCTGAATTACTAAGGTTTAGATGTTCCATATCTTAGTGTAAGTCAGAAAGCAGACAAATGCTAGTGTAAGTACAGGCATGCGGGGAGTTTAAGATCAGGCAAATGTCTGAGGAATGGCTCTGAGGATCTACATTCTTAATCCTATATAGCAGAGTAAAATCGCTTTCAATGCACTCAATAACATTCAGTTACTGAATAAATGTATCATCCAAACTTAGATCATTTTCACCTGGCAATTACAGTCAGTTTGTGCATGTGTCAAAAACAAAACCAAATCAAAAAAAACCACTAAAAATGACATGTGATTAACTATACGGGCACTTTTGCAAACACTGAATTATATGCATACCTTTTGCATTTATAGTCCTGTGAGAAGGCATTGCAACCTGGTTTATCTCTGCATTTCTTCAAGGAAATAAGGATTTGTATTTCATATGCCTCAAGAAGGTATTTATTATAATTGGGTACTTATTATTAATATTGGTTCAGGTTTTTTATTATATACAATGAGACCAAAGTAGGCTGTGGGACAATACCTTAAAAATTAAAACCAGCTATAGCCCCAGATGAATATTTAAGCCTTGCAAAACAAGGTCCCTCGCATTGTCCCTCAGATTATAGGTTTGACTGTGCAAGATGCTGGAAGTCCTGAATGCCTAATCAATTTAACATTTCTAGATCTACTTAGAACTTTGCTGGATCAGGCTTAGAGTTTACAATGGCACAACTACACCATCTTCACAAAGCACTGCTTAATTAAAGTATTTATATACAGCAGTAATTCATCATACCATAAGCTATTGCTGATTAAAACCAGTAAGCTGGTTTTAAAACCTTGTGCACTCATTATAATCAGCAGTAAGGAAGGTTTCCTAAAGGCTTGACCCACTTCCAATGCAATTTGACCCAATTCAGAGTAGTGCAGCTCCATTTATATTTTATCTGTTGATTGGAATTTATCCATCTAACAGACCAACTATTGATTTCTACAAAACAGCACAATTTATAGAATCATTCCAGATGAAAAGGAGAGACAGCTATTGTTCAGCTTTGTTTGCTCTTGGCCACTGCAACAGGATTAATTATCTAACACCATTTTTAGTAGAAGAAAAAAAAAAAAGCTAGCCTGTTCTGAAAAACTAAATGTGGATAGCACAGCCTTCCTGGCAGCTTGTTGTACTGCCTGACCATAACATAGAGTTACCCAATGATTTTGCTGACACTTAATCTAAATATTCCCTTACATCTTTATCTAGCCTTATAATTATGGACCAGAGGCGAAAATCCTACCCTTGAGAATGGCAGCTAAATTACAGTGTAGGAAGGGAAACCTACCACAGGTGCAAGCCAGGAAGCTTTCCTCCTGTTTTAGACCTTTATGAGGCACTCACACCTTTCTGTTTAGGTAATCAGAGGCACTTTCTTGAACAGCAATTCACAAATCTCAGATGAGGACAATTCCCAGCAAACTCATACCATCGGAGAAAAGGGAATACACAGGAAAATATTCTAGTCAAAGCACAAAGTAGTTTATCAATATTTCAGAGACTGGTTGCTACTGGTGCTCTGCAAAGACTGGAAAATACATACCTGGTGGTGACAGAGAGGGCATACTGTATGTCATTTATGCTGAGTCTGAGAGAATAGTACATGTACAACACTTTTTAATACTGAATTTAACCAACTGTAAAGTGCCTATAATTTTTTACCAAAGGAAGAACTGAATCTAGTTTTCAAGGTCTAGTCCAACTTTCTAGCAGTCCTCTTCTCTGGGAGGATACCAACAAAGATGAATACAAAAGGATTGACAGCAGGGAAATTCAGAGAACCCTGTAGTTTGTGTTTCCCTTCTGCCCATCTTGTGCAGCCTTCCTGTTTCTATATTATTCAAAAAACTATTTGTAACTGCTAAGTGGCAAACCATTTGTCTAAGTTAGAGTAACATGATGAAACATTTCAACTCTGTGTTTCCATATCCATCCTCAGCAACATAAAACAGGGAAGGAATTTCAGTTTCTTAATGCAAAGTGACTAAATGCCTCTCTATGACCTAATCTTTCACCTTGTTAAAATTGGGTCTGCCAGCATAAAGTACTCCAGCTTCTTTATCTGGACCTTGCATGAGCTTACCTCAGCTGCTTTTAACTTTTAAATTGCTAGAGATTTTCATATTAGTGATTTTATACTTAAGAAAAGAAGGAAAAAATATTAGTGAGCTTTTACCTTTGATGCTGTAATTGCTGACTTTCAAGTACTTGATTTTTGGCATGCAAATGTCACATTTCACTCCATTACTCACATCTCCCTCTTTTTCGCTTGTTTTAATAATAGTTGCAAAGCCAAGAAGAGGAAAAGAAAGCAAGCAAATCATCAAATCTGTCACGAAACAGGCAGCGAGCATTTCTGATAGTATCTGCTGCCCAGCACAAGGAGGTATGTACACAGATTGCGAAGGCTCAAGTTGTTCTCCCAGTACATCTGTCCATAGCCCTATGGGATAAGAAGTCCTGCCAGCGATGCTGGCTGAATTGTTTTGTATGGGTGCACCTGTGGGCAGCAAAAAGAGCCTTTTCCAACTTCTCTGCCTGTGCAAGAGCAGCCAAGATTTTCCTAAACGGGAGAGCCCCAGGCCAATTACCACAAATAAATGGAAACTGACAGATCATTTAAGATAAACTTTTATTCCTTTTAGGACCTCATACTAAGAAAGTTTCAACACTAAATTCCACAAGGCAGAGCTGACGAACGTTGGAATGCTTCTACCTAGACCATTTTTCCTTTTTAATGCGGTAAAAGAAGAAGAAAACATTACCACTGTTCTGGCAAGATCTCTGTCAATCACAACAAATGTATAAGGAGAGAAAGGCCTGGAAAACTGCTCAGATGCTCAAGTCTTCATTTACAAAGCTGAGGGAAATGCATTTCTCTGACTACTTCATATTACAAAACAGATTTGCTCCGTTTGGGGAGAATCCATTTTGGGTAGCGTTCTCAAAATGCCTCAGTGATTTACAAACACAAGTCTATGACTCAGTTCTCTTTCCTCCCAAGGTTTTATCTTTTATATTTCTTACATTTAGTCAACCTCTCCCATACATGTAGATAAATCACAGAGAGACAAAATAAATAAAATTGAACTCTGGTTAAAAAAGCAATTGAAATATAAATCAATAAGACAAATAGACGCATAAGTCTAATTCAAGCCCCGAGGGATGGAATATTGTACTTACCTCCTGGCCCATGGCATCAGTAGGGCACTCTATATTTATAGGGTACATAATATGTATTTATGATTTGCAAGCCCAGAGTCCTTCCTAGAATTCGTGCTTCTGTAAATCCCACCAATTCCAAAGCCAGCCCAGGGTGAGTTATGTGCACCAGTGATTTTAGCCATCGTGGTGCATCATCAGCTGGACTAAAGCTGCCTTAGTCTTGGAAGCCTTTCAGGGATTAAAATAGGTCTACAGTGCTGAAAAATGAACCTGTAACACAGGCAGTAATCTAGCACTTGGCTGCAGGTCATCATTCAGAGTGTCACCTGAATTTGTCAAACCTGGATGTGAACAGTTAAAAAGCTTTTCATGATCTACAGCTTCTGGATAAAACTGCAAACTTAAATCCAACTTAACATTTTCCAGGTGTGAAAATTCATGAATGATTTCTCAAAAATTTTGTGCTCTTCTCTGAATTCAACAAACTCTTAATGTATTTACTGACCTTTGTGATTCACACTTCAGGGGCTTTTCACGGTCCTTCCCTTTTGAGGGGGGAAGCACAGACTAAATATGGGAACATCCTCCTTTCCATCAGGCCCTCTGCCATTCACTGACACAGTACAACATTTGCCTGCTGTCACATCAGACTGCCACAACCCTGCTCCAAATGTCACATTAGCAAAGTCAGGTGAAAATCACTTTGTGTTATAACACTTTCCACACCGACCTTTTGAAGGGCCAGGATGAGAGGAAGCCTTCGTTTCCCTTGCTCTGTGCAGGGAACCTCTCTCTGCTTTGTCTCCTAAATGCAAGAAACACATGCTGGAGTCGCCGGATTTTATGAACGCGCAAAATCCCTGCAATCCACTGAACCCTCTGTGGCTCCATCCTATAACCTATGTGGTACAAGCAGTCTTGCAGAAGAGTCAAATGGATTGCTCAAGGATTTGGGTCTCCCTGTATGAAAGACACCTTGTTCTTTCCAATAAGCGGGTTGAGGAGAACAGGAATCTGCTTTCCCTGGAGTACTCAGCTTTCCATTTTAACACTGCTCAGGGCAGAATGTGGAGCTATTTGCTTCACCAGGCTTACAAATAACCTGATCTTTCAAAGTGGCCGGAACAGGGAATTTGTATCACTAATTTGGAACCTGTAGAATACTTTTAGCTGAGGCAAGGATTCACCATGGCTTTATGACAGATGGCAATACATGTTTCCCAGGGACAAGGTATCCAGCCTGCTCAGTGCAAAAGCTGGTGTGCAGCTGTGCCGGAGCACTTCAGAGGACTTCCTTCTCTTTTCTTCCTCCTTCAAGCTAGCCCTTATCCATAGCCCCAAGATGATTTGAAATTGCCCAGCCACTGACACGGAGTCAGTGTGCCAGCACTTCCCGTGTCAAGTGGGGCTTCTGAGCACACCTCGTGAGACCAGGCAAGTCCCAAATCTGCTAAAATAAAAATAAATTGATTATGATACCTACACAAGGGTTTAATTAGCAAAGACTGTCAAGGTTAAGCATGGCCTGGGTCACTCTGAATTGGACATGCAGAAAGCAGCTCAAGGAGGAAAAATGTGTCCATGGCACAGAGGTCAAAAAAAAGGGGGCAGGAATACAGTGAGGACACAGCAAGTTATCAAACAGCTTTGTGCCAGTAGGTAGGGATAATATAAAATAGCACTTAGTTTTATGTACAAATCACAGCTCCCTGTTCCTCAGCCTGACCCTTTTTGTTACATGTACAGTATTAATTTGATGTATTTTTCATTCTGGCAGTAGTTTGAACTAAATTATTACTAAATCATCTGCAGTGAAATTCGTTCTTTACAGGTAGATGTACTAGATCTATCTAATAAAATAATTTACTTATGAAGAATTAATAATAATTTATATACGCACTCCATATAAAGATAACAAGTACCAGGATGGACAGAATTGTAAGCAGACGTTTTTCTCAACAGTCCACACTCACGTTCTCCCTTTGGTTTCAATTTTTGAACCAATAACTCAAGACTAAGAAAAGTATGACTAGGTCCTTTTGTTCTAGGGGCAAGGGGACATTAGAGTCCATCGTAGGCTTTTTAAAGATGTTTTGCCTAAGTCCTAAGTATCTGGAGCTTTTCTGACTCACTGAGTTTGCAAGAGGGAAATCTGAAAAATGATCTTGCTCTCAGTCAGCTTATGTGACTATAAATTGTTTATATTACCACTGGGAATTAAGAAATGGAAAGCTACTATTTCCTGAACCGGCATTCCCCCCTTCATTTCTCTTGAAAGGGAAGGTGATAAATTCCTTTTCAAGAAAGTCTGCAAGATTCACTGAAAATAAACACAGATATGCTTATCACACAAGTACAGCTGATTTAATATAGTTATTTTAAATAATGGGCTTCAAGTCAGAAAATTACACCTGTGCTGTTGTAGAGTGTTACTCAAGGTCAGACATTTAGTAATAAAATTCAAATGTTTTTCTCTTCCTAAATCTATTAATTACATCTGCTCATTTTCTATTGCCTTGTTTACAGAATCAGAATTCTTTAATTTATGAACTAGATCCCAGTGATGATGTACTGAAGCAGATTATTTTATACAAAGAATAAAATGTCAGCTTAGAGGGCAAGGTGCCAATACAACGACTGCATGATCAGTTATGACTTGAAATTAGATTAGCACTTGTAATGACAGAACAAAACGAAACTATGATTAGAATGCAAAAAGGGAGACTAGCAAATCTGAAAATAAATTTATCCTTTGTACCCTTAACAAGGAGCTAATGCCTAGATTAATACTGTTCCTGTGCTCTCAAAAGTTTAGTACCAACACCTGTGTGAATTCTGCACCACAAGATTCCCAACTGCCTTCGATTCACACAATGAACAAACACATCTTCACTGTCTTTTAAAAAGTGATCCTTGTTCATACCCCTTATCTATGATAGGTCTGCCTGTCATCTTTGTTTCCTCATACCACTGTGGTAATATTGCCTACAATCCCAGAAGGAGTTGTCTAAAGGAAATTTTTCTCAAATATTCTTTTTTATGAAATCCCATTGACTTAGAGAGCTGTCAGGCATTATGACCTTCTCTTGGTATCTCCAGCCTACAACTACACAAACTTTTACATGCTGGCATGGTGTACTATTAAACAGCATTCCGGTTTTGTCTGTTCAGATTCTGTAATGTCAAGTAATAAATCTATCTCCTTTTAGTGACCCAAATAAACTTCATTTTTTTTTCCTCTTCCAGTCATTAAGAATTAAAGTTGCTCTACTTCATGGGTTTGTATCTTTTGGGGAAATATTTGAACTACAGGTTAGGGACAGTGTCATTACAACAGACCACATTCTCCATTAATTATGTCAAATGAAATATTTTCCCATAATATATACCAGAATCCAACGGATTTATCTTAAGTCTTCTGGCTCTTTTTATCCCCCTGTGGAAACCGTATTATATCTCCCCCCAGAAAAAAGCGTCTCTCCGAGGTGCCAAGGGAAAGACTTGCCAGCACCCAGCTCAGCAGAGCACCACGGGTGGGGGCAGCCCCACAGCCCCCAGGAGAGACTGTCTCTCTTCAAAAGATGAGAAGCAGAGTGGTGGAAAAGTGGGAGAGCATTGTACGCAACATGAAATGAAAGCATCTCAACAAGCTAACTCTAGCAGAGGTAGGATTCTGAATACCAATTGCAAAAAGAGTTTATTTTTTAAGTTGCAGTAGAAGTAGGAGAGCTCTGAAGGAGCCAGCTGACAACTCTTTCTGGCCCTTCCTACATGCTGTTTCTTTAGCAGGGTTTCTGTGAACATTCTCGAGCCAGATACTTCAAACTTTTGTAGAGATTATTATTGTAAAATTATTTTCTGATGCTTTCCAACTTTTCTTTGCTGTTATTTTTGAAACTTAGTCCTTTTCCTTCATATTCAAGAGAGCCCCTAAAACATTTTTGCACAAAGTAGTGACAGAGACTTATCAGTTCCTATGAAACACTTTGTGCCTCGGAGTACGCTGGGTGAACTGAAGTGAAATTCTATAAAAACTACAGCTGTTTCCATACTGCGTGTGCTTGTCTCGGTAATCCCTGCACACATCTCTCAAGGGATAAATCACAGGCACGGACACAGAGTGTAGGTCTCCCTTGCCCCTCACACGTGTCTGCCTCTCATGCCTGGGGGAAAAGAATGAATCCAATTCTCCCCAAACTCTGTCTTGCTTACTGCAACTCTGGGTGGCACAGAAGCACGCAGACAGTTTTAAGCTAGCCAGCTTGGACACCGACAGCTGCAAAGCTGTAGTCTCCCATAGCTGTGCTCCCAAAGGCAAGGTTACCTACCAAAACGCTTATGTTGCTCCTGGGCAGATTTCCAGCTTACGGTCTGCTCCGTGCTCCTGTAGCACCCCATGCTCCTGTGACAACCAGCAGCTGCAGAATCAGCATAGCCTTTCGGTGCATCCTCCCCGGCCTTGCAATTTATATCCACACAAGACAGCTTGTTCCAAACGAGGTGACTCCAGCAACTCCACACACTTAATCCCGTTAATCTTTCTTTGTCAGTAACGCACTCACACCCCAAACAATTTCTGTAGCTCTTATCTGTCCTTTCTCCAGTCTGACAGTACAGGTGCACAACTTAGGTACTGGAATCTCAATGCAATATTCCATGCTTATTTATAAAAATGAAACAAACAAACAAAACCCAAACTACTAGTAAATAATACCAATAGAATAGATTACAAGGGGAATGACTGGCTCGGGGGAAAACACTGCTGCTGGTGGATATGGAACAA
The DNA here is from genome assembly GCA_011057875.1 of Pterocles orientalis. Taxonomy (NCBI): domain Eukaryota; kingdom Metazoa; phylum Chordata; class Aves; order Pterocliformes; family Pteroclidae; genus Pterocles; species Pterocles orientalis. The sequence goes on from WKFP01015102.1 coordinate 249,555, forward strand.
AAAGAGAAATCGAACAGGAAATGTGTCCAAAATAATCTGACAACAAAAGGAGAAAACAGCTATGAACATATAAAAAAATACAATCTTCTTTATGTTTTCATCTGACAGAAGACTCGCTGAAAGGTACCGGAGATATTAATAATAAAGTGGCAGTTGATGTTCAGTGCTGCCAAGGAACAGAGCAACATACAAGAGAAAAATAGGAGCAAGTATACATATATAGTGGTTGGTACTAATTAACTAATAGCATCAAGGACGAGACTTTGGACTTACTGTGTCTGGTTCTCTGAAAACACAAGTGTTGTGGTCACTGGTGGCCGAAGAGACAAAGAGAGGATGAATGGGGTAGAACAGAATACTGGCAAAGCAGTTAGAGTAAAATGGAAAGGCCATTCAGCAGTGTGAGCTATGGAGGTGGATGTCCCATGCTACGTGTGGCACTTGCTAAGCTCTCACAAAAAGGGAATAAGCGTATCAGAACAGGTAGGTGATTGTTAGAATTACAGAGCAGCTTTTACATGATGAAAAAGCTAAATGGATGACAAGGACTCACATTTCTAGAGGAGAGTTATTGATAAGAGAGATGTAAAACATGAATTATATAAAGAAAGTGAATAAGAGACAATTTTTCACTGCCTCTCACATTACAAGAAGCAAGGTATGCCCAAAGAAATTGAGATAGCTGGTTTAAAACAAACAAACAAACAAACAAACAGATGGAAGAGCTTTAATCCTTACAAACGTAATTATTTTGTGAAACACATTGCTGCTGGATGTCTCGAAGTCCAGAAGTATAAATGGATTAATGAAAGATATGAAAACTAATAAAGGATAAATCTACATGCAACTGTTAAACCTCATGGTTCAAAGACACCCTCCAGCTCAAAAAATCATGAAAACTCTTGTCTTTGGGAAGTGAGAGTGTAAAACAGAGAAAAAACCCAATTCTATATAGGGCTGTTCTGATACATACATGCTATATCCTTCCCTCAATACACACTACCAAGCAGACACTGAGCTGGACGGTGCCTATTCTCGGACCCAATACTGCATTTCTTCATGCCCTAGATATGCAAATAATTAAGATCAGAGTCAGGTTATCAGGTGTCACATCATTAGGCACTGAAACACTAGAAACTCTGCACTTCAGATCCCACCGCCTGGTATACAGACGAGGGATAAATTTTACTTTTCTGCTTGGAGTTTTCAGGAGGTAAATGGTATCTCTTGATAGACTTCTTAATTATCAGTGCCTTTTTTTAATGTGCATGTGTTTGTGTGTGTTGGTGGGGGGAGGAATCACCTTCTTCTGTCAAGAACTGATCAGAAGTCCCTTCTTTAAAACACATCCGCATAAGGGGAGGTGCAGCACTTCCCTCTCATGCAGTACCTGTTCAGATAGAGACGGTTAGAAGAGTCACCATATACTTGGGAAATCCCAGGTTTAATTCACTTTCTGCCTGAGGAAAACTGTAGCTTTCATCTCTTTCCATTTATGACCAGGCTATAGATATGTCTGGATAATGACTCTCAGTATTTGCCCTGTTAAAAATATTCTATGACACAGGAAAAAAAATCGAGACAGATAGACCAGAAGACAAAGGGTGAGAGATCCTGACACTATAACCTATTAGTAATTATGATCCTCACTTGGATGAGGGATCCAAGCCTAAAAGTTTACTTGAGCATTTTACATTCAAATAATAGATTTGGTTTAAAGGAAAAAAAAAAAACAAAACATTGAACTGATGTTGGAAGAGCAACTAAATCTAAGTTTCCTCTTTACAAATAACCTAACCGCTGGTCTAGGGTTTCATACTTCTCCTATGTCTCTTACTGAAAACGATTCAAAGCAATACAACAAAGGGTATTAGTACTCATAAACAGGGTATCAGAATCAGGTAACAGATGCTGCAGAGGAACAATAGCTCAAGATTAAATACATCTGGCCTAGCAGAGACATCAAGATATAATAAAAGTCATTGGTTGTCTCAAGGCACAATGAATACATCTACATCACTTGAGAGGTCTGTTTAACCTGTTCTTCCAAATTCACAGAGGTAGCAATTTTATGTACCTTCCAGAGTTTAAATACCCTTTTCATTAGAAAGTTTTTCCTAATATTTGGCTCAAATCCTACTGCTGCTATTTAAATCCCTTACTTCTCAGCCAGCCAATGAGGGCAGGACAAGCAGATGTTTTGGGGGCAACTGTCATGTATTTCAGCCCTCTTCCCGAAGCAGCCTAGATTTTTGTTTTTTGTAATGAGGTATGTTTTAAATCTTCTGTCATCTTTACAAGTTTTCCTGAAATCAGTACTGGATACAGTAGTTAGCTGTTGCCTTTTGGCATGGGGTATGTTAAAAGGATACTATTATTTATAAATCTCAGTAAAGAATTTTTTTTTTTTACTTCTTCATGTTTTTGCTTATTCATGTTCAGCCTGTGACATACTGTAACCTCTAGTTCCTTCAATGTATGATGACAGCCTGGTGAATTGTTCCCCGCTTTGTATCTATACAGCAGTTTATTCCCAATGTAGCACCAACATTTGACCTAAATAAACTGCATTCTGGTTTTTTTTTTCCTAATTACTTCTTCAATTCAATTCTTGAATCTTTGTCTAGTCCCCCTTGTGCTTTCTGGCTCCCTTGGAGACCGTTGCACAGTTGATAACACATTCTAGTTCATCTTCTGAATCAGCAACGTCAATATTCAGTGACGCAGCATCTAAGGAACGCTCTTTCAGGACTCCACTTGGTATATGTGTTCATATTACAGAAGGACATTCTTTCCATTGAAATGACACTCTAAATCAGTAAACCTTGTACTTTCATATTGATGATACTATCCCAAATTGCTTAAGAAAATGGCACTGCCAAAAAAGAGGGAAGCGGTACGCTGCAGAAGTACAGTGACCGAAATGCAATGCCTAAAATATTTGTTCAATCAGCATCCTAAATGACAAGCTGTTAAGACAAAATAGCACCAGTGGGTTTTTGAATGCCACAGTTCAAACTATCAGGATGAACTGGTATTGAAACAGCTGAGAGCATGTAGAAAACTATTATTTAGGGGAATTTCAATTTGGAGGGACCTGTTAAAGGTTCCACGTAGTCACCACTAACTGCCCTGGAGCTGAAAAAGCACATTTGGGGTGGGGCGGGGGGCGGTTCATGTGTGTGATATGCTGGAAAATTGCTACAAACCACCATGGGTACTGCTTAAGACTTAATTTGACAGGATAAATTGATCTCTAAGCTAAAAAAAACCAGTGACCACTAAGATAAGAACAGCTATGCAGATACAACGGAGCAGTTGTGGCACACCAAGAAGTCTCCGACCACACATTTTTGTGACTGCAGTAAAAGACTACAACAGTTGTGATCTCTCAGAAGTAAGCTTTCCTCACTCCTTAATTAATTCATTGTTTTGCATGCAAAATTATAGTCTTTAATGACAGAGTGACCTTTTCTGGAAGAATCCAGCTGCCTAGGATAAACAGCAACGCAGTTTATTTTACATCTTAATTGTTCATTACATGATACTAGCAATTATTTATTGTTCACAGTTCAAATTCTGCTCAGACAATAGAACTTTGTACTTCTTTATTTACTTTTCCCCTAAATTCATATCCGGCTATTCAAATGTACTCTTTAATAGCTGAAAAAATATTTATAAGGAGATTTTGTTCTCTACTTTATAAAGACACTACAGAAGCAGAGAAACCTGAATCCACGGATTCGGGATATTTGGCACCACAGGTTCCAGATACATGACATGAGATATTTCAGATTTGAGTTTTCAGAGTTGTCACTGAATAATTTCTGTTTATTGGGTTATATTTGTTCAACGTTATCAGAGAAAGAAAATCCACAGACTGGTTCTGTGAGGTATATACTGGACAGGTGCTAAATATTAATTAAAAAAACCCCCAACATTAAAAAGCAATCAGTCTCTTAATGATATTAATCTTTATGGAAGCGACCACTAAGTGCAGTTAAGAGTCTGCTGGAAGGAAACATTTCTATGGTTGGATTGATGCCCCTGGAGAACAAGATAGTTCTGAAGAACTGCTAATGTCCCCTTCACTGAAGCAGTTGTGGACAGCAGAGTCAGAACCACGCAGACGAACCGAGGCAATCCTGGATTCTCATTTACCTTGCTCTTGATTGTACAGTAGACATTTGTTTCTGTATTTCTGTTGATTAAACTCAGAGAAGAATATCTTGGGCTTCTACAGCAGAAATTCAGCAAGGTCTTTTCTAACAGCACTTGACAAGCCACTCTCTGTCTCTTTCTTCGTACCCATACCAGCCTTCAACACTAACAAATGTCGCATCGTATTACCCGGCTAAATGAGTTTAAACTCTTCTCAGAAAGACACAGCAGATGACCACCCACTTTATTCAAGTTTTCTCAATACACAGTACCACAGACTTTTGTTCCTGTCTACAAAAAGCAGGATTTATACATATTTCAATGGTATTTTTTTTACAGGTTGCCTTTAATATTCCTTTTTAACCTATTCCAGCATGGGAGTTTTTCTCTAATGCCTGACAGAAACAAGAACACGACTGAAAGCAAGGTGCTTTTAGGTCAGATTTGTCCGAAATGATCTGCCAGAGCAAAACACTTTGAAGGACAGGCATGTATCTGTTCTTGCAGCCTCCTACATCACAGCAATCTACAACCGCGAGCTTATTGCTGCTCTCCCTGCTTCCTGATATGTACACAACCGTTGCCAGGACCCTCTTTCAGCTCTCACTAGCTAAAAGATTTTGGCCACCTACTTCAAACTTCATGTTTGACAATGAGAACAGTCCCTTAACTGCACCCATGGAAAAACTCCTTCGTTCGGAAAAATGCCAGCTTCAAATATCACTTGGATATCTGAGCTAGACTGACAGACTGCTCTTCATTTGCCAGTAAGGTAGGGAAACAAAATGCTGTTCCATGTGCTTTGTGTCCTCTGCCGCATACCAAATCATTCTACTAAATATTTCTACTAAATATTCATGATCTATAAAGCAGTAAGTACTTTGGTCACAGCCATCTCTGGCACCATCTGACCACTTGTAAAACTACCAGGCTGCGCAGAGGCTGACAAACAGACGTGACTAGCGTGAGTTTGGGAAAAAAATGCACCTGGCTTCAAAATTAAACCAACTATTCAAACTTTCATCACAGTGTGTCAGGCATAGTGCAGTTACCCCCTGAACCCTCACAGGCTGGTTTTGCCTTGCCTCTGGCAGACGTGGCTGTCTGCCTTTTCCACAGCCAAAACACTTGCAGATAGTCTCATTAATATAAAAGTTTCCAGTAAAGAACAGAAAATTAACCTCCTGAGTCTATTCAGCTGATCTTCTACCCCAGCAGATGAGGAACAGCACTTTTGGCCATGGAATCCTGCTTCTGATATACGATTACCTATTTACCCATTTTATTTTTCTGCATTGAGTTGTTCTTAATAACTGTGCATTTTCATTCAAATCGTCACTATAAACCAGTATAGACGAAGAAACGACTCCCGAGGTACAGAACACCAAAACTGATGACTCCCAGTTATCATGTTTGGGTAATAAGCTACTAATACACTTAACATATGCTATACTCACAATTACTCTCACAAAAGCACTTACAAAATATCTTCGATGTGGTCCTTTTTCCTAGAAATCATAATGATCGGTAGTATAGTCTAAAAAAAAAGCTTAATGAATGAGTTGTATCTCCATTTCAAGCTTGATAACACCTAAAAGCTCTAACTAGAAAGGAAAAGCACAGTTTCCATTTTAAGTACTGGAGTTAATTAGCTTCTTTCCATTATTAGGAACTTCCCCAATAGTCCAAGATTTATTAAAAGTTAATGTGAATTCTTCAGAAAGCTTCCTAACCAATGAAGAATTCTTCTGAACAAGTTAATAATTTCTACAATTATGCCACAAGTATTGAATATAAAAGCCTTGTATAAAAACAATACCGATGAAAGAAGAAGAGAAAAAAAAGTTAATATTTAGAATATCATTTGCAGGTAAAAAAAAAGATAGATCACTTTCACCTGCATTGTTATACTGTTCGTCAGTTCAGTTTCTCATACATTTTTGTACGTTCTTTTCATCTCCAAAATTAGTTAAGAAACTAAACAAAACTTAAGACTAGGCTTCGGATGTGTTGACAGACTACTTCTTGCATGAAAGATCATCCAGCC
>WKFP01015102.1:260256-301267 GCA_011057875.1 Pterocles orientalis
TATAAAGCAGTAAGTACTTTGGTCACAGCCATCTCTGGCACCATCTGACCACTTGTAAAACTACCAGGCTGCGCAGAGGCTGACAAACAGACGTGACTAGCGTGAGTTTGGGAAAAAAATGCACCTAGCTTCAAAATTAAACCAGCTATTCAAACTTTCATCACAGTGTGTCAGGCATAGTGCAGTGAGAACCCTCACAGGCTGGTTTTGCCTTGCCTCTGGCCGACGTGGCTGTCTGCCTTTTCCACAGCCAAAACACCTGCAGATAGTCTCATTAACATAAAAGTTTCCAGTAAAGAACAGAAAATTAAGCTCCTGAGTCTATTCAGCTGATCTTCTACCCCAGCAGATGAGGAACAGCACTTTTGGCCATGGAATCCTGCTTCTGATATACGATTACCTATTTACCCATTTTATTTTTCTGCATTGAGTTGTTCTTAATAACTGTGCATTTTCATTCAAATCGTCAACAGAACTATAAACCAGTATAGAGGAAGAAACGACTCCCGAGGTACAGAACACCAAAACTGATGACTCCCAGTTATCATGTTTGGATAATAAGCTACTAATACACTTAACATATGCTATACTCATAATTACAATTACTCTCATAAAAGCACTTACAAAATATCTTCGATGTGGTCCTTTTTCCTAGAAATCATAATGATCGGTAGTATAGTCTAAAAAAAAAGCTTAATGAATGAGTTGTATCTCCGTTTCAAGCTTGATAACACCTAAAAGCTCTAACTAGAAAGGAAAAGCACAGTTTCCATTTTAAGTACTGGAGTTAATTAGCTTCTTTCCATTATTAGGAACTTCCCCAATAGTCCAAGATTTATTAAAAGTTAATGTGAATTCTTCAGAAAGCTTCCTAACCAATGAAGAATTCTTCTGAACAAGTTAATAATTTCTACAATTATGCCACAAGTATTGAATATAAAAGCCTTGTATAAAAACAATACCGATGAAAGAAGAAGAGAAAAAAAAATTAATATTTAGAATATCATTTGCAGGTAAAAAAAAAAGATAGATTACTTTCACCTGCATTGTTATACTGTTCATCAATTCAGTTTCTCATACATTTTTGTACGTTCTTTTCATCTCCAAAATTAGTTAAGAAACTAAACAAAACTTAAGACTAGGCTTCGGATGTGTTGACAGACTACTTCTTGCATGAAAGATCATCCAGCCCTTCTGCAATTTTCCTTAGGATGCCTGAGTTATAACAAAACTTTTTCCCGTAGGTTAATTGGAAAACTTTGGTTGGTGACAAAAATCCCAAGTATGTGCCTGAAATGATCCTGAAACTGTCATGATGTAATTGCAAGGAATTACAAAATGAGTGACTGTCTCTTATGTCCTTATTGACCAAACAGTACTTCAGCTGATGGTAAAACCATTGGTGTTAAATAGCATCTGTTGTGAAACTGAAAACGTTATGAAGAAACTCAAATTTGAATGGTTGTAAATAAAAACCTATATAAAATTAGTCATCCCGGACTTCTATTGCTCCTCCAGCTCAGTTCAGAATATGCGTATCGTTCCTCCCCGTGATCCCCAATCACACCCTTAACGAGCAGAGGGAATGCGCCAAAGTTCCTCCTTGCTCAGAGACTCTAGCAGAGTACATACAACTGCCTCAGGCATGACGCATAAGGGCTCCTTCAGGCTTCTGAGGAATAAACACCTCGCGTAAAATCTTAAAATCTCCTTACAATATTTTCTCATGATTCTTTCCTATGGCTGTAAACACCGCTACTATGAAAAAACGGTGTGTGTGGAGGGGGGAGAGGCGGGCAGGAAAAGAGGAAGCAATCAATATTTATCATTGGTGTTGAGCAAAAATTTCTAAATTATATTATCATGACATGACCTCTGCAAAGTATTAGTGGGTAGAAATGCTTCAGGGAACATGAGTTAATACCATCAGTTATAGTTGTGAAGGGAAGAGCAGTCCTAAAGATTGCTTCAGTAAATTAGAATGAGTAACAGATCCCCTCAGGTGCGTTGCTGTTCATTAACAATAATGCCCATACAGAAGACAATTTCTTTTTAAAGGATGAGACATTGTAACTTGGTCAGCAGGATTATGTTTAAAGTGATCTAAAACAAAAGGAGTGCGAGCTGCTTTCTCACGCATTGTCTGAAAAGGATTTGCCAGATTTCTCGCTGCTACTCTCACGAGACCATTCAAAGGCAATAGTCTCTGGTTTTATCTCAGCCTCAGCCTAGGAACAAAATCCTGAATTGCATTCTATAACCTGCAGAAACAACTGTAACACGTCTTCTATGAAACACCATTTCCACAGAAAACTCTCTCAAGCAAGCACCTTGTCCCGGCTTCGAATGACCCTTGAAAAATCCCTGCGGCTGCATTTGTGGTCCCTGCTGCTGAAAGCATTTCCTGCAGGAGCGGTGCAGGCTGCGAGGATGCATCAGGCTGGGCACACCGTGGCGTGTGCTGGCTCCAAGGGATGGGGTCAGCAGTTGGGGTCCTCTGCACGCTGGGGGACTGACTCCTGAAGCATCTTCTAGCAAGCAGTTGCAGAATGTCCAAAGTGAGTCTTCAGAGAGCACAAACACCAACTTGAAAGAACTTAACAGCAAAAAGCCCCTCTAAGTTCCTCTTCAGACATGGTTTTCAGGAACAACTGTCTTAAGAAGTGGATGCTTAGCTGGCCAGTACAAATTTATAGATCAGTAGTTTCTATCAGCGTGTGGATTTTCTTCTAGAGAAATTCTTGGAAATATCAGGGAATATCTCAGAGCATGCAGGGTTCAAAGCACAGTATTTTAAACAGGTAAAAAAACTTTCTAAGTACCTTGCTGCATCTTCCAAGTGGTTTATTTTCAAAATAATGGCAGATATTTAAAACATTCTGAAACAAACGCATCTGACACACAAGTCTGAAACTGCATACATAATTATAATGAAATTTAAATTGTTTGCAACCTACCTTGGAATTGCGTAAATTTGATGGTTCCCATCCTCTCTCCATTTCTGAAAACAACTTGACCCTAAATAAAACAAATAAATACCTTAAAAGTTTTATAAACTTCTCATAATACAGTTTCATTAGCACTGCAATTATTTTCCATTCACTATTAAAATTATCCAATAAGGTTTAAACTTTGAAGGCAGAAGATTCAACCAAGGTTGAATTACTAGCCTAGAATTCGACCTTAGGTTTGGGACTAGGACCCAAACTGGCCGATGGTGTATTCCATATCACGCATGTCATGCCCAGTATACAGATAAGGATCTGTCTGGAACTTCTCTCTCTCTTGGGGTCATCTCCTTCTCTCTTGGGGTTATCTTGCTCTCTTGTTTGTCTCTCAGTCTCTCATTTGTTTGGGCTCTTATCTCTTTTCCAGGATTGCAGTTTCAGGACTCTCTCTTCTCTGGGACCGTTTGCCAGGAACAGGCTGAGCCTTGGTCATCGGGTAGTGAGCAGTATACCAGTGTACCTCTCATTTGTATATTTGCATCTATTACTATTACAATTATTTTTTCAGTTTTGTTGTAGTTTAGTTACTAAATTGTTCTTATCTCAACCCACGAGTCTGTTTTCCCTTTTCCTCCTCAATTCTCTCTCCCACCCCCATGAAGGGGGGAGGGCAGTGTGTGGCTGTGTGATGTTTTGGCTGCCAGCCAGGCTCAAACCACAACGTACATTTTACTAGTATGTCGTTTAAATGATGTCTACACATGGGAATTACTTATTAAGTTGTGCAGTGCTCATTGAGTGACTAATGCTGTCCTATGATAATTTGGCAGAATAACACACTTAACACTCTTACTACTTAATAGACTTTGAAATTGGTATATCCTTTTACTTGGTTGTACATATAAAAAAAAGGAAAAAGAACAAATTTTAAAAGAATAAAAAATGCTGTAAAACAGGAAAAAAACCCCACAGAATTTTCTCACATGGAAAAAAAACTTAAAATCAATTTTCAGATTAAAAAGATATTTTACTCTATAGGAAAATGTTAAAGGTTTTATTTTGAAAATGTAAAAACCATTTTCTACATTTTTGAAATATTGAAAATATTCAGATATTTAAATTGTGCCTGAAACATGCTGAGCTGGGCTGCACTGCTGCGAGACCCCCAGAAGTGTGCTCAAGCAACTGAGCAAGCTGATGCCAGTGCAAATCCACTGGTACCACTGCTGGAGGCACTTCAGCTCGTGCTGAAGGAAATCCTGAAACTTCGTTCTGGAGAGGATGCTGAAATGATTTTAGGGTAAGACCTTTTAAGGCAAGTCCAATGGCCCAGCCCTCGCTTTGCCCACTTTCCTGTTCCCAGGGAAAGAGAAGGTTTCCTTACACTCAGAAGCCTCTTGGGTCGAGTTTCAGTACAGAAATTGGCTTTCTGCAGCCCTGTCTGAGGGATCAGAACTTCAGGGTCTAGGAAGTGTTAGAAGAGAACCCAGTGGAAAACAAATCATTTAAAGATTCTAGAAAAGATCCAACACTACAAGTTCTAAATAAGTGCAATGAGTTGATTTTCACGCTGACACTTGTGTAATTAAAGCATTCTGGCATCAGGCGCTTGGCTTCTTGGAGAGGAGTACATGAAGAAAGACAGCAATGATATCTAAACAGCCTGAAGGAAGATAAATGGCAGATTCCATTATTTTATCTGGCTATCTCCAGTACCGTAACCTTTCCCTTACCTCGGTCAATACACTCACACTGAATTGAATGGGACTAAATTTCTTTTTAACACTTTGACAAACTGCACTACTCTCTACAAGAGTAGCAAACGTTATATTCACAGCTGCCCTTAAAAATCACTTACTTTTATCTTTGTAATATCTGTCATCAATCACCTGTGCTAATTGGCCAAATGTATGTCATTCCTATAGCATATGAAAAGTCTCAAAATAACTAATGAGAAACCTTTTATTTCATCTGTCTCAAACGAAAGTGGTATTAGAATAAGAAAGTGTTTCCTTCTCTGTCACTGGCATTCAATAAATATTTATAATGTTTTTCACTATATTGCAGTGATCTGACAATGTTGAATTCCAGATAGAATGAGGATACAGCACTTAAAAGGAGATTCTACTTTCTTTCTGTCACTCATAAAGGGAATTGATAATTGCAAATCTGCCAACACGAACAATCGCTTCTCAAATGAGATGATATTTTATCTTCATATTCTAAGCTGGAAAATAAATCTCTTAATTTGTAGCAACAACTGTCTTTAAAAACACTAACAATACGAAACCATTTATTAAATATTTGTAAAGCTATTTTATACACAGTACTAATGCTGGCTGATCAAAGTGTATGTAATTAATTAAAGAAATCAGCAGGTGCAATAACGGAAACCTTATTAGCATGGAAATTATCTTGTTTTCAAGAGCTTAAAATAACCATATAAGGAAGATACTGTTCTTCTGAAGCCATTAAATCAAGTCCACTTCCCTGGAAGGGCCATATTGCTGTCTCTCCTGGTAACAGAATTAAAAATTACCCTCTGGACAGGAACTCGTAGGAAATGATTAAGAACTTTCAATTCAGACCGGGGTACCAGGTGGTACTGTTGCACTATGTTTGTCCAAGTTAGAGGCAGGAAGTAACGCTGCACTGTTTTTCAATCCTATTTCTCTCTATTCTATTTCTAGCAATCAGATAGCGTGTGTTGGTAACCCCCAGAGACAGAGAAGGCTTTATCTATCAGGCTTTTCATTTTTTCATCAGAAATCTTCCCTCTGTAACGTGGCAGGGGGGACTATACAGGAATAGAACATACCTATTTGCTGATGTAGATGTGACTTTTTTGACTCAATATATTCAGGAGAAGGAATTTTACTTGGTAAGCTCTGACAATCATTTCTGTGGCTTGAAGCCAGGAACAATTTTCAGCGCTCTCTGCTCTATCTCCCAGGATGGACACTGCCTATCCTACAGACAAAAACACAATGTTCACACTCCTGCCAAGGTATGGTCATACTCTTGAGGACAGGCATAATGTTCATTCTCTTACACGTTGAAGCTTGAACATTATTTTGTTCCCTATACAGTGGTGTGCACATATGGAGAGTGGATCCTGTGGTAAAGTTGCTCCTAGTTGCAAACCTGTTTATATCTAAACCCCAAGAGACTATAAAAATCGAGCTTAAAGGAGATGTCTGGAGAGAACATTCATGTCCCCAGTCATTCCAATCCATCTTTGATCAACAGTACCACAGAAAATATCTCAAGTCTTCTACTGACATCAGTGAAGTCTAATTAACACAAATTTCTGTCTCAAGACAGCATTCATCTTTTCTTTTTTCGTCAAAATGTGTCCGAACTGACTATTTTTGTCCAGAACATGCACTGCTTATTTAATGAAGACCATAACTTGGAGGTTCTCTGAGTGTCTGAACCTCTTTTAAGATTCATTCCTAGAAGGCAAGCCACTACTCACTCCACCAACATTATTATCATTGAAGTATTTCCATGGAAAATAATGGACTAAATATTCTAGATGACATTTAAGCAAGAGAAACTTTCTTATTAACTGCTCTCAGTGAGAAGGATGAGAGACCTTTTATCTTGTATGTGGACTACCATAGGCCATTGTAACCTCTTTGTCCCACCAAAATGCATTTCACACGGGGCCACATATTCCCACTGAAGTCACAGCAGAAGCTAGCTACTTGTCTTTATTCAACAGTGATTAATTTGTACAATTTTCACATGCAGTAGAGCACTATGATAACTCTTTATTTCCTCCTGAGTGAAAAAGATGCTCAGGTGGATATAAAATATTCCCTTTTAAAAAAAAATGTATAAGATAAAATGTATATAAAAACCAGCATGTCACAAATCACAAATACACTGAGTATATACAGGTGAGGAACAGGGAAATTGTAGCCAAAGTATCTCCATTTTGATTGTTTATATTTAATAAAGTAATTGTAAATTCCGTGTTATGATAGTCTAGTAGTCCAGCACATAGAAAATTATCTAGCAACTATTATGCTGTTTTAGTGTAACAGAGTTTTCCTCTAATTTTTTTTTATCAGAAACAGTTTCCTAAAAGAATACCTCCAATTATAGCTTGAGATGAACCATCTTTAGTTCCAAATTTATCTAAGGAATCCATGGTAGGAAAAGCAGGTACGTTTCAAATGCTCAACCTCTTACTTAAGTTTTACTTTTAAATCTTCTGTACCTCAAATGCTAGAAAACTCTTGTCCCTGATTCTCTTCTTCCCAATAGATGTTAGTTAAAATAAAACTGTACCTTTTGTGTCTATGTGTATTAAATCAAACCAAAATTGTTTCTTCAGTGCATGCAGTCAATCAAATTTGGTGTATCCCAGAGTGATGGTAGTTTGGGAGATGTTATCATTCCACAACTTTAGCCCACCCTGTAATGAACTAAGGGTACTGTTGTAGTAAGCCCTTCACGATTCTTTGGGCATTTTGCCTCTTTCCTATTAATTATCTCTTTTACCCAATGATGTAAGCATAAAATCAATTAAACAAAAATACTGTAGCTCAACATTTGAAATGAACTGTAGATTTCCCGAAAACAAGGTACACCCAACAGAGCTAAAGTCTTGAATTAGCTCTCTAGTCCTTTTCCCATTTGACCCACAACCACTGCAGAACTTCAACAAGCAAAAACTTTCAAGTTTTGTCAAATCTGGTTGTTCATTACGATGTGCAACAAATGCAAAAGTTTTTCATGCAGACACACTGCATGGAATACCATGCATTAGAAAGAAAGATCATGCAGATAGCTGTTATAAGAATATTTTACTGTGAGGGTGGTGAGACACTGGAACAGGTTGCCCAGGGAAGCTGTGGATGCCCCATCCCTGGAGGGGTTCAAGGCCAGGCTGGATGAGGCTTTGGGCAACCTGGGCTAGTCGAGGGTGTCCCTGCCCATGGCAGGGGGGTTGGAACTTGATGATCTTTAAGGTTCCTTCCATCCCAAACCATTCTGTGATTCTAATTCGCATTCAGATTGGCTGCTGGCTACACTTCTAACACACTCCACAACACTTAGAGCTGATTCTTCTGTCTAACCTTTGAAACCAAGCCATCTCACTATGCAAGAAGTAAATTGTCACAGCCTATCACAGAATATCACCCCATGCCAAGTTGGAAACGGTGCCTAATCTGCGGCAGACTTGACTTGAGTATTGCCTGCATGGGATGCAGTGCCATGATTCACATTCATCAGCCCAAAACTACTTCTGTTGGGTTACTTGTACACTGAGAAACAACCTTGTGAGTGGCAAGGGAACAGCTATTTCTGGACTCCCGGTTCCCATCAGCGCTCAGTTTACTGTCCAGTGTAGTGGGTTTTCTAATCTCACAAAAGTGAAAAGGAAACAATAAGACAAAAGGCGGGGCAGAGATGAAGAACAGGCCTGAACCGAGAAGACGAGACACTGCTTTTTAGGATGAATTCTTTTTCCGTCTTTCATATTTTGGATGGCTAGTCTGAAGAGAATTATGACCCCTTATGCTGAAGCAAACAGCACCATCTGGTTTCTAAGCAGGCTTAATTTTTTTCTTATTTTTTCACCTTTTTTTAACAGTATGGGGACACATGGCCTTTGAAAAACTCATGGTTTGCAAGCTACATAATCTTTAAACTTATACTCAACCCTTGCTCTACCGTGGAATCAGGTCAGGACAGGTTATGTTTCTCAAATAGATTGTAAAAACAATATTTACCAACAACTTCCAGGAAGCAGCATTCAACATATAGGTTACCTACATACCTAGTAGCAACAAGCTTCATTGCTTCTCCTGGTACTTTATGATAACTCTTGATAACCTCGTTTTGGGTTTGGAGGGTTTTTAAAAGTGGTTTGTACTTCACCCAGACTTCAAATAAAATTACCTTACAATTCCTTTTGATGACACAAGTAGAACATAAAAATGTCAACAATAGCATTGTCAGTAGTTTTGAGGAGAATTTTGACACATACAAATTTGGAAAAAAAAATCAGCCAGGGAGGATGCCAGCTCTCCCACTTACATCAGTACCATCCTCCTACAGTTAACTACAAGACTAAGCTAACAAAACACACAAGCCTCAGGAATCTGTACAGCAAAACAGTCAGTGTTTACAATAAAACAAGGTAGATGTAAAGAAACTAATGTGCAAACCAGAGGCAACGAGGAAAAATTACGAGGAGGAGAAGCAAAAGTGCCTGTGTCTGTCTGGAGTAAGCTTTGGGGTAACTTGTATCGGAAAAACTCCTATCGCTGACAAACGCCGCCACTTAGAACGATGTGAATTAATGAAGGGAAATTCAGAAAGCCACAACACAAAAGCAGCTTTTGCCAACATCATGCATGTCAAACGCTATTTGTCCTCTCAGATCACAGCATTTAAATCAATGGCCTGCTTGCTGCCACATCATTTCTTAATGTATGCACTGGTAGAGGAATTTAAATCAAATTAAGTACATAGGGATTAATTTCCTGCAGAGGATTAACATCTTTCCATCTACACAGAATGGCTGAATAACAACTGAAATTGCCACAAATATTTGAAGGAGGCAATCAGCAAAGAAAAAAGCTTTTCCATCGAGGTACTGCAAAGGTAATTAAAGAAGAAGTGTAGCAGGAGAACCAGGTTAGATCTACGGCACAAAGAAGGGTAGGAGAGAGAAATACGTCTTTAATAAAGACTTCAAGCTTTGGTCACAACCGGCAGGATTCTGTTGCAAGTATAGAAACAAGAGCAAAAGGTCTAGGAGTGAAAGAGAGATGGTGGTAAAGAGCAAGTCGTGAGTGCAGGGCTTCAAGGCCATGCACCACAGCACCTGCACTGTCACTCTGCAAAGCAAAACATGCAGGTTTGATTAATAACAACCAGTTGTTAAGTCAAATGACAGTGTAGTCTGAATTGTGAGTTTAAACTGTGCCTTATTTTGGCTGCCAGTGAACTTAAAGTTGCATTTACGTAAAAGGTTGTGGTTATTACACCTAACTTTTCTCATTGTTATAAATGAAACGACAATAACAGAATCTTGCGGATGTTATAGAGCTTAAATATTTTACCGTGATCAGTTTTTCTTTTTACAAAAATTGAGAAAATAATTTTACTTTGTCAGAAAAAGACAGCCATGCCTCTTTTCCCTTCCTAAAATCTCACTAAAACATGAGGGAATTGCTGTGTTTCAGAATTTTTCACCTGTTCTCCTTCCTGTATGAGATCCTCTGCTGAATGAGATTATTCTAGTGACTCATGGGGCATTTGGGGCAGGTTCTTTCCTGGCTACTCTCTCCTGTGTACTGCCAGGCATTACTGAGCATTGTGGAAAGCAGTCTGAGATGTAGTTGTCATGAAAGTCACAAGAGAAAAAAGGTCACTGTGCTGTATTGGGACTGTATCACGTACAGCTGCGTTTTGTTACTGACTGAGAGGAGAGCATGGTTTATGCATCTTAAAAAGCAGAAAGAATAAAGACAACCTAACACTGAAGTTATTATTGTAATTTTATTATCTCTATTTGGTTCTCTTCTTTATAACTTATGATCTTAAAATATATCCAGTCTGCAAAAGCCTAGCACATTATATCTCCGCTAGCACTGTAGTTTGTAGCACTGCCTCGCATGTCACTCAGAGAAGCAAAAAGCATGTCACAAACTAGATTTGCAGCTGTGACAAGCCCCCAGGCTGCTGCATGTTGTTACTGAAAAAGCTAAGTCTGACACGCCTTTAATTTCACTGAGATGCACATTAAAAATTGTATAATACTCACATTTTGTATAACGAGTTTACTCTCTCTTACTGTTAGCACTTGGAATATTGTAAAACAGTTCCACAAAGAGAAGTTACTAAACGTTAACTCTATATAGGAAATGTTTCTTTTACTCGGATACAAACTACTTTGCAAAACAAGGAACGTACTCTTACAAGACTTGATTCAATACAGCCCTACACCAGTTTATTTGGAATACACATGCTTAACATTCAGTATGCTCTTAAGCACTCCACTTAATCAGAGCCTAAGAGAAAGAGCAGTATAAACAGTTTGAAAGCTCGGAGAAAATATTTTTCAGAAATAATATATGAAATTCAGCTATTTTGCCTCTGATATTATTAAGTATCTGTATTAAGAAGTACGGAAAGAATAATCTACAGATTTTAAACATTTGGTTACATATCACTTGTTCCCTTGATTTATAGTGGAGAAATGACATTTGTAAATGGACAGTAGTTAGGATCTTCCATCTCTATCATTTTTATGGAGTCCTTTCTAATACCACTCTTTTTTAGCATTCATCACTGGGTGAGCCTTTGACCAATTTACCAGTTCATCAAAATGCTTATCTAAAATATCCTTAATGCATAAGGCAGATAATATGATTATCAGGATACACATAAAATGTATCATCCACTTCTCCGTGGAAATACTCTATAGATTTATTTAAATCTGAAATACAATACAGTATGCCTATGTTTAAATACATACTGAATAATAAGTTGCAGGAAAATCAATATTCCAAGTGCTTAGCTGCATCTTTACTTGCCTGAACATTTTTATCAGCTGACATTAACTCACTGATGCACCACATAAATACAGAAATCTCAAATGCCCAGATCTTAAAAGCCCCTAATGCCCAAATACAAAAACCAGATCTGAAAATAAATAATTGGTGAGGTAGTTACAACATTTTCCTTCCTTTCATCCTTCAACGTATATGCTATTAGCAGTAACAGCTACAAAAATTTACGAGCCAAATGACTCAGTTACCACTACTTAGGTTTTAAGGGAAAGTATGCTTAATATTCATGATCCATAACACTTATCCAAACTTCTCTTCCCTCTGCCACAGCTTTTCCTGCAGCCCAGAAGCATCTGAGATGCATGCTCAAAGTGCTCTGGACCAGGTTCCCTCCTCTCCCTCACAGGTCAGGGCTTACCTCAAAGGGGAGAAATCGCTCCTGCTGTGTCCCTTGGGACTTAACAGCTGTGTTGTGGAAAATAAGGCAGAGAAAAAGCTTAATTTGCTATACTGCCCTGTTAGGAAATACCAACTAAAGAATGTCTTTCTTCCCATAAACTTTCCCTTTACTTTTTGCAAGAGGGAAAACTTGACATTAACACACACAGGTCTGAAACATTAGGCTGAAAACTGACAACTTAATTTTTCTTAGAATATTAATTGTTACCATTTGACCTCTGTAAAACAACCTTCATCTCCAGCATGGAAACTAACAGAAAACATCATCTGGATACAGAGAGATCCAAATTTCTACAGCACCTCAGTCTTTGCATTCAAATGAAAGGCTATTGGATAAATCCCATCAAAATGAGTAGCCATAAAATCACAAAAAAAACTTACAAATCCATAAACAATGTCAGAGTTTACAATGGAAAGGTCCTTACAACGGCCTTCTAATGCTGCTGAGGTCTACACACAACTCACAACAACCAGATATGACCCGGTATTTAATGCTGTGTTGGTTTGTTTCGCACTCATCCAAAGGGACCAGCAAACAGTTATTCCCCAGCTGTACGTGTAGCTTGACTGATTCATTTCTAGATGCAGTTTAACTGATCTATGTGTTCTTACCCGAGGCAATTTATATTTTTAATCCCCTATCAAATTTTGTGGTGTCATAATTTTTTTTTAGAACTTTTGCCTTGCTTCTACATCAATGAACTATCACAACAGAGATGAAATTGTGTAGCCAGACACCACAAAAAAGGTTTTCACTTAAAAAAAAAAAAAGAATTAACTGACAAGACAGATACTTTGGGTCTCAAATGCTAAGGTTCAGGGTCATTCATAACATGATCAAACAAAACTGAACCGCTGTCTAATTCAGCAGCTAGAATGAATGAGGCAGAATTAAAATTGCCCAGGTAGAAGAATTTCACTAGAAGTTTTTGGGGCAAAATTTACAAGGTAGAAAAGGGGTACTGCATTTTTTCAAAGTTTTCCCATTAAAGGGTTGGCTTCTATATAGCTAATTTACACCTTCTGATAACAGTTTTGACCGAAAAAGTGTCAGTCTATCATAGATGGAAAACCACTGTCGTTTTTGCCAATTTTGAAATACAGTATATGGCCAACACTTTCCTCAAATCATTCACTATAATCTTTTGACTTGTGCTGATTTACTCTGGAAAATTCTTCAGTTTGTCAGTATTACAGTGCCACTCAGAATTTACATGTCACCATGCAGCACGTAAAGTGTCCTCTGTAGTGACGGGGAAAGGTCAGCCCTGGACAGCTTCATTCACACGATCTATGATAATGTTTAACAAGTTCAGTCTTTGGATTTAAGTTACGTTGTTTTGGTTAGACCTGGATTGTTTTCATCTAAATTACCTGTTATTACACCTACTGATACTACATGAGCAGCACGACACAGAAACTGTGCAGGTTACGCTCAGGGTGAAGGATCACTCATGTTCTATGAAGAAGGCTTGGTCACACATGAGCCAGAGAGAGCTGGGTACAGCTTTACTCATTCTTAGTCACATACACAAGATCTAAATTGTCAAAGCAGTCCAGCAAGTTCTTGCATGAGAGGCAGAAAGATTCGTTAGCAGAGACAACAAGGTTTCATGAAGTTTAGTCTAGATGTTGGAGCCTGGATATACAGAAATATACAACAAACAACACAAAGAGGCGTGAACTTCTGTTTAGACCATGCTCTAAACGAATAATCTGATTCCTGACAGCAGTTAGTAGGCATGTCTATATTTTTGGTGCATTTGAGGTCATTACAAATGACAACGCTGGGAAAATTATTGTCACACAGAAAGATTCAAAAAGTGAATCATGATGGGTCCCAGGTTTTATTAAAACTGTTCATAACAAAATGAGAGAGCAGCCTGCTCCCTGTCCAGTGTTCTGGGTTCATTTGCTGACAACCTCAGCTGCCATTACAGACCAGACACAAAGTGGGTGATAATGCAGAAGGCAGAATCCTAAGATTATTTTTCTAAAACTTTTAAAACAGAAATTCGCATAAACTGCTCAAGGGAGGTGGCCGGGGGGAAAAAAAAAAAAAAAAAAAAAAAAAAAGGCAGCCTACTTTAGTTGTCAGAGTCCTGCCTTTGGCAGGGTGAAGTCCTGCTATACCATATACTCTACTGAAATGTAATATCTTCGTTGTGTTACGAAACCTTAGAAAACAACACTACCTCAACATTGCTCTAGCAGAGACGAGATAATTCAAAAATCATTCTCACCACCAGCAACAGTTGAGGCAACAACCTGCTATGGGAAGATGCTGGGGAGAAGAGCAGAAGATAACAAACAGAGAAATCCTAAAAGCCGATTCCAAAAACACTAGGAAACTATTTCAAAATGTATGGTGCATTTCTCTACATTAAACGTCATTATATTACTTCAATTTTCCTGCGTTTCACTAAAATGCTTGCAGGCTCCAAGAATCCTATTTGCAACTGGAGCACCTCTCCAAGGAAGAAAACTAGTTCATGGTAGAAATCATGACTGCCAGAAAAGAGGAGCAGTGATGTATGAAAATACAATCCACTGAACATCAGACCTGACAACCTCAGAGCATCTCCAGGCTAATAACACAATTTTTAACATTACAGGTGAATTCATGCTCAGCAAAACGCTAGATTCAAGTTAAGGAATATTTTTGCCTTGAGCTCTCATAAAGATTAACACCAGCAGAGTAAGTTAATTGGCAAAAGCAGAATCTCAGAAGTATTGAAATATGAACAGAGAATTAAAATACAGTTTTAAAAGTTGGGGTTTTTTTTGCTGGCCTAAAAGTAAAAATGTCACATTGCAAAATATTCTCCAAGGGAAATTTTTGCTCTTAGGTGCACAGAAAAATTCCCATAAGGCTAAATTCTAATTCTTGCAACACCAATGTGGGTCACATTGACTGAAGACAAAAAAGACTCCTTTTGAAAACTTTTAAAAATTCTCCACTGACGGGGTAACCTAGGTGAAAACAGAATATAAATTAAAGTTTGCCATGCAACTATTTAGCAATGGAGAGAAGTAGTCCAATTAACCTAAATCAATGTATCTTTGTAAATGTGACACAAAAAATATAAAAATGCATTTCTTTTGAATCTTTTCTTAGGGTATCCAAATCAGTGATGTAAAGGATAAAAATAAACAGGCTAGAACTAATTTTATACTTCATAATTTATTTACTAAATGAACCTCCTTTAGGATTTTGGCATATTTAGAAATATATTTATAATTTATATGCTGTAATCATTCGCTATCTTCTCAATAGTTAATACAAGGCAAAAAAGATGTTGAGATTTTAGAGTAGTGTGATAACAGCTCTTCAAACAACAGTAGAAAACATATTCTAAGATTTTCACAAACTGCTTTATGAATAGTCTGCCTACTGCTTCAACCTTCATAATATTATCTGTACACTTACTGAGATTCCTCCTTTATCTTTTTTCCATATGACTATTTCATATTCCCAAACATCTGATACCCAGTTAAGAATTACACTGTTGTGCCAGAAGAATATACATCATGAACACAACCAATCACTAAAATATTCATAATTTCTTTAATATATGTGATCTGCATTATAAGTTGCAGCCTTTTACAAGCATCAGGAGATGTTACTTTTTAAATTGCTACTTCACCACATTATTTCAATCGCTCACAGTTATTTGACATCTGAGTCATGTAATTTCACACAGTACACTATCTAGAGGAATTCTCCAAATGTGTTCGAACAAGCTCTTGTGCCTAACCATCCATTGCTAACTTACAGCACTACAACTGATCAGCGCTCTTAAAATATATTCATTAATTCTAAAAAGCATTTCCAAATATTTTTTCTAAATTTTCTGTGAGCAAAAAGGATTTTTGAATAACATTTTGAGTTACATTCACAATTTATCTATTAAAGTAGTTTGCCAGCTAAGGACCTCCCCCTGCTCATGATAAAGTTAAAAGAGATTTTCCACTGATTTAAACAGGAACAGGATCAAACCAGTAAAATCTTACTATACTTTGCCTCTACTGTGAAATAATAATAAAAGGCAATGTCTAATGAAAGAAGTGAGAACGATAATACTAAAATTTTGCATCTTTGTGGCATTTATTGTATAGTAAATAATAACTTCCTCATCTATCTGAAATCTCAGTGAGAGTTTTAGGCACGCCGAGTGGAATTACCAGAGCTGGAACAGTCCCAAGGCAGCAGGGCTAACATCTGATCCCATGAAAAACAAAACACGAACTGCAATATCCTCCAGCACTCAGGTATCCAGTTTTAAATCATTACTAAAATATGTTACCTCTAAAATCACAGGGTTTTTAACTCTAGACTCATGACTGAAAGGCCTTCGCATCTCAGACTTCAAGCTGACACGGGTCCTTCTGCACTGCTCTCCTCCAGGAGGGAAGGGAGATACATTGGAGACCGGTGCAAGGAAAGAGCTTGCAGACAGGCTGATGCAGGATAACTAATCTCGATGCTTCGACCACTGTGCATACCAAGACAATATGCTGCAACCGCAGGCTGTACTATCGGATGAATTTCATCTTGAAGCCACCGGGCAGCTGAGGACTCGGAAATATCCATGGAAGATGTCTTTGCTTGTCATTTCAAATGGAGACGTAGCAGATAAAAGCAGTAGCATCCCTAAATATGCCACACATCTTTTTTTTCTTCTCTTGGCAACAGCTAATGTGGGAATAACTATACCACTGAAAAACACTGTTACTCTGGAAGGTCCATAGTTCATAGATTTTTGCCTCCGCCTCATTCCAACATCTGCAAAAACTCACCTGGTAGCATCGTTCAGCTGCGCCTGTGCCAGCCTGCACTTGTTTGATTCATGCACGATCTGCCAGGTAACCATGAAAGAGTCTATCTGCCTCTTCAGGAGCATCACGCTCCATCTAGGAAACACATGGCCCATGCATATATGTGCATATTTGGACATACTTCTATGGAATGAATATAATCTGTTAGCGATCTTCCCTTCAACAAGGACAGTAAAAGGAGTTTCAAGAACAGCACAGCCAGGCGAGAAGATGTTCATTAAACTCTACACACTATTAAACAAATCACAAGAAACAGAGGCACTGGAGACTGGAAACTCAGAGCTGCTCAGTGATGCAGATTATATGAAAGCCTTCCAGGAAATCTTTTCCTTTCCCATTATGTTCCAAATATACCTTTTCCTGCAGTCTTCCTTTCCAGACTCACTGCTGCTAAAAAAGCCATATGAGGGATAGGGACATAGCTATGGATTTAAATCCTCTCCCACAGCCTCCTCATCCAGATCCCAGACTCTGGTGACTCTTTTGTCTGTCCTCTCTGCGCTCCAGACATTTCTCTCTTGGGGAAGGCACAGTCCTCCTTTACATGCAGTAATAGTTGAAAGGGGCTTGAAATATTTTTAACCTGAGCTATGTAATCACAGCACTCAAGACAATTGTTTGCTAGGCTACTGTATTAACTGACACATTATGTGCTAGCACAGACACAGAGAAATGCATTATGTCCCAGGGCAACTAAAGCACCTGATACTTTCCCTTCTCCATCACGCTTTGCTTTCCTTCTGCACCTCCCTTAACAGCCATGTTCTAGTCCTTCCTCAGCAGGCTACAGTGACAGAAATGGCTAAATGTCACAAACAGAAAATTAGAAATTTGCTACATTATCAGCACCGCACACCTTGCACCACATTTTTCAATTTTGGATTATAATTGCAGGAGAGACTCTGTCAAAACAGTTCTTATCACATTTATTACAAATCCATAACTCTTTTCCATGAACTTTTATATGGAGAAGAGAGACATTGTCCTGAGTTCAGCTGAAAGAGTTAACTTTCTTCACAGTAGCTAGCAAGAGGCTGTGTCTTGGATTTGTGCTAAGCAAGCTGATAACAGTGATGTTTACAGTTGCTGCCAGGACATTCAAGGTCTCTTCAGCTTCTCTGCTGTCCGCAGGTGCAGGAGAAGCTCAGATGGGGCACAGACCAATTACTAGCCTGGGATTCAATCTTAGGTTTGGGATTGAGACCCAAAGTGGCCAACAGCCTATTCCATAACATACACATCACACCCAGTATATGGGTGAGGACCCTCTGGAAGTTTGTTCCTTCTGTAAGCAGTTTTATATTGTTGGCAGATGAAACTATTTGCACTGAAATACCAAATTGATACCAAACTGACCGGGTGTGTTGACCTCCTTGAGGGCAGGAAGGCTTTGCAGAGGGATCTGGACAGGCTGGACTGATGGGCTGAGGCCAATTGTCTGAGGTTCAATAAAGCCAAGTGCCGGGTCCTGCACTTTGGTCACAACAACCCCCTGCAACGCTACAGGCTCAGGGGAGAGTGGCTGGAAAGCTGCCCAGCAGAGAGGGACCTGGGGGTGTTAGTTGACAGCCAGCTGAACATGAGCCAGCAGTGTGCCCAGGTGGCCCAGAAGGCCAACAGCATCCTGGCCTGTATCAGCAATAGTGTGGCCAGCAGGACTAGGGAAGTGGTTGTGCCCCTGGACTGGGCACTGGTGAGGCCGCACCTTGAATCCTGGGGTCAGGTTTGGGCCCCTCACCACAAGAAGGACATTGAGGGGCTGGAGCGGGTCCAGAGAAGGGCAACGAAGCTGGTGAAGGGTCTGGAGCACAGGTCCTATGAGGAGCGGCTGAGGGAGCTGGGGGTGTTTAGTCTAGAGAAGAGGAGGCTGAGAGGAGACCTTGTCACTCTCTACAACTGCCTGAAAGGAGGGTGTAGTGAGGTGGGTGCTGGGCTCTGCTCTAAAATAACAAGTGATAGGACAAGAGGAAATGGCCTCAGGTTGCACCAGGGGAGATTTAGGCTGGATATTAGGAAAAATTTCTTCACTGAAAGAGTGATCAGGCATTGGAACAGGCTGCCCAGGGAAGTGGTGGAGTCACCATCCCTGGAGGTGTTCAAGAAACGTGTAGATGTGGTGCTTAGGGACATGGGTTAGTGAGTTGGGTTGTGTGGGCTGACAGCTGGGCTTGATGATCCTTGAGGTCTTTTCCAACCTTTATGATTCTACGATTCTATGATTTTATGAATTTTTCTAGTGAGCAACCATTATTCATGATTCTAAGCAAACTTCCTTATGGCTTACTTTAGCATCTCCCTGTTTTGAGGAGTCTCCTGAATTAATTGGCCATATAGAGAGCAAATTATTTCACTAACCCACTGTACCGCTCTCAGTTGCTCATCTGTGTTGGAAGTCAGAAGTGACTAAGGAAGTCAGAGATTCACCATTTTTATCTCCACTGGGGAAAGCTCAGATTCAAAGTTAAGGAAAACCAAAAAGAGACGTAGGAGGTTTTGCACACAACCAGACCCCTAATATTTTTCATCCTTGTGCTACACAAGAAACCCTGTGACAGGAAGCAAGTTCTGAAAAATCAGAAGGAAACACAAGGCATTAAGTTCGGTGGTTCACACTTGTAACCCACAGGGTCATGTGTGGAAAAAACTGAGATCTGCCAACAGTCAGGTGGGGTTGTGAGCACCTGTGTGTGTGTGTGTACATACATACAGATATATAGTTGCCTGACTATGCATTTTGCTAGCTTATTGAATTTCCTAAAATTGCCCAATTATGGATGCAAATGCAAAGTTTTCAGTGCTCAAAATTAAGACCAAATAAAACTTGACGGAACATTGAAAAGCATTTCTCAGGGAGAGCTGTCTTAACAGTGTTAGGTATTCCGCTGTACAGTAAACCTCCCTCCCACCTTTACAAAATTAAATGTACTTTTAAAGCACTATTCTAGATTAACAAGAAGTTACTTTATTAAAATTTCTGCCCTCCCCCAACACTTCTAATATCTGCCCTACCTCAGCCATGCCAAGAAAGAAAACTTGACTCCAAGTATAAATAGCTCTTGAGGCTTAATTCAGAACTGTTCTTGCAAAATTAACTGCACTGACCAATGCCACTACAGAAATTTTTCTTAGACCCCCTTATTAAGCATAAATTCACTCTGCTGGAGTCCATAATAATTCCATCCGATTCTCTGCCACAGTCCAATGTATTCCCTCATTTAACAGTCTTAGGGTATGTTATTTTTCCAGGATGACAAGAAACAAATACTTTCTCCCTGATGCTATTATGATACCAACATCTCTTATGCTTCTGAGATGCCTGTACAGCACGGTGACCACTGAAGACTGGAAAGTGGAGGCAAGCTGCTAAAACCAATCTTCAGAAATAATCAGCATCAAAATACAAAACAACTTCATGGAAATAGGAATTTTCCAGTTATGAAACATGACTGGACCCATTCAAATGCAGGATGTCAGGGACAGGCTTAAAGTTATTTCATGGCTGCAGTTTCGATTGTGCAGCAGCTACTGTGATGGAATTTTATTCTACTGGGCAAGAGTTTCCGGATGACACAAAAGGAAAGACAACACTGTATTTAATTTTCTCTTTCCTCTACTGTAATTCTTTTTCCATTATACACAAATAATAGAAGGCCATAAGGATGAGAAATAAATTAACGATTCTGAAGCCTGATTTATAATCACAAATAACAGCGATAAACTCAAGCAGCAGAATGCTCTCCACTGCAACAGCTACAGGACTTCAGGCATAAACTAGGGAGAATGGTAACATTCGTGACATCACATCAGTGACAAAGGTGAAATGATTAGAAAATTAGAGGCAAGTATTTCTAAGAATAATGTCATACTTTGTATAAAAAAATAAATTTAAAATTATCTCCAATATTCCCTGTATTTTTCCCACCAGCTGGTGACCCCATGGAACCAACACAAACTTTTAGCATACTGAGAATAAATGTGGTATGTCGTCTCTTTCTGAGTACAACCAACACTTTTTTGCTAACAACATAAACATTTTTGTAGTTGTAAGGTACTATGTAACCATCCATGGCCTTTACAAGGAAAAAAACAAGGAAAAAAGACTGAAAGAAATCATTTTCTAGATGGATTTTGACTCAATATGCACTAAATATGACTCAGTATCCTAAGCAGTCCTCCTGAAAGGCAGTACTAATTCTCCACTAATTATCAAGCTTCTAAGTTATACTATGGCAGTATCACACAAAATAAAGTTAGACTTTTTTTTCTTTTTTTTTTTTTTCATTTATCCTTTAGGCAAACAGTCTTGCTTTAGGACAATTATTCTAGCTCTGAGGAAAATTCTCTTTGGCTTTCACACATACATGACAGGCATGTTATAGGTAGTACGCTATAAACGACTGTATAATTGAAATGTGGATATATAGATATCCCAGGTATACACTCTGTACTCATTCAAAGTAGTGACACTTCAACAGAGGTCTCAACAGATTCTGAAAATCTAAATCACTTCCAGTTGCTCTACCAACTATATAAGAGGACTCCTCAGACTCCAAACTATGTCAAAATAAATTGTGTGAGTACTTATTTTAATATCTTTCAATTTCTGACACTTAGGTTATCAGAAAGAACGTGCATTATTGGTGAAGAGGGATATCTTTAGCAAGGAAAGAGTTATCTGGCAGTTTATAAACCATCAGGGTGGCAGGGTTGCATTCAGTTTACAAAACTGGCTTTATCTGGATTCAGAGAAGTGGAAAAAAAATGTTCAAAATCCTTTAAGAGATTTTTTTTTGTTGTTTCAATAACTTTCCCATTTAAAAATAAGTAAGTGCTCTGACAAGCAAGGAATCAGAAAAACGTAAAGCAAGCCAAGCTAGTCACAAACTAAAAGGACTCCAGTTTTGAACCCTGGTCATTGCAGATGGATTGTGACCACACAATGCCTCACTAGATTTCAAAATGGCAATAAGTCAAATAAGCATAAAGGAAAAGTAATAGAAGAAACCATTTTGCTAAGAGGGGAAAAAAAAAACAAACTAGGAAAAGAGCAGAACCTTCAGGAATGTTTGCAAAATAGCTAAAATTTTCTTTCCAGTAGGTTTCTGGCAGTAGAATGAGAATAAGTAACATCTATGTACTGAGTTTCTGATTCACAAAAAAGAGGATTAGTCCTGTCAAGTCTTTGGGCAATAGCCTAAACTGTTTTCTAAGTGTTGTCTCCTAGGAAAAAAAATATGTATCAGAAAAAAGAAGACAAAACGGAAAGAAGGACATTCTGTGTAATCAGGAACTAGCGTAGTTCACTCCCAGTAAGTCTTTTCAATATTGTTTAAAAAATTCCACAAAACCCACCACTCAACAGTGATTATATTTTTTTTCTGGTTTCTATAAATAATATTTTTAAAAACAAAAATTGGGTAAAGGGATTTATTGTTTGTGACATGACAGTGTTTCTGATATCATATTCACAGAAAGCATAAACTTGCCTCTTAATAGATGTTGCATTTTTAGAATCTACTCCTCTCACCTAACAATTAACTGTATAGTTTACTGTATTATTGGATGAGTTTTTGAAGATCGATCAGATTTAGTCCTTCATTTTATTTCTTTTTTTCAGAAACTGATTTTTTATTTGCCATAGAGACTCCAGAACACATGAATGCCTTTTTCCTGTTTAGAATAAGTTTTTAAAAATAAATTGTAAAAATTTCATTGTAAAATACTTTTTCTGGAAAAAAATATTAAAATTAGATTTGGCACTGTGAGACCTAAAACTTATGTTCCAGTGAAACTTTTAAATTAGGTCACAAAATATAGCAATTTATCAGACTGAAGAATAAAAAGTTTAAAAATATTTGTGGTAAGAATCAATCTATTCCTTCAACTTTCTGACCATTTCAGTGTAAAAGTTTTAAAATCCGCTCTAAAATACTTCTTCATACTGTCTGGAAAAACTTGAGTATTGTTTGTTCTAATTATATCCTAAGAAATTGTAGCTGCTATAGATTTCCTTCTCTCCATATCTGTCTGATTAAAATGTTTTTGCAAATGTATTATAGGAACAAGAAACATGATCCTTGCAAACACCAGAGTTGGGCTGTGCATTGTCATGATGACTTCGTAGACCCATCTTAAAGATAAATATTTTAGAAAGCACCTCAGACAAGCACTAGATGCAGTGAATAATCATGCAGCAATTTAAAAAACATTTATTTAAAAAACATTCCCTCATTACACTTGAGGGAATAAACTAAGTAAACATTGCCGAATACGGCTGGTGAAAATTTGATTCATTCCCTCCCCAAAGGGATATAGTTCATATGTGAGGTTTTGATGGTGTCTTTGAAACCGATAAAAACCGGCCTTCTTCATCTTAGAGGTTTTGGGGTTGTTTGTTTTGGTTTTTTGGGGTTTTTTTTTGGGGGGGGGAGGGGGAGAGACGGCAATAAAGTGCAATTAAGCCATGCTAATGAAATCTATCAACTTTACCATGATCGCCTGTCAACAACAGGCACAAAGGCTAAGACAGGGAAAGAAAAAAAACAAAACCAAGAGCTACACGGCAATACACAATTTCACCCACACTGAGATCTTCCATACTTGGAAGAAGTCAGGACAGAGATGTCCGAGTCCCTGCAGAGTCTGGTTTACAGCTGCTACTGACTGAAAGCTTTATCAAAGATCCAGTCCTGCTGTGAATAAACGGGATACCCCACAACTGAACAAATCTTTACTGAAATCTTTAGTCAAATTCAGGGTAAAAAGAAAGCAAAATTCATACTGTATAGGCAACTAGATTCTAGTACTGTCTAGTACTGTCTTGCCATATGACTAGTTTTCACTTAGAAATCCTAAATTACTTTTGATTGTACTGTTATACAAAACATAGGCTTCAGCAATTAACAAGGACAACAAAAAGTTGATCCTCACTGTTGATGTCAATACATGGGCATTTCCTCTTTGAACCATTTTGTGACATGTATGATAACCTCAGTTCTGCTACTTCAACATGTTTTAAGGTTAACTGACATCCAAGACTATTTAAATTAACTCGGGGACAGACTCCGACCAGCTACTGCAGAGTGGCAGAAATAATGCCAACCTTCCGCATGCTCCGACTGCACACATTTCCTCAAAACTCTGATTTCCTTTCCTAGCTATGCTGCAGCCCATGTACACTGCTCAATGAAGCATGCTCCTGTAGGTTCCTTGTTTGCTGCTACTGGAGACTGTGAAGAACATTCTCCCTGAAACGGAGCCTGCCCACGTCCCTTGGTGAAGGAGGATGGCTCTGCACACTCCTGAACACGTACGTGCCACTGACTTCTGACTGGCATTGCCTCTAATACAATTAAGCAATTAAGAAATTTTAGGGTCACGCTCCTATTACCCATTTAACTCTGTTAAAAAGTAGAAGCAATGTAAATAAAAAAAATAATATGAATTTGTAATGATGAAACTGAAAACAGAATGAGCTTATGACTGTATGGGACCAGTTTTTCTTAAGTCATTGTCAATTGCTGTGTATTTGACTGTGACACAATACAAATTAGAAATAAACTTAAATGGCAACTGAGGTATGCTGTAAGAATATCTAGGATGTACAGCACTGGAGTTGGAGACATTAGTGTACTATAACCTAAATGATGGAGGGAAATAGGAGATATTTTCAGAACACATTCCAGCTACTCCTTAACTGTTAAAGCAGTCACTTAAAAAGGTCACTACAGCAATCAACACTTGTAGTTCCCTTCAGACGACTCCGAGTTGTTAATTCAGATGACATCCATGCTTAAAAATCTGATAACTGTCATCACTTGGCCAGAAGACAGGTAAGGAGAGACTCAAGGCAACAACATTAATTTTTAAGATAAAGTAGAACTGTGGAAGCTCTGAAGATATAAGAAATACATAACTGTGTTTCTTTGTCAAGTGTATTTAAAATTTAATGCTTCCTTCAGCTACTGGCACAAAATCACAAGCCTCCTCCACCCCACAAGTATCTGTTTAGGACTTACCGTTACTCCAAAGAAGTTGGTTTCATTCATGGCATCCAGAAAAATTTTGCCAAGTTTGTGATTTGTATAGTTAAAATCTTCAATTTTTTGGTGCTTGTTGGTGGCATTCAGATACTTCATTGCCCGCTGCAGGGTCTTGGCAATAACCCATATCCCATCATAGGCATAACCATGATACTTGCTGGATTGCCCATCACCACGCTTAGCATTGTATTCCCTTTCGTATTGCTGTGGAGTCTGCAGAGGCAAAAAACTTCAGTTTTAGTTCCACACTTAACATTTTACAGATTTGTGTCCAAACCTCCAATTTAGAGACATGCATGACTAATACAGAAAAGGCTGCCAAAACAAAAATTAAGATAGGAATTAAAATTCAAAAAACATGTACTTCCTGACTTGCAAGACTGATGGTGAGACTAGGACAGAGACCCAGGAGACAGAGAGACTGGAGAGGAGCTGTTTCGCACCTCTGTATGAAGGACAACTTGCTTTATTTTGCTTTTGTACAAAAGGCTTCAGTTCAACCAAAGCTACCAGCACGCTGTTGAACAGAGACTAGGTCTGTATCCCTGCAAATCAGTGCTCTGATTACACTTTATAGGATAATGCAAATCAAATAACCTTTACTTGAGCAACTATTTACTTAATATGAAATTATCTGAATGGCAATTTGTCTGTGTTTTACAAGGTTATTATGCTCCTTATGATGCACTATCTTACGAAGCATCGCTTTTTTGTAAAGTTGCCTTTCAGCAAGGCATGAAAGATAGATGAAAAAAATAGGAAAAGCAGTAAAATCAGGCATGTTCATTCATTGGCCAGAGTTTGCATGAATTTGTTCTGTGACAAAATGTTACGTACTTTATGGAAACACCACATATTTACATATTTAAAACAAGCCCCACCCCTAGCTCCGAGAGGCACAAATCACCCATGAAATCAGCTGTTTGAAGGATTAGGTTTCAACACGAAAGTTTGCTGTTTCTGTGCTCAACTATTTAACCTGACACGACGCAGCACACAATACTGCAGACTATACTTCAAGCTCTACTGTACATTTAACTGCAATGTTCATACATGGGGAACAGGACAGATTTGAGGCAAGCGATGTTACTGTTTCTTTACCCCGTAGAGAATTAGAATTGATTTGTAAATATTTAAAAATTGCAAACCAGTGGAAAGATGAGGCTAACCATGATGACTGCCAGCTTTCTTTGTAGCAGAACCCTTCAGCTTCACCTCCCTCCTCGCTGCTTTGCTGTGGCAAGACACTGGTGAGACAACTGACGGTATAATAAAATAGCTGGAGGAAAAATACTAACCCTTCCTGATATGGTCTTTATCATTTTTGAGCTGAGAGGCTCAAAATCCACTCCAATATAACCTTCCATGGCTGCAAGAAGATTTTTGCTGAGACACTGTGAGGAATTAATCCAGGATTCCCACCAAAGATTTTCATACCACCCTGGAATAATCCACTGATATTTGCTGCCATACATTTCTTCATCATAAGCCTACAAAGAAAGAAAAACAGAAAAGCTAACAGGCATTGTGATAGTGATATTGAACATCAGAGCAATTCTTCTGTTCATGTTTTCATTATTAACGAAATAATAGCATAATTGAAAGATATACAAGCATTTTGAACAGTTTTGAATAATTACTTGCTAATAATAAAGTCCCCTTTGTTGAAGATTCCTGTCTTTAAAATTCAGGTCACAAGAAGAGAATTTACTGAAACCTATTTTGCTTTCAATAGACCATTTATTCAAATACAGAAAAATAAAATACTGGAATCTAAAATCTGGGGAGATAAAGAGGAACACTGGAAGAAGGCACAGTATTTGCACAGAAAATTCTCCATAACACAGCCTATTACATGAGTGGTAGGACCACCATGTTACCAGGTTTAAACTAAGTTATTATCATCCTAACATCATCCTAAAGACCACATAAAACAAGATAAGGTTAAACAAGAAAACTTGGATCCTAGGCACCATCGAATCATGACGTTGCAAACACCATTTATGTGACTGTGCTGAAATGGAGACCACAAGGAGGTTAAGTAAGCAGCTTCTTCTGAGGAGCATGAATCAATAGTAAATTGACAAAGCAAGCAAATCTCAGTGATTTCCTTTTTTTCAGCAATAAATTTCTTCAGGGGAAATTCTGCATTGTTTGAATACTGAATACAGCCCACTGTACTCCAAGACAGGGAGATGACAGTTATCTCCTTTCAATACATGGTAGATACATATAACAGGAAACAAAAATACTTTATTAGTCATGCACATAATGCTGCTGTGCCTAAAAGCTGATCTATTCACAACAGATATTCTGTTCCACTGTGAAGAGTGTTCTCGGATAAAACCAGCACATTTTATCTCAGATGTTTCCCTCACGGTCTTGTAGCTAGGTATTTTTCTTCTGACATTTCAGTCAGACTCCATTTCAGAACAGCAGGTTTCATGCTTTTTTGTCTCCTAATATAAGCAATACTAGAGATACAAGACATACTCAAGATAAAAAATCCAGTTTTTAGAAACACATGGTGCAAACTTAGACCTCTTTCAGCTGGAAAGTTGCTACACCTTCACAGAAAATGTTACAGAAGGAGGAAATTATGAAAATGCAAACAAGACATTAGTCATTCAGAACATCTTGAAAATTATCCCAAAGATCATACCAAAAGCCTACCAGACAAATAAAGATGAACAGCAAAAAAGAAAAAAGAAATTAAGTAGGACAGCCTCCTACTAAACACGTTAATATCCAAATTAAAATCGTGTTTTTAATCTGTGAAGGCTATTATAATGGTGCCAACTCAGCTCATAAATGTATTGTGCACAAAGTAGATTTGTTTGGCCCCTGGTTGCAGGAGGTTTTCTTCAGCCAAAATCAAATTTCATGCATTCGGATATAATGCTGCTTGAAAGTGCTCCTGTCTAAAACACAAGGTCTTGCATCTCATACCCCGCTTATTACACAATCCACATAAATTGTTTGTCTTTCTCTTGCTCGTTCATTCTACGCTTCCACAAACACATCTGCTTTTGCCCTGCTGCCCGCATCCACTCCTGCTACAGCTGTGGTGACACTGCAGCCCAGGTCCATCTGTGGGGAAAACAACAATCCCATCCTGCAATACTTCCTGATGTCTAAACGAGTTTCCTTTACACAATTCAAGACCTGTCAGTGATATTGTACCTTTTATTTGACAGTTTTCAAATCACTGAGGACACCAACTGACATAGAAAGTGCTGTTAGGGGACAATCTCTGCTCTACACAGATTAAAGTATCAAATCGTGTGTTGCAAGAAAGCATTGGCTGTGAAATATTCTGAAATTGGAGCTGCTGGAAATTTTCTGTTTGCACAAGCACTTGAGTCGGTTTCCTGCATAATATGTAAATGTCCTGGGATATGGGCTGAAAACTGAAAGTTTCGAAATAGCCAGAAACTCCACCTGGGAAACAAGGGATCATTCACAACAAGGTTGTGCTGAAACTTACATTTCTGCAAGAACTTGCTTAAACAAACAAACAAACAAACACTTTAAGAGCTGGCAGCTCTGTGTAAGAGTCTGGTGGAATGATAGGGCTTGAAGGATAGTCTGGGGAAGGCAAAAGAAGGCACAAAATCAGCTCCTCCGGAGATGAGCACCGTGACCATGCAGTAACTTTTCCAGTGACAGCAGAGCCGTCAGTGTTCAGACATTTCAGTGTCTGAGTTCCAGAAGACGTATTTCAAAATAATGCTTTTTGCCACCATTTCCCCCCTGTTGATTCCGCTAAATGGAGATGATGCTGATGTTTAAGATACATTTCCTTGAAATATGCGGCTCTTTCTCGAACTGTTTGAATGCACATAGACCATTTCTTACAGGTTTTAGTTTCTAAAGGGAAGATTTGTTGGCACACAAGAGCAAGGCAAAGCAGGATTACAAGTGCTCTGTAGCATCAGAGCAGCGTAAAGTAGTCGTACGTCTTCCCTAATCTTTCCCGCGTGCCCTATAGTTGTCAAGCAGCCAGGAAACTCTCCTGGACATTTTCTGCCCTTGTGAGACTGATTTTTTAAATTTTTGTTTAAACTTCTCATTCTTGTTTGAACCCATACAGAGATGCTTATTTACAACAAAGAAATTTCTGTAAGAGACCTTTCTATGTGTAGAAAACAACTACTGTCAGTTTGTGTAAATGGGCTTGCAAAACCTCACCCCCACTGAATTTCCATCGTGTTTCCATCATGTCAGCATGGACACATCCTACATCCCACCCCTACAAGAATGTCAGCAGACTTGTGAATTGCAATGAACCTCCACCTGTTTCTCATTAAAAGTCAGTAGTGTCTTTAATTCCAAAACAGGCTCAGCAGTAAAACTCTATCAGTCCGAGGAGAACAGAGGACAGTCCTTTTGTATCAGCTGTCCTGATGAAGCCTGGTCTTAGTTCTCAAATGTTTACTAAAAGAGACACGTAAAGCTCAGTCAGTGACATAACAGTCATCTTCACATCTTCTTTAATTGTCTTCAGACAGGTAATTGTATCAGCTAGGCATCAGTCCTGATGTGTGCATGGCTAGACTGCATTATCTCCATGGTTTAAGATAATACGTTGGAAAAATTCCCAATAACAATTTTTTTTAAAATAAAATTTCCTGCAGAACTGAAGTTTTCATTGGGAAGATGCAGTTTCATGTTAACCAAAATTCAAATGAAAAGAAGATTATCTCTGTCCAGCACAGCTGACCATTTTGATTGTTGAAATGTTAAGGTTTGAGCAAAATATCCTAATTTCTATTCCAAGAAAAAATACCACATTCGTCCCACCGAGGTGAAACTGAGATTAGAAAGCTAAGATGTGTGTGTGTGTCTTTGCGTGTGAAAGAACCAGGCAACATGAAAATGAGCATATAAACTCCAATGGATGTCCCGAGAAAACCTCAAGCATATGCTAGTTGGATCCAGACAGACAACTGAGGCAGACTTTAAAGATTTTCCCACCTACATAAATTATTAGCAAATAATACTCAGGTTATAACTGCAATCAGGAAAAAAAAACAAAAAACAAAACCCAAAAAACACCTTGCACTAGTACAATAGCACCTTCCTTTATCAAACCCAAAGCCCCTCTCTGCCTGACATCAGCCACCCTGCAAAATATAACAGGGAATCAATCCCAGCTGAAACCTGTCTGAAGGTACACCTGGGGAAGAGGTTAAAAAGCTTGATGTATCCAAATTATTGTGCTCTTAGACACATAGTTGTAGGAGTGCTTGAGTCAACATTATATTTTATGACTAATAATGAGCTTACTACATATTGTAGTGCATTAATACACAAACGACCTACTCTGAACTAACCTCTCCTGCATTCAGTCTCCTGCTGAAACTCACATAAATACATTTATGCAAGCCCAAATACAGGGTCTCTCAAATTTCTCCAGGCTCCCAAAAAAAAATCCATCTTATTATTTGTGACACTAATGTACCTCAGAAGCAGCCACCACCCTTTAAGCTGCTCGGAGTTACACACGCTCCCAATGTTTGTACCCAACCACCGCCGCAGAGCGCTGCAGCGGGCGTTAGTGTGGAAGAGACATCCCCACCCGAATCCCTTCAGACTACAGCCCTGCAGACAGGAGGACACTCTGTCCCTCCAAGGACTTCTAGGATTTCTTCAGCAGCCTTGCAGGCGCACAGAGTGGGAAAAGGACTGCAGAGGAAGGTAACTAGATGCTGCGGGAAGTGGCTTAAGCGAGGCCAATGTCTTGCCTAACGTTGGGATGGCACACAGTTCTGACCGGGAGCCCTCAGCTGGGGAAACGCAGCCCAGTGCCAAGAGCTTTGAGGAGGAGCTGGGCCACAGAAGGACCATTCTTTCCTTCAGGAATGGAAAAATGGGATATTATCTCCGCCAATCCAATTTAAACTCCAGAATAAAAAGATCTGTATACAAAGATCAGTCAAAGATGAGAAGAATGAAAAAGAAATTAACGCTTTCCATTTCTTTTTAGATGCAAACAGATTGTGTTCCTTCCAGATACACTCTACAATCTCCTTTACAAATGTTTCCAGCAACTGGGACAGCTGCTGAGTATGAGCCAACATGTGGCTAAGGCACACGTAGCACTCAGATTTTGCCTTTCCTTTCTTTGCTTGGATAGGTCACTTTGCCTCTCTATGTGAACACTAAAAAACACCCTTTGAAATTTAGATACCATCATTATTTCTTTTCCATTATATTTATTGTGTTCTTGGGTCAAACAGGATGGATCTAGTTATTTACACTAAGAATTCAATACCAATACAAAATTTAGGCTGCTAAAATGTGCCTTTCGGGTTTATTTTTTTTTTTTTTTGAGCAGGTATGAATACAGATCCACATTTTAATCCCGCTGCTTTCAATGGCAATCACACTGCACATGTTTCCAGCACATTCACACACAGACAAATAGTGAAGATAGGGAATTTTATCTATACTGGTTTTACTACCAGTAATTTATTTTAATTCAAAAATCTTTATTTTTTACAAACTAATAATTGCTTTCATGGAAAACATGTAAAACCTACAGCAGTCATAACTAAGTGACAACTGCACAATTAGCAATATTTTGAGTAGCAGAAATTACTGGGGTTGTTTAGTTAGCATGCACAGGAACTGCCTGAACTTACTCTCTCAAAGCAAAACATGCAAAACCATATACACACAGACATTGCCACTGGAACACAACTCTGGGCAAGATTCAAACCCTGCAGTTCTCTGTATCTGCTGCTACATATACAAGCGTTTCACTGGATCTGACACGAAGAGAAACGCTCAAGCTCTATTTGGCATTTAATTCCACTACAGGAGAGCAGTAAGAAGCAGCTAACCATGCAGTCCATGCCTAATTCCCACTGAAGTTAAATATAAAGTATTTTATTGAAACAGAAAGGGACCCGAGCATGTGTAAGCTCTCTTGAGGACATAAACCTTGACAGAGCTGAAACCCATGAAGAAATGTTTCTGCTCAAATGTATTTTTTCATTCAAATGTAACACATTCTTTATTCTGATATGCAATTAAATATAT
This sequence comes from Pterocles orientalis, assembly GCA_011057875.1. Taxonomy (NCBI): domain Eukaryota; kingdom Metazoa; phylum Chordata; class Aves; order Pterocliformes; family Pteroclidae; genus Pterocles; species Pterocles orientalis. The sequence continues at coordinate 292,129 of WKFP01015102.1, forward strand.
TTACTTACACAACAGAAAACTTTCACAGCCATTTCCTCATCAAACTGGCCAAGGATTATCCGGACGTCATTACCCTGCAGATTGAACAAGATTCGTGGCAGTTAAATACAGTCACAGCCTTTCCAGAAACCACTTCAGCTGGACATCCAAATGGTGGAGAGAGTTAGCACAGACTACAGCTGCAGACAGCAAAATTAATTCAGAACTATTCCACTTTCTGTAAGTTCAGGAACTTGAAATACTGCAAGAGACAGCAGCTGAGGTGTTTGAAGAAAATTATTTAGTGATAGTACTAATGAGAATAAAACTGTAACGTTTATCTTGTCAAATATTACTAATCAATAACACTAAAGCATCAAATTATCTTTTGGTGCCTTGCAAGATTTCTTTTAAAATTTTGTATACTAAAACCAGCTGAAAATATACGGTTTTCGTTACTTTAATGCTGTAAAGTTGAGAGACTGGAGATCTGTGAGATAAAATGCCTTGATATTATGCCCGCTTTAGTAATTTTTAAAGGTTTTACTTAAACAACATCTCCTCTACAGTCACTATAACACATTGTCAATCCATCCTCTCCTCCTCCCTCCCACCTCCACACATTAAAAAAAAAAAAAATCACACTTCAAGGTTCTATGACTGAAATCAAAAGAGATAATTTTATTTTCATACTTAGAAACATATTAAGAAAATACTCCTAAATTCAGAAGCATATGCAGGAAAATATTTTTTCAGGTATTGAGTTAGCTTTCTTCTCATCTGAAAAATTGCTACTAACATTTTTAAAACACAGGACAGGTAGCTTTTTATGACTTAATATTACCTTTTTTTTTCACACAAAAGCTGGGTTCTCAGTAAAAGCTTGAGCAAATCTAATTTTTCATTTCTTTTATGAAACATTTGGTTAGAATTACTAACAGCTTTTTCTCTCTCCAAGGAAAAGAAACAGACGATTCAGTGTAAATTTCAGTGGCAAAAAACATTTCAGCTTCAATCAAATAAGTTTATAAAAAAATTTCAGTTTAGATAATGTCAATGTTTGTTTCCTGTTCAGGAGAACATATTATGATGGACAGTAGAGAATGGTTACACGAAACTAAACAAACAAGTTACACCAATTACAGCAACAGTATTACAGTTTTTGCAAGGATGACAAATAGATTTAGGAATATAGCAGCAAAAAACCCCAGCCCTCATCCATTATTTCTATTTTTAACATTTTAAAAATAATTTTGGTCATTTTTGGAACTCCAACTCTGAATCACTTGACCTCTCTGAACATAAAAATGCAGATTTAGTATTTGAAAAAACAGCAGCAAACTTTGGTTAAAAAATAAATGACACAGCACTCAACTATCCAACTTAAAATTGAATGAAACCCTTTCCATTTTATAGCATTATGAGAACCAATTTAAAAAACCAAAACCAAACAAAATCAAACCCAGAAGACGTGCAGCCTCACAGTTTTAGAGCAGCGGAGACTACAGGCAGGCTGTAGAGAGTAATTCTACAGTGCATGTTCAGCAACACTGCCCAGCGGCTGTGTGACGACCTTCAAACCAAAGGCACGCTGACTGCGGTATGTGCTACCACGCCTTAAGACATTACTTCCACCTGATTATCACATAAACCGGAGCAGAGTTCCCACAGTGACTACTGTTTTTACTGTGAAGCATTACAAGAACTATACAGTTCATCCTATTTTTTTCACTGTCTGAAATTATTGTCTTATACTAAGATCATTGTGCAATTAGTTTGGCAACAGCACTCAGAGGTAGAGTATTGCACATTCAGACCATGATCATGCAGCTCCACAGTTCCTTTTGCCTGTAAGCGTGCAAAGAAACAGGCACTCGGGAAACTCATCTTTACGATGTTTTTCACACAAGGCACAGCAGAGCTCCCATTCTAGTACTGGCAGTCCACCCTCTTTTCAAACACACTCTGCTCTTGTTCAGGCACCCAAGCAAACGGGTGTATTTGCGGATTTGTCCAGCTGTCAGCAGATCGCGGTTCTGAATATCTGACCATCTCAATATCTGACTAAGGATTTCAGGGAAGCTGGATTTCCTGCCAGGCAGGAGTCTCCACCGCCAGCAAGAGCTGAGCTTCTGATGCCAGAGCAGGAAATCTGCAAAGTGTGAGAACCCCACTTGAACCGAGTTCTGGAAAATCCCTGATGCTTAACCAGAAAGCCTCATGACCCAAGTTCAAAGATCAGCTATGACTCTAGAACTTGATGATCCCCGACGTTCTGTCATCCTCGGGATGTACGATCGAGCCAAGATGCAATACTCAAATGCTCTTTTGCCTAAATTAATGAGTTTCCGTGTTAACACATAAATTACTGTTTTCAAAACATTCAGTACAGTAAGGGGGACATTAACATGTCTGTGTTCATGAAAAGATTTGGATGATATCCAACAACAAACTGACTAAAGAAGATAAAATGTTCTATTACCACCTATTAAAGAATACCATGAGTCCTCCATTTAAAGTATCATCCATTGAAGACTACAGCAAAAGAAAGTGGAATTCTGATTTTTTTTCTGAAGACTCAAAAGTTATAACCTTAATAATGTTCTTTTCCAAGTCTTTTTAGAGGCAATAGGCTCACAAAAAGAAGGTTTCTCTGACAGAAGCATGAATCCCCAGTTCTCCTCCACGTTTGTGCAGGTGTTAACCCTTTGAGGGGTGGGGAGAATCACGATCCACATACGCTCAGTGCTGGCCAGAGACGGATCCAAGAAGGATCCAAGAAGGTAAGGCTGAGAGTTAGTAAATAAAGTGCCTGGAGGTAGGATCCAGTGTGAGAAAAAAAGGGCAAACAAGAAGGAGAGACAGAGCCAATAAGGAACGTTGGTAATGAGTACCTACACTTTTTAGGCAAAGATGGAGCAAACAGCTGAGGAGGTAGCAATAGGCTTGAGAGAAATATTGAACAACGTGCTTGGGAGGGAGAACTACAACTTGTCAAGAGTGTGGCAAATAGGAAGTGTGACAGATAATTAGCTTCAGGACCACTGCAAGTAAGCCCTGAAGAAAATGGAACAACAATCTAGACAAAGGTACTCAGAGGGAGATGAGAAATCAGAAAAGCAGAACATAGCATTGGGTAAGCAAGGAACTGGGATGAAGATCCAGAATGAGACTGGGTGTTGCTGGCTTTAGGGGAAAGTATGAGATCACAAGGTCGACCTGACAATGAGTATATAACTGAACATCTTTTTCTTTGGCCAGCTTCATAAAGTTGCATCTCGAAGAACATAATCTATAGTTCCAGTTGGTTAGTCATGTATGGGAAATCATAAAAGATTTCTGCAGTTTATAACCCTGAAAGTATCTACACAATGCTGTGAGAGGCAGCATTTGGGGTTTTATGGCTTGCAGTTAAGAAGAGTGGACAATTGAGTAGGCAATCATGTAGCCAAAGACCTGTACACTAGAACACATGTAGAAGGAATTTAGGAAAGGCTGTACAATAGCTTTTCCTCCTTCACACGTAATACTTTTCCTCTGTGCAGTGACGCACTCCTCAGTAAGTTTCTTTGCTCTCCAGCTCTGCTTTTTGCATTTCCCTCCACTTTTTTCCCAAATTTTCTCCCAAAGAATTGCATTCAACATGGTAAACAAGCCTAGATCCATTTGATGCCAGGCTTGGGTGTGCTGGTTCTGTGCTGCATAAGAGACATTGAAGCTTCAAATTCACGCAACTGGACATTCTCAAATCCCTTGCAAAAGTTTTATCTGGATGGACAGTTAAGTCTGCACTGAACTCCATCAGAGTTGGGTTCATTTCAGTGGCTGAGAGTCTGGGCATATATCCACATTATAGTCTCATGCAAAGAGAGACATTAGACACTTACTGGGGCATAGTGTTTTCCCCCTTCAGTCACTCTATTACCAGTATGATTTCCTGGCATGGATATACTTATTTCTTTACATCAGCCCTCATGGAACTGACACAAGTTAATGCAGTGCAACTCTCTTGTACGAATCGAAGTCACTCATGGGATCCCAGCAAGTGCCGAGTACTCTTTCTTTCTCATAGAGTTGTAAATTGCTTGCATGGAGCTAAAGCACATTTGACAGAAGTTTTTAATTCATGGAACTAAGCAGGTGATCTATGAGATGATTAAAAACATCCCAGGGGGAAGGCAACTCCCAAAATGGCACTTATATAAAAAGACCAATGTTTAGACCATTTGCCAGATGGTGAGCTGTCATATTTATTCTTCTTGGAGATCAGAGTAGCAATATCAGCATTTAAGCTTTGCCCCTCAGTAAGCAACACATATGTTCCCATATGGACTGAAGTTCAAACAAGAAAACGAAGAACAGTTACATTTCATTTACCCACAGCTCTGGTGGACTCTCTGTAAAAATGTGTTTTATAAATGAAGCACAGCCTCAAAAATTAATGTCTCTCTTGCTCCCTTCTTTCTTTCTTATAGGTGAGGATATTATCCATTCACTAAATATAAAGTGTCTTTGTTACTACTGGCAGCCAAGTAGTATAAACCTTGAAGACAGTGAGGATCAAGACATCTAAGATGCTCCACTGAGGGGTGAAGAACAACTTGTCTCTTCCACTGCCATACCTAACAGCCTCAAATATGAGGCACTCTTTAGCCTTTTCAGAGTTTTTGAGTGATGCACATTATGCTGGAATAGGCAGCTATTTTTCATTTTTTCTTGGCCTGCAGAACTTCCCTTCTGTGATCAGATTTTAATCTGTCTCACTTCTGATGAATAACACCACAATGTTGTATTACATAGCTTTCCAAAGAAGGATTGCTACAATACCTCATCTGCCAGGAAAAGTCAATGTCTTGGCATGCTTTATTATGCATAAATTATTACTAATTTATGAAATATCTAAACTGAACAGCTCAGATACTCTGTCATATTCCCCACTATGTATCTGAAAAATCAAGATATTACCAATAAAACTACTCAAAGCTGGGTAACTTTGTCAACAGAGGTATCCACATGTTCTGCTCTCTAAATGTCTGGATGTCCTCTTGAAGAACCTCATCTATAGAATCACTGATGGTGAAGGTGAACTAGAGGACGTCAGCTCCCACCATCGTGACACACTGGCAAAACTTGCTGATGCCTGGGTTAGTGTGAGTGTCACTTGCTTAGATTGAGGCCACATCCAAAACTGGTCCTGGGCCAAAATTTTAAAACTTAATTAACTTGATGTTAGAATAAGAGGTCAAGTTCAGTCAGTATCCGAAACACCTATTGTATTTGGGAAATCAATGGAAATTTTTTCTTTGAATTGGAATTCACGTATTGCAATTTTTTTGCCCTACGTGCAAGATACAAGAAAGTTGGAAGCAGAAGTGTTATTGCTCATACAATTTGCCTGCCCATGCTTAGAATTTTTAAACATTTAAGTTGATGTACAAAGGCATATCCTCCAACAGCCCTTTCTGTGAACACAAAAATGAGTTTTAAAGATATCCTAAGCCTAAATTTAACTGTGATTCAAAGAGGCTAGAGTCAATGTATCATAGAATCATAGAATCACAGAAGGGTTTGGGTTGGAAAGGACCTTAAAGATCATCAATTTCCAACCCCCCTGCCATGGACAGGGACACCCTCCACTAGCCCAGGTTGCTCAAAGCCTCATCCAGCCTGGCCTTGAACCCCTCCAGGGATGGGGCATCCACAGCTTCCCTGGGCAACCTGTTCCAGTGCCTCACCACCCTCATAGTGAAAAATTTCTTCCTAACGTCTAGTCTAAATTTACCCTCTTTTAGCTTATAACAGTCAACCCTTGTCCTCTCACTACACTCCCTGATGCAGAGTGCCTCCCCATCTCTCCTGTAGCCCCCTTCAGGTACTGGAAGGCTGCTATTAGGTCTCCTCGGAGCCTTCTCTTCTCCAGGCTGAAGTTAAGGTGTTACTTGGAAAAATATAGAACATATATTTTGGCAAATCATACAGATACTTCTATTTTGTATTTCATAATCATTAATTTCATTAATTTAAACTATAATTATGAAAATAAAAGGTATTTTATGTCTATTTTAACCACAAGTACGGTAAGCGGATACCAGTTTACCTATATTATGTTTAATCTTGAAGAAAGGAAAGAACATTTTCAGAACTGGATAGCAAAGTTGTGCCTGACATACGTACCTAAGGACAAGTAACCCTCTATTCCTGTCAAGAATAAATTATTGTCTAGATAATTGCTTATTTATTGTTGCAATAATTTGTTTTGAAGAAGAAATCAAGAGATAAATTTAATATATTGTGTGATAGAGTCTTCTACTCTTCCCTATAAAACAAACTGCATATTGCTGACATACAGAAAGGCTAGAATCTCATTGCTTCTTCTAGCCTTCAGCCTAAATACACATGCTTACCTGCATTTTGTTTAAGCCCATTGGTTTAAATAGCTCTGCCTTCAGAATTGTTAGTTTTCTGACTTTGCCAAAAATTTGGATTTTACTGATAACACATACTGGCATCCTTTCAAGCCCAGATAGGAAACACAAACTGGCTTAGACCGGACAGACACAAATGGCTTCCTATAAATGGAATCCCTACCTGTCCATACTTTAAACACTCAAGCTTGCATCTCTAGACTGTGGGAACGATAAAGCACACTCAGCTTACCACGCTCCAGGCCTTTTCCAGTTAGCTTCAGTAGTGGCCCAGTTTTATACAGGTTGATATCCTTGCTTTAATTTTTGGTTTTTAACACCATTTAGTTTATTAGGATTTTTTTAAAACCTGTTTTACACATATTTAAGTATTTGAAGGATTCTGTCTTTGATTGTCAGTCATACTCATTTGATGTCAGCAACGATTCGATCTTTACCATTTAAAAGTTCTTGCTCTTGCTGTTCAATCATTTTTTTTTCACGTCCATATGTGGTTTAAGATTCACATCTCCTATGTCTAGTTCATTGCTGGTTGCACTGCATGGTAATGCTAAAATATAGTTTTAATTTTATGAGATGCCAGGAACCTAATAAATCACTATAATAAGAGAAGGACAGTAAATTACTCTGCTACCAAATTTATTTATTTCTTCCTGTAATTCATATAAAATACACAGATAATTATAAGCAAATAATTCAATCTAAAATGTGTAATGAAGCTAATGGAAAAATACTCAATGCTTTTGCCACATGATAATTTACCTTAAAATGGTTCTGGTTGTAAACCTCAATAGTTTTCACACGTATATCACTAAGACTGGTGCTTTAGGTACAAATATTAAACCAGCAAAAACTTGCTTTACTTTGTGTCCTCATCAGGAACTGTAAAAATATTTACTATATGCGTGGGCATTCACTGGCTTGAGCAGGACTATGCCCTCAAATGCCATCTGTCAACCTTACTATGCAACGGAATGCAGTAGTATATCATTCTTATGCAAATTGTTTTATTAGCCATCTTCATAGGAAAAAAACACCAGTCAAATACCATGACATAACCATCCCTTTCTCTTTATTCCTCAAGCAGCAGTACATACCTTAAGCTTCTTTACACTGGTGCAAGGATCATTGGAGAAACTCTCGGTGTCTGAAATCTCGATGTCTTCACCATACAGGACGCCAGTCAGATCATTCCTCACCTGTTAGAAGTTGAGAAAAAGACAAACTAGTGAACTGAGACTCAGTGAGGAGGAAGCAGATGGACTATATTTATCACTATCTCGACGATGTTACATGCACCCACGGGGTTTTTTTCCACTTCACCTAAAACCTGATCAAGACACTTATTCTTTTACCACCATAATCTACTATCAAGGGGTGTACATAAAGAGCTTTCCTCTGCGCCCTTCCCGTTCCTTAGAGCACACATCTTGCTGCATGGGGCAGTGAGTGGCATGGTTTGCTTAAAGGTGACACGAGCAATCATCTATCAACAGATTTCACCCGGTTTTTTTTTTAGAGTGGCAAGACTCTTTGAGCTGCCTAACAGCACAAAGCAGACAGATAACAAACAAAGCAATCTGGTTTACAGATTTAGGGATTTTTTTTCTACATAACTACTTCAAGGTTTTTGTCTTGATCACTGTTGTTTTTTTCTCTGATTATATGACTGCAAAAAACAGTTTCACATTACTATTCCTAATACATGAGCAAAAATAATTTTAGCTGGAGATAATGTGGTTACAGACTGAAATGGAGAGAGTGGCACTCCAATTTTAATTTAATAGATTTATGATCACATTCATTGCACTGAGCCTTTTTTGTTTGTCATATCAGAAACAGGAGCAGCAAATCGCTGTGCAAAGCAGGTATTTCATACTCAGAGAAAATACATGAAAGAGAAATGTGTGATATTGAACAGGTAAAATCAGAAGTATATATATATCATACTCAGATACCTTCCAACCACCATCTCTATGAGTCATCAGAATTATGCATTTCAAATGTCCCTCCTAACTCTCTTTCTCCCTGACTTCCTCTGAGAGAGAGGCGCAGTCCATTCACAACAATCTGAAAATATTTAATATACAGTGACACAGTCAAGTAAAGAAGAGGAAGTGGTATCTGCACTTCAGGAGCAGGAACTTCTTCATTTGGACTGATATACCCATAAAGTTTCTATAATGAGAAGACATTCTATACATGCAAAAATAAGACCCAGCTATTGCTGAATTTCCTGGGCTGACAGTCTGTCACACCCATGCCCAAGTACACAGGAAAAGCAAGGGGATGCTCTGAGACATGAAAGGTCACAAGTGAGGCTTCTGTGTTCTGCTGGCAGCTTTGCTTTCAAGACAAATTCATCTCTCCAGTAATCCTTCTGCCTTTTTCTTAGTATGTTTGTGAGTATCCTCCCAACCTATGCGTGTTAGTGGTCCAGCTGGGTATATTTCATGTTTTTATGTTTACCAAGCAACTTTTTCTTTTTTTTTTTTCAGTATGCTGCTTATGTTTTTGGTAAAAAAGAGGAACACTGAAGATATCTTTGTGCTTTTGCAAATTTCTTCATGAGAAAGAAACATAATCTGGTTTCTGCAATGTAGTAATTACATTAATTGATCCTCAAACAGCATTCCACCTTTTTACTTTTCCCTTTAAGCCGTTTTAGCCAAGTTTCTTAGTCGACCAATGAAGTATTTCCTGAAGATCATTACTGCACTGGCTGCCTCAATTGC
>WKFP01015102.1:307126-331439 GCA_011057875.1 Pterocles orientalis
CCACGAGGATGATGAAGGGAATGGAGCATCTCCCTTATGAGGAAAGGCTGAGGGAGCTGGGTCTCTTCAGCTTGGAAAAGAGGAGACTGAGGGGTGACCTAATCAATGTTTATAAATATGTGAAGGGTGAGTGTCAGGAGGATGGAGCCAGGCTCTTCTCTGGGACATCCAGTGATAGGACAAGGGGCAAAGCTGGAACATATGAGGTTCCACTTGAATAAGAGAAAAAACTTCTTTATGGTGCGGGTGACAGAGCACTGGAACAGGCTGCCCAGAGAGGGTGTGGAGTCTCCTTCTCTGGAGACATTCAAAGCCCGCCTGGATGCGTTCCTGTGCGATCTGATCTAGGTGTTCCTGCTCCGGCAGGGGGATTGGACTAGATGATCTTTCGAGGTCCCTTCCAATCTCTAACATTCTGTGATTCTGTCATTCTGTGAAGAGACATTACTGTCTTCTGGTGAAGGCTTTGGAGAGTAACCACTTCTGTCAAAAAAAACCCAAACTTTAAAACATGCAGAGACCATAATCACATTCTTTTTGGAAAGCAGAAATTTAGATAAGCAAGCTAGTTAATAGCTCAGTTTAACCCACACTAGTTTAATTAATCCAGCTAATATATGCTATGCTAACTTTAAATCACATTCACTTTTTAATCCAAGTTAAAGTAAGGTAAAGCAAGATAAAGTAATGGCTTTATTAGAGCATTTTCATCGTATTTTCTAGGACTACTATACGATCAAACTTTTATTTCAGAGTTTGGGGATTATCCCTTGGTCCTCCGAGTTCAAAGAAGATAAAGAAATTATATTATAATTTTTTTGAATATTGAAGAAAAGCTTGCAGCAACATTGGCTGCAATGATGTGTGACTGTTACTTCACACTTTATTTACTTCAGAATCCTCAGAAGTATGCCATATGGTGGTGATAATTTACTGTACTTGGGCATCTCAGTTTGATTCACATACTTCCTCCACTGAGATTTCAATTGTCAGCTGAAGCTGTACTCCAGTTACCTGTGAAAAGTCCTTCTAGAAAAGAAATTTCCCCTTGGCTCTTATTATATATTATACTTGGATTTCTAGTAAATGTAAATCACTTCATCATGAATTACCACAGACTGATAAACATTCATTCAGCAGAAGTGATATTTGCACAAGAGAAATAAAAAATAATCCATTTAATTGCATTTAACCCTTTTCTTCTTATGCAAATGTATTAAGCCAGTATTCAAATCCCAATATGTTCCATAGTTCACTCAGAACTGCCTGGCTTGTTGACTTTTATTACTGTCACTGAACTCCAATCAATGAGAACAGCTGTCACAACACAGCAATTCTCTACTGTATTTTTTAGTAAGGGGCTATAGACAAGGCAGGTTAGAGGAAGTGCTAAGAGGCTAGCATCTGGAAGAGACAGATTTGACATTGAAACTCATCTCCTCTTGTGCTCGTCAGTTATGGCATTGATTAGTTATCTGCCTGTTCCTGAAGGAGAATGGCGTGATTAACTTTCCTCCTTACTCCTAAGCATTTTATAGCACAGATCCTGCAGGTTCTGAGTGCTGGGAGCCAGACTGCTTCATGCAATCATAGAATCATTAAGGTTGGAAAAGACCTCAAGGATCATCAAGTCCAACCCAACACCACCTAACTCACTAAACCATGTCCCTAAGCACCACATCTACACATTTCTTGAACACCTCCAGGGATGGTAACTCCACCACTTCCCTGGGCAGCCTGTTCCAATGCCTGATCACTCTTTCAGTGGAGAAATTTTTCCTAATATCCAGCCTAAACCTCCCCTGGTGTAACTTGAGGCCATTTCCTCTTGTCCTATTGCTTGTTATTTTAGAGAAGAGGCCAGCACCCACCTCACTACAACCTCCTTTCAGATAGTTGTAGAGAGTGACAAGGTCTCCTCTCAGCCTCCTCTTCTCTAGACTAAACAACCCCAGCTCCCTCAGCCGCTCCTCGTCAGCTCTCTGCTCCAGACCCTTCACCAGCTTCATTGCCCTTCTCTGGACCTGCTCCAGCCCCTCAATGTCCTTCTTGTGGTGAGGGGCCCAAAACTGAACACAGGATTCAAGGTGTGGCCTCACCAGTGCCGAGTACAGGGGCACAACCACTTCCCTAGTCCTGCTGGCCACACTATTGCTGATACAGGCCAGGATGCTGTTGGCACCTGGGCACACTGCTGGCTCATGTTCAGCTGGCTGTCAACCAACACCCCCAGGTCCCTCTCTGCTGGGCAGCTTTCCAGCCACTCTCCCCCGTTGCACGGGGTTGTTGTGACCAAAGTGCAGGACCCGGCACTTGGCTTTATTGAACCTCATACAATTGGCCTCAGCCCATCAGTCCAGCCTGTCCAGATCCCTCTGCAAAGCCTCCCTAACCTCAAGGAGGTCAACACACCCGGTCAGTTTGGTGTCATCAGCAAACTGACTGAGGGAGCACTCAATCCCCTCATCCAGGTCATTGATAAAGATGTTAAACAGGACAGGCCCCAAACCCATCCCTGGGGAACACCACTGGTGACCAGCCGCCACCTGGACTTAACTCCATTCACCACGACTCTCTGGGCTCAGCCATCCAGACAGTTTTTTTATCCAGCAAAGGGTGTTCCTGTCTAAGCCGTGACCCACTGGCTTTTCTAGGAGAATGCTGTGGGACACAGTGCCAAAGGACTTGCTGAAGTCCAAGCAGATGACATCTACGGCCTTTCCCTCATCCACTAGATGAGTCACCTGGTCATAGAAGGCGATCAGGTTGGTCAAGCATGACCTTCCTTTCATGAACCCATGCTGGCTGGGCTTCACTACCATCTGTGTGGTGGTTTCTCCCTGAACTCCTCCTTAGAGTTGGAATGAAATCAGAAGAATTAAGTATTGCTTTTCCTGCAAGGAGCAACACTGTATTTGTCAAATATTTTCCTACAAGTTGCTTAGAGATGGCTTTGTCCAATACCTTGCCTTGACTGTGTGGTAACACACACCACAGTGTCATCTCTACTCTCCTCGCCTCTGACACTGGCAAACTCTCAGCATACTGTCATCCCTCCTGTGGAAAAGGTCGATGTGTCCAAGCTGCTCCTTCAGAACAGAGGGAATCCCATTCCCCCTCATTCTTTGCCTGTGTTTCCTGTTGAGCTTGCATCCATCCACCACAGCAGAGCAGCCACATAAATTCTGCCACTGTCTCTGGATTACTCCAGTGATGGAGTTTGGTGACTGCTCGTGCAGCTCAAGTTCCTCCCACTTGTTTCCCAGGCTGCATGCATTTGTGCATGTTTGAGGCAGGTGTCCCTTCACACTCCTTTATTGTTCCTGAAGTCTCTCCTGTTCCCATCACCCTGCACCGTGTGCTTTTGTCACCTGCCTACCATTTTCTTACTCAGCCGTGGGTCATAATCTCCCTCCCCTGTGGTTTCTAGTTTCAGTTAGCCCATGGAAAGCAGTAGGAATCTGGACAGTATAATACTTATTTTTTTTTCTATTGAGACATCTCGACTTAGGGTGAGAGGTGCCCATGGGCTATAAAGGAAGCCTCAATGATTCGCTTAGGCTAGACACCACTGCTTAGCTGGCTAACATTACAGAAAATGAATCTCAAACACTGAGAAGTTCCAGAGAGCAAAGGCTGCATTCTGGCCTTGAGGAGTCAGTTATGTTGGCACGTTCTCAGCTCATCATTAAAGCTGAAGCTTTACATGGGTCACATACCTTTAGTATCGTCAATTTTTAAGAGGACTGAGTCTGAATCCAGTCTTCTAGATAAGAAAGATGGAAAAAGGTCTGTTTTACTAAGCCTATTGAGATCAATCTTTACCTGGTCTTGTAGTTAAAAATTTGCCTAAGGGTATTGTCCAATAACATACAGGAATCCTGCCGGACAAAGAAAGGCAAAATCACAGGTAAATTTAAGAAAATGACGGCAAGTATTGTATAAGGAAAAAACTAAACAAGTAAGCTACGCAAAGCATGTTAAGGACACAAAGTTTAAGCTAAACAAGGCAGACAGGGTGGGGAGAATTCTTTAGTTTTGTATTTGTAGAGCTTCACAAAGAAAAAGTAGTTCCACGAGAAGAGAAAAGCTGAAAACAACTAGCTTCCAGGTGCAAGGGTGTTGACAAGTTCTTGACCTTTGCCTTTCACACGCGTTTGTCCTGAAGTGTCTAATATTCATACAAACAAAAGCATCCATGAAACCATGGGGGATGGTATCCATCACAGAAAACTTGATAGCAAATACCGTGGTTTTTCATTTCAGCAAGCTGGACAGACAAAGCGAAGCTGGTCTGAGGGCAGACCTCAGGACTGATTGCAGAAGACTGATAAGGGTAACACAGAGCACTTATCTGTTTAACCAGTGGAAGAGAACACACTTTTCAAATCATTAGACCTGACAGAGGCAAAAAATTAGATTTTTACTAGGCTGCAGGCAAATTAGTTTGCTAGGACATCATACAGGCTGAAATTAAACCAAAAAAAAGCTAAAGTGAGGAAAACAACTGGAAAGCAAAAGAAGAGCTGAAGGCTACACAGTATACTGCATCGTATCATAATCAAAAGATAATTCATGGATTTCCTCCTTCTCCTTCTCCAGGGCATACCATTTCAATGTGATGCAGACAGCCCTACAATCTCTGGTACTAGAAGGAGAATAATTTTTCAGTATAGCTAAAGAAATATATCAGAGCTGGGAACTTTGCAAGCGATGCACTGCATGAACATAGCAATCTGGATCAGTGCTAGTGTAGGGGGTCTCTGAACTCTTGTGAATTCTTACTGTGGTTGTCAGGACTGGATGCAAATCCCTACAGTAAAAATTTGCAGATTTGTATAATTTGTTCTAAGCATTTTCAAACAGATTTTCCTCACTTATACCTTCCTGCTGGTGATTTGAATGCTGATAGAAATCATTGTTTTACAGTTTTAGAGAGAAGACGTCTTGAAAAAACATGTGGACAACTTCATCTGTGGAGGAAGCTGGGCAATGATGAAAATAGCTTGGAAGAAATGAAGGGATACACTTTTCATTATAATGGTGCTGCAACTGGATTCTGCAACCCCATCCTGTTTACAAATAGTATCTCATGTAAAGAATCACTGTAAATAGATGAAGAATCACTGCAAAATCACACCCCCCTGATTCCCACACTCACACTTTGAGTAATGCATTTTTTAAAATATTCTTGTTTATTCACTTACTAGGAGAGGTAACTGCATCCTAGGGAATGCAAATGAGAAGGCATAACAGCTTCCCCCATCCCTTGATACCTTTTTATTCTGTCTGGCAAGTTGCATCACAAAGTACTAAGGGAGATTTGGCCTGCCCATTAGGACCTACTAATGCCAGGTATCGTCTTGTCTCTCACAGTGCAGTTTTGGTTTCTCTTAGCAACCCCTATTGAGATTAGGGATGCAAAACATGTCAGAACAAATCTCCACGATGTCTATATGCTGCAAACAAAGGCACAGTAAAGATGCTTATGCTCATGCTACATTACTAACTGTTCATATCTAAGAAATTACTAGAACAGTCTCTGCAGGAGAAAGACCAACATCTTCATTTCTCACAATCCAAACAACTTTCCAGCTCAATGGCCATATGCAGGCTGAACCTTAAAAAAAGGTTTTGTAAGTGAAATATTCTCTACAACACTAATTCTGTTCTGTAATCCTCCTCCCTTTAGTACATGTGTAATATGCAGAATGAAGTACAGGAATCCACCACCCACCTTCTTCCCTCAAAGCAGCGCAGAGCAAATACAAGCATGCCATGTTATGCATCTGTTTAAGAGTATCTGGACACATTCCTTTTTTTTTCCCCACCTACACCGTACCCTTCCGGAATGGGCTGCACTCCCATTTATTACTGTAGGGAAAGTACTTGGAGTTACTGCCAGAAAAGGATGCAGACACCTGCCCCTCTGATGATTAGGGCTCCGTTCTAGCAGTGTGCTGATGTGTGTTTGAATTCGTAACAGACAATTCAAAGAGAAGGGAACAGAAAAGAGAATTTCCACTTCCTTCATGGGTTCTTGAAGGAGAAGCTAAGGCAAAAATATCATCATCTGCAGAAGTAGCTTTCTGAAAGGACTGACCTCCATTTAGCCTTTGAACTACAGACAGTAGCACTCTGGAGTCCAGAAAATGATTCAGGGATGTGAGTCCTACATGTACAGAGGCACATCTCTATAGCCCCAGAGGAAGGCTTTAACTCCCTGGGAAGTGGCAGGATTTACAACACACGGAAATTTTAGGGCTGACTCTTGGCTACCTTTGCAAGTTCATTGGGTTGTGTACTGTCTCTGAATCTGATTTTGGGAATGCATCCAAAAACGATTTATACACTACTCCATCAACTGTGTAAGGAGGAAGAGCAACTAAACTCCACAGATCTTGGAGCTAGGGTCAAGGAGCCTTAACACTTTTACAGACCTAGCTTTATGAGCCTCCTTAAAGCTTCCCTTAGTGTCACTGCAATTGCAAAAAGCTCTGGAAATGAAGCCGAGACAGCCACTGAAATAAATTTTTTAGTTAATTTAACTCCTACTTAACACATACACAATTTAGGTTTTGACATTTACAGAAAGGGTTATCTCAAGTTCTGTTTAACTGCATTGACTGCAGCCAAAGCTTAGAAACGTGTGTGCTGGAGGCACTCATGCATTCATTCAGCCAGGGAATACTATACAATGTCCAAATAGCTTGTCTGATCTGAACTAAAAAAGAGGCATTTGGCAAAAATTGTCCATAATGAACTTATAACATCTTCAAGTGTATCTTCAATATCATAACAGTATGATTATTATCATAACATTTTCAATAATCATCAGTTTGATTAATTTTGTATTTTCTAACAAAAACGAAAAACTATATTTTTATTACATAAGTTCTCCATAAAGTGATGGAACACTGATTAAGCAAATTGAAAATCTTCACTTGCAGGAGGAGCTCATGGTTAGAATTCCGTTTGATTAGATTTAGGAAAGAACAAGGAAAGGAGATTCTCATTAAGAATGGAGTGTGCCTAAAATCCACAAGAACTTATGACTGAAAGGGATTGCCTGGGACAACCAAACAGTTAATACATAGATTAAAAAAATCCACACATGAGAAGTCCCTTCATACGCTGTAGGCTGTAAAATACTTTCCAGAACCAAAACTTAACTCTGTAATAAAATATTAAAAGCTACAGCTATAACATTCCAAAGGAAGACAGTTAAAAAGGAGAGAATTTGAAAGCATCACCAATGTCTTAGGGTCCTGCAACAGCTGGGATCTCTTAAATTAAAATCCTGGGATTTCTAGGAAGCTTACCACATGTGAAGCCTACCACGTGTGAAGTTTAACACCCCATTTTCTGATTGCTGTTAACAAGACCATATAGACTATCCTTTATGATGATCTGTTTCCTCTTGTTACTAGAATTCCTTTATTCCTTGTGTCATCCACAACCTTCACAAGTTTATGTTTTGTTTTCTCCAAAGTAATGAATTAATATACCGAAAACAACCGGTCCCAGGGCTATTCCTTTAAAAAATAAACTGTCAACCTCTTTATCATGAGAAGTATCCTTACAATACTATTTGCTGCAGTCTTCCCTCTGTCTGCTCTCCTGAACCGCCTTAGAACTCCCTGCACCCGTTTCTGTTCCACCCAGCTCCTGCAGGGCACTGTACCCAACGGCTTAGATTTCAGATAAGCTTTAAAATCTACTCTTGTAGTTCTAATAAATCAATTATCTTACCATCTTCCTTTGCTAACACTATATTGTGGTTTATCTTTCCTGCCCTCTGCCTCCCTGTTTATTCCTTCCTTTGAGATTTTGCTGTTACTGCATCCCATGCAAACAGAGCAGTCTATGCAGCAGGTTCTGGGCTGTGCTTTGGGAGCCTTTGGGGATAAGATCCAGGATCATCAGGGAACACCTGGAAACCCTTGGAGAAACTTGAGAGGCCCTACAGGCAAGGATAAGATAAGGGGAGCCATGAGGGTATGGGGGCAAGGAAGCTCTAGCAACTCCTAATGAGCATGAGCTCACCCTTGACCCAAGGTGCCCAAAGCCCTTACTGCAGCTACCCCCTAATTAGGGAGGGTCAAGCACCCTTTCAGCTGATGCTCAGGATAAGCCTACATAGAAGCCAGGCCCAGTGTACAGCTCTCAGAGACACCTGAAAGATGCAGTAGTTTCTGCAAAGTAGTGACATGGCACAGGTCAGTTTCCCAGCAGGTTTTGGAGCACCTGACCCTGCAAGGGTAGAGGCTTCTACCCACATGGTGCTTTGGATGGTGGGTGCAGCCCTCCAAGTCTCAGGCTACACAAAGTACTTCGAGTCTCTCTCTGATGGAGATGGACCTCTGTCCTGCAGGAAGCGCACTGTATTTGAAGGGTTGTGTCACCAAGTAGAGGAGTTACAGGAGAAAATAGGCTACACAACATCAGAGAAGATGAAAGAGAGACAGACAAGGTCTTCTCGGAGACACTACAGTTTGAATAGCCTTGGACCAAAAGCTGCAGTGGAGATGCAGGCATTGCCCATCCCAAGTGGGTGACCTCTGGCACCAAGAGTAAGGCTCCTGCTCCACCTAAACTCGTACAGCTATGAAAGAGGTTCATCACCCTCAAAGCTGAAGAGGAGACGGATGTGTTTTCAAGCAAAGTATCTGGGTCAATTTTAGCAATCAAGACCCTGAATTTTGAAAAACTGTTTCAGAAATGGGTATTTCAGTGAAGTGAGTTTATTCTCCTCTAATTTGGACAATATCACGTTCTCCTACTACTCCTCTACACCATGTGCACAACTGTGCCCACTTTTAAAATCACTGCACCACTGATTTTAATTTTAAAATATCCTGCAATAGCCTGATGAATGGAAGATAATTAGATACTCAATCAAAATTATTGTGTGGGGAGAATGCTTGCAAGTTAAATCACTGTTTAGAATCATATTTCATCCTCATATTAACATTTTCTAAAAAAAAAAAGCAAAAAAAAAAGCACGAAAGCACAGCAAAACCCAAACCAGAACGAGGACAATGCTGTGGTATAAGCAATAAAATTTCAATGTGCAATGCTAACATCTGTTACAACAAGAATTATCTTGGAACATTTTTTCAATATAATCTAAATGGGATTTATTTTCTTTGAGTCTGGATTAGTCTTGGTTTCAAATAGAGTGATGTTTTTATATAAGATCCATTAGGAAACTTTTAACTATATGGAATTTCTCAGCCATGGGGTATCAGAGGTATAGAAAGGACTGGTCATTCCGCTCCTTTATCTTGTGTTGCAAATACCAACCTATCACACATGCACAATATAAAGTTTAAACATGAAGGAATAGTGAGCAGGTCTCTAAAAATTCTTAAGTTTGGTTTGCTTTTGTTCAAGACATCTGAAGTTTGACTTATTCAGTTCACTGGAACCCTAGGGCCTCTTAGGGTGATAGTGGAGTGGGAATCTTCAGCACAAAATGACACAACCATACAATACCACTGCATAGCTCTAATTATCTGCCAGGTGGTGTTCTAACCTCTTCTCTTTTTTTTTTTGTTTTTGGAAGCTAAAAAAAATTAAGAAATGTGTTAGGAAACAGAAGAAAAGGTGAAAAATATTGGATAAAATACTACTGCCACAAGAAAAAAGTTTCCTAGCATGGATAACATCTGCTAAAAAGGCCAAAAACACTTACACATGCCTATCAGAAAATTCCAGCAAGTGACCACCTTTGTTTTATATGTCTAAATAGCTTCCTTTCAGATTCTGAAATTTCTTACCGAAAGAAATGTCTCAGTCTCTTCCATTTTAAATTATTGCTTTGATTCTTCCTCCTTAACCCACTGATAAACACCAATGAAGATACAGTTTCCCATTTACATGTATAGCATCCTTCTACAGCAGAAATCACTTTCGAGGCTTCCCTTCTGTGAAGATCTTTATGTACCAACTTGAATTATAGGAAAGCATAATTATTAGACAAAACGAGGGAATTCATTCCTCTTCACAAGCTCAAGAGAACGTGAAGTAAGTTGTTCCTGAGATTTTGTTGTAGAAATCAGGCAAGAACTGGCAATATGAAGGAATATCTCAGGCACATCTGTGCCCGTACTACTGCTTTGCAGGACAACTTAGAAACCACAAGGAGGACAGAATCTCCTTATTTCTGTTCATCAAACTTGCTGGAACTATCTTTGGGAAAAGAAGATTGGGGCCTGAGACAAGGAACCTAAAATAGGGAAAAGCCAAGCAAACAAACAAAACCTCATTTCTTCATAATATATACAGTTGGATTAAATACAGACTTTGTTTTCTAAGCATTTTTACATCAATAGTTCACAGCCTTCAAGGTATACATCCAAACTTGGTGAAAAAAATGCTTTTGTTTTTCTTTTAAACCAGTAAAAACCCCCCTAAACCTCTTTGTTCCTTTTAAACAAATGCTTAAGAATATTTAAGGTCATATCAAGGCATCTCAAGCATCCTCGAAACACAGAAAAAAACAGACTATGTCAATAACTGTCCAGTAACAATGAAAAAAAATGACAACTTTTGCCACAAAAACTTTGGATTAGTATTCCAAAGAAAGCCTAACAACTTGTTTTGTTTCCAGTCAGCTTTATAAATATTAGTGAATAGTAGGCAGAAGTTATCAGTTTATTTTCTCCTGATTATAGCAACCTGTGTTCGGAGAAGATTGCTCCTTCCTCAAAAGCAGCTGAGCATATATAGAGATGGGAGAAATTCTTGGCTGGAACCAGGAGAGGAAAGACTTAGCAGTCAGAGATCTTTTACTTTCCTTTAATAATGACAAAAATATAAACCAGTGAAAGGAATCTGAAATGCTTTCTGGAAAGAATGAAATGACGCAGAAAACAAAAAGACAGAATACAGGATGAAGACATGACAGCTTGAAAAAACAAGAAACATTAGAAAGAGAGTTTGAAAAAGTTCTACAGTTAAGCAATGACATTTTGTATAGGGCTGTGAGGGGGGTGGTAGTGGGGTGGCTTCTGTGAGGAGCTGCCAGAAGCTTCCCCCATGTCCAACAGAGCCAATGCCAGCCAGCTACAAGATGGACCCACCACTAGCCAAGGCCAAACCCATCAGTGATGGTGGTAGTGCCTCTGCGATAACATATTTAAGAGGAAAAAGTTGCTGCACAACAGCAACTGCAGCCAAAGAGAGGAGTGAGAATATGCGAAACAACCCTGCAGACACTCAGGTCGGTGCAGAAGGAGGGAGGAGGTGCTCCAGGCGCTGGGGCAGAGGTTCCCCTGCAGCCCGTGGTGCAGCCCATGGCCAGGCAGCTGTGCCCCTGCAGCCATGGAGGGTAACGGGGGAGCAGAGATACACCTGCAGCCCGGGGAGGACCCCTGCCAGAGCAGGTGGATATGCCCAAAGGAGGCTGTGACCCCGTAGGAAGCTCCTGCTGGAGCAGGCTCCTGGCAGGACCTGTGACCCTGTGGGGGACCCACACTGGAGCAGTCTGTGCCTGAAGGACTGCGCCCTACGGAAGGGACCCATGCTGAAGCAGTTCATGAAGAACTGTAGCCTGTGGGAAGGACTCACGTTGGAAAAGTTCATGGAGGACTGTCTCCTGTAGGAACAACCCCACAGTGGAGCAGGGGCAGAGTGAGGAGTCCTCCCTCTGAGGAGGAAGGAGCGGCAGAGACAACATGTGATGAACTGATCACAACCACCTCTCCCGGCACCACTGGGGGAGAGGAGGCAGAGAAACTGGGAACAAAGATGAGCCCAGGAAGAAAGGAGGAGTGGGGAGAAGGGTTTTTTAAGATTCAGGTTTTATTTCTTATTACCCTACTCTGATTTGACTGGTAATAAATTAAATTAATTTCCCCAAGTTGAGTCTGTTTTGCTTGGGATGGTAATTGGTGATTTCCCTGCCTTTACCTTGACCCATGAGCCTTTTGTTATATTTTCTCTCTGTCCAGCTGAGGAGGGGCAGTGATAGAGCAGCTTTGATGGGCAACTGGCATTCAGTCAGGATCAACCCACCACACAGTTTTCCTGCTCTGATTCTCTTCTCTCCATGTCTTTTCCCATAGTTGTCTTTGACTGCCTTCTGTGCCTCACATCTTTTATCTTCTGCCCCTCTCTTCTGCTCTCAAAGTGGAAGGTGCAGAGCTCGTTCTAGGATGAAATCTCTGGATAATGTTCAGAGCTTCCAACTGAAACATTGCTGTTATCTGGTAAATTTTATGCTTCCATGCTCATTCTTGGAGAAAAAGTAATATTTTTCTCGCCACCCTAAAATCTCTTGGCAAATGTGATGGACAGTAGCAATCTTGGCTCTTTTGTCTTTCCTCAGAAGCTAAGCCTGAGAAGTCAGAGTGTAATCACACCTTGAATTCTGCACAATGTATACCTACAGCCATCAAAACCTGGTGTCTCAATGAATTCTTATCAGAACCGACCACTAACTCAGATCCTAGTTTGCAGAGTCCACAGTGACAGAGCAAGGCTACAATAAACAAACTTCTGGATCAATAAGACTTCTATTATGCTTTCTTTACAGGAATAGACAAATACTCCTTTGAGAAGGCTTGTCTACTAGCTGCTTTTCTTTGGAATGATTTCCTGTTTTCTAGTGTTACATTTTCTGGGATGAGAAGTGGAATTCATAGATGCTAAATGCTTTCAATTAATGGTAAAACGGATCCTGATGACCTGCTGATCACTGAAGTAGATATCACTGTACAAAATGTAGCACAACCTTAAGAAATCCTAAGAGTGTTAATCATATCAGCCAAAAAAAGTGTTATTTTGTCCAATTCAAAGGGTTCTTTCTCTTAGTTTTTGTCACCAGGGTATTTTTAGGTTATTAAGCTCAATGATGATCGTGATAGACGCACAAGAGAAAATATTTTTCTCTTTTATTTGTCATATTATTAATCTATTTCATTACCTTACTGCACACTCCTCATTTCTTCTGTCTTTTTGAAATGCCACCTACACTGATAAAATTACATTAGGAGTTCTCAGTATTTCCAGGAAGAAGCAGGGAAATCACATAAAGGCATGATGGTTAAGAAGCACATAAAAAACAGTCACTAGAGATGATCAGAATTTAACTTGTTTTAGAAACAATCCCAGACATGATACTCAGTGGGAGGGAAATACATGTTTCAAAAAAAAAAAAAATCAAGAAATATCATGAATATGCCACCAAATGCAAAGTTAAAATGCAGTTTCATTGAATTTTAACATGACAGGGGAAGATAAAGAAACAACTAAAGACTGTTTAGAGGAAGTGTCCTATCAGAAAAGAAGGAAGTCAGAATCCCTCTTAGTGTACCAGTGCAACCAAGTGCCAACTTTCAGTTTGAAACACATTATGAACCAAAAAATATGTATAAATGAAATAAGCAATATGAAGGAAAGAACAGTAAAATACTGAACTAAGAAAACTAGAATTACTGGTTAGCAAATACAGCATTACCTGAAAACCAGCGCATAATCACATATTTTTCTGTTTCACAGTCATATTCTGAAGCCTTTACGTCTCCTACAATACTGGTGGCTCCCAACAGTTCTCAGATATTGATAGTTAAGTGTGACTTCATTCTCAATACTCTTCCCATCAAAACATGAAACAGAGCAAACACGCCACGGGAATGTCCCTTGACTTGTCTAATTTAAAATACAATCCCAAACAGGCAGTGCTAGACAGCAACAAAATTGGAAGCACCAGTTGCTGCATAATCTCCAGTTAGCTGAAATCTCACCTGGGAACTGGAAAGAGGACGTGGTCAGGACTTTTCTAAGAACTGCGTGTGCAACAGCTGGAATTCTTCAGGGATTATGAACATTGTCAGCCTTCCTTTGAGCAGCAGGTTGGACCAGACAACCTACTGAGGTCTCTTCCATCCTAAATTAGCCTATGATTACATGCCACAGCAAACGCTTAAAGCTTTTTATTATTTATTTTTAATTATTAAAATATTTTGTAACCTCATTTGTAAACCTTTGCCATAGAATTATTAACTTTTGAAACAGAACCTTCTCCCAGAGGATGAGAAGAGGGCAGCAATGCACTAAATCTAGGACACAGAAGCACAGTGGGTATGAACTTGTCCTAGTTAAGCAACAGAATTAAGTTTGTATATTACCCTTATACCAAGACAACTTACACAATTTAAACATTAATCCAATTGAAGAGACATTTCTGGCTGTACAAACAGACCTGAATAACTTACAAAGGATACTAATAGTGAGCTGAGGTATTGGCAATTGTAGAATCAGGTCACTTGAAAAGTCATAATTCTTGGAATCCAAGCAACGCCAAGAAAGGGACGCCCTTCTCAAGCCATGTTAGCAGTATCAGATATATAGATATTACCCATGTGCTTCAAGATCTGAAAGCAAGCTGGCATAAACCTCTCCATTCTCTCTGCCTACCTTTTGTCCCTCTATGTAACCTGGAGAATAAGGAAGATATAACATTTGTTTATGAGAAAGAGAAGTTTTTACACCAAGTAAAAGGAAATGGGTGACAACGCAAAGTCTCTGCAGGAAGGGCTCCCAAGGGAAACAGTCATAACAGAAGCAAGAGATCATCTGTAATTTTGGTCTCCAGAGACAAATTTGAGTGAGACTGATAATCTAAGCAATTGAGACAACCTGCCTCATTACAAGGCAAGGTAAGCCAACAAACAGGTTTATGACTTTCAGAGGAAGTTAACTTGTGGACAAGTTAGGTGAGCTTTAATTATCAGGATATAAGATCATAGTATAAACTGCAAAGAGACAGAAGACAATGATTGAGCTTAAAAAAAATAAGTGGTCAGACAAAAAATCCAGAAGTTCGATGGCAGCTGAAAAGATGGAATCAGAGTTCCTGTTGACTAAACTGTATGGGTGTGAAGTCTTCCCTACAAAACATGAACAAGAAGGCAATATCTATCTCCACATGTGTTTAGGTGGAAAGACAAGTGGAAGAAATTGAGACAAGTATGCAAATTGTTCTAGATTAAAAAAAAAAATCTGCCAAATTGTTACAGTCTTTCTGGGACATGGAAAAATGGGAGAAAGCATTGCACCTCCTTGCTGCTAAGAGTAAAACCACCTGAGTTACTGCAGAGGCTTCTCTTAAGACCCCATTAATTTATTTCTGCTTATTTTATTCTATATAAGAGTAAATAGAGATGACATTCAGTTACTTCTGGTCTAGTGGCTTGTAATAGATTTTCAGCACAGAAAAGAAGAATCACATCCTAAACTCCGGGATTTTACAATGAAGAGATAAGTTTTAGACGCTATTCAACAGTTTTGTCACTTTGAAAAAATGTTAGGAAAATGAATAGTTTGAACAGTACTTATAAAGACAGTTTCGTCTGATGTGCCTTTAGAGGGAAAATTATGGTTTCAGTGGATGTATAGACTTAAACCATTACCTTGAGGTCACTAACAGGCCTTAACGGTCCCTCCTCTGCAACCTCCACCCACATCTTTAGTCCTGTGTCTTCAGTCATGGACCTGCCCAGCAATCAATAGACCTGATCCTGACCTGCACACTGACTTCCTAGCTTGACCTTGGACCTGGCTCATCACCATGGATTTACCTGCCTGACAGTCTGCACCCTTAGCTCAGCCTAGCCTCAACCTCTGTGCTTGCCCCTCCTCCTTCGCAGTGGGGCTGGGCTCTGCCTGGCCACCGCGTGTTCTCTCTCTCCATGGCTGGTGGCTCCCATCCCTCGCTGCTCCTGCACAGCCCATCAGTTACCTCCTGTAGTTTTTCCTGTGCTTTCACTGTCTACACAGGAACACGAAGAGGAGGGAGAAACTCTGCATGGAGCTGAAAAAAGGAAGGATAGGGATCTAATAATTTTAAAATTCAGGACTCAACGTGCTCTACGAAAATCACCTGAATTCAAGGAATTTTTAAATGGATCTTTCATTACCTGATGTTTAACGAATCACACTACACTGAGTTTGCAGTCTGACAGAGGAGGAAGTTGCTTACCTTTCAAGAGGAATGAAAAGACTTTGAACTCTACCAAACCCTAGAAAGCTGCAGTTTTAATATTTTTTGGAAGACCAAGAATCCCTCTGTTGGATTTGTTTAGTCTTTTATCTCATACCTTCATCATGCAGGGTTTGTTGAAAGTTTCAACAACCTTCCCAGTCTATTCCACTGGTTTCCACTTTTAATCTTTCTCAAAACACGTTTCTAGATTACTTAATGTTTTTATAGGCTTCTCTGA
This sequence comes from Pterocles orientalis, assembly GCA_011057875.1. NCBI lineage: Eukaryota > Metazoa > Chordata > Aves > Pterocliformes > Pteroclidae > Pterocles > Pterocles orientalis. The sequence continues at coordinate 323,356 of WKFP01015102.1, forward strand.
TTTATCGTCTCTTTCTTGAAGACGATATGGGAGCCATTTGCTTCCTTTCTACTTTCTACAGCAGGTCAAGCAGTCTGATATTCTTGACCCTTACCCAGTTTGCAGTTCATTGTAGTGCTTCCCGTATCTTTCTATGGAGATCTGCTGCCTAGATTAATATAGTTGATTATTGTAATCTAGGATTTTGCACTTTTTTATTTACATACTGTTTATATTAAAACCTTTCTCAACTTGTCAAGATCATTCTAAAACCCAATCCTGTCCTCCACAGAGTGTTTGCAGCTTTTCCCAAGTAGGTATCAACTGCAGATTTAATAAATATTTTCTCTATCCCACTACCTAGAGAAAACCTTATCTCTTTCCATGGGACAGAATCCCATCCTTCTTGTTTGACAGTGAGCCACTGATAACTACTCTTTGAATTTATAAATCAAAGCCAGAAAAGGATAAGGCATATAACATTTTTGGTTACTTTTTGTTTCAGCATTCATTTTAAAAACAAATATTACATTTATTTGATGTCAATTAACCTTGGTGGCAGGAATATTGGTTGGAGACTGCTTTTACAGTATCTTCCTCAAGATCAGGTTTCTCTACTTTAGGAACACCTTTAGCATTTTTATAAGTCATAAAACATCACATTTATCACCTATCCCATCTCCTTGAAACTTGTTATCTTGTTGTAGAAGGAAATTAGATTGTTTTACATGGTTTATTCTTGACAAATCAATTTGGCCATTGTTTAGCACCTGTTTATCTTCTGGGTGATTCCAAGCAGATTATCTGCTCAAGTGTCTTTCCAGGAATTAAATCTAGGCTGACTGGTCTCTAATTCCCTGTCTTTATGTGTTTTTTTGGAAAGACAAACACAAAGGTTTCTTCCCTCCCCCTACAATTCCTTCACTTTTTTAATTCTCAAAGCTCATAAGGTAAGACCCAAAGATTCCTTAAGTACTCCACGGTGAATTAATTGTGCCAGACAATTTGAAAATATCTGACTAATCTAAGCAGACTCTAACCTGTTCTTATCCCTTTTCGCTAGTTTTAATTATGCTAGTCTTCAGAACACAGTCAGCTATTTTTAATAAATGCTGAGGAAGAAAAAAAACCCCCAACCACAAAACGGGCATGCCTCTATTAGTTTTGCCTCTCTGTCAACTAATGGGCCAACTCTTTCCCTTGTCTTGTTCTGATTAATTATTTATACGTTTTCTTTTAACCGCTCAGTTGTTAAAACCATGTTTAAGGCACTTGGCCTGCACTTTATTGCAATTTCTATGAGCAAAAGTTGCTCAGAGTGCAACTTGGAAGATTTGAAGGGTGCATGGAACGTGATCTTATCACTTCTGGGGCTCCAATCATTTCAGTCTCAGTAAGCTCCTCCAATATTTCCAGCCATAGACTTAGTAGACTTTGTCCCTCAATGTTCAGGCTGATCTGACTGATACTTATAATAAATCAGAGAACAAAAGGAACACAATTATATTAGATTTGTTCTCTGTTTTAAGAGAATAAATCAACGTTGAAATTATCAGCGTCAGGATACAAGCCCCCTTCAAAAAGCATACACTTTAGCAAGTTAGAGAGCACAAAGGAACCTTTGCTACAAAAAATATATGTGATTTTTTTGCAACTCAGTGCAATGATCTTGGTGCAAAAAAAAACAGTCAAGGGAAAGCGTAGGCAGTTTTTACTAAAGACAGTCAAATAAGCCACAGAAAGGAATGAAGTTTATTCAGTACAGCAAAGGTGACCTGGTAACACAAAGCCAAATAAGACGGAAACAGTGAGTCTGTTTCATTCTACTTAATTGCTATTAATGGAGGAACTAGCTCCTTGGAAGTCTGATATTAGTAGATCTCTTTGTGTATTGGAAATTATGCAAATCTTACCTCAGAGAACCTTTGTACATCCTGGGTTAAAGTTCCTACTCTCTTCCACTGATAATACTTGAGTAACTTCAAAATTGCTGGATTCACTGCATTATCAGATGGCACTGTCCGGAAGAAATAAGGATATTTTTTCTTATCAGCCAACTCTGGGGTTGTTGCTGCAAACGAAAGCTGAAAAAAAAAAAATCAAAGAACAAAAAAATGAAAGTCACCATAAGTCATCTAGCAGCCAAAGGAAAAACTTTGCTCTTCTCAGTGCAACAAGTCACAATCCATGCGTCATGGTTAAATAGAGATTTTTCATCATTATACAGCTTGGAAGTCCTACCAGTGCCATTTACTCATTTAAAGTGATTTTTGGAGTACCTTAGTTCTGCAAACCACCTGCTACAAAATTAAACTAGGGAATCTTAAACGTCAGTGGTGTAAAATCCTCTGTTTGAGATCCTGCATCTCACCCATGGCACAAAGAAGCTCTAAGGAAATAATGACGGATTGCCCATCAACTTCCTTCTACACTCTCTTCATAAAAACTGAGAATTGCTCCAAGGGGATATTCGCAATCTCTCATGTATCTTTGAATTAGAGGGTGAACCTCTAGTAGCATCTCTTCCCATCCTCAGGTAATACAAAAGGTACCAGAAACAGAGAGAACAATAAAGACCGCAAGGGCTGCAGCTCAGAAGTTTACCTGGCTCCCACTTTCTGCCACTGAAGCAGCCCCCTGTGATCTGTGCTATTGGGGGGCTCAGTGGTCACACACACACACAGAGTCACTAAGCTTCACTGGATTTTTCTGCCCAACTCAAATACAGTATATTTTCGCGGAACATATTCTACTCTGTATTTTTTGTGAATGATTTTCAGGCAGCGTTATGAAGGAAATGCCTGCACGTTCACTTTCTGAAAAAGCTCCCAATCCAAAGAGACTTGTGGTTACTTCCTCTATTATTTTTTAGGTTGCTAGTGGGATTTTTTTTTTCAGCCATGCATAGCAGTTGAGGATTTTTTAAAGTACCAGTTTAATGCAAATTGGTTTGACTGTTGAAAAATAATCTCCCTAATACAGTTACAGTAAATCTGTCAAACTCAAATAAACAGTCAGGAAGTGCAGGTGAATTCAAGCCTATGTGAGTACATCCAACCATAGTATTACATTTACACTTTCTTTAATCAAGCATTCCGTGTATTTAGGCTAGAAACCCTCTTTTGAAATCCAGAATAGAAAATTTTAATCTGAAATAACATATCTAACTTTTTCTTCATGTTTATACAATCTAGATTCAGCCTGGCAGAGACAGGACTCATTCTCTGATTTTAGACACACAAAGAATTTATTTTATCGTTATAACCTCCTAAGCCTAAATATAGTTTATTTTCCTTAGTTAAATTAATCACATCCTCTGAAAGACAAACAACTCAACGTGTGTATAACTGGACAGTTACCCTCTAACACTCCAAAAGAGAAGATTCTCTCCACCAGTAATTAGCTAATTTTTAAGACCTTCTGCTGCCATGTAAGTCTAACGTAAAAGATCTTTAATATAGCAACTGCTCTTTTATTATATTTTATTAAAAATTCAATTTAGAAATCCAGCATGAAGAGGAATGCCTCTCAGAAGCCTGGTGACTGCAAAGGACTTGATTTTCAAGTTACTATGGCTCTGGATCAAATGTAATTTGCTTGATCCTTAAGAAAAAGAAGAGCAACGTTAAAGTAACAGTAGTGAAGAACACCATCAACAAGGTTCACTTAACTCGGGTTCACAGGTTGAATGGTACATTTTTCTGGTTAAATGTACAAAAAGCCTTAGTAATGAGGAGCATCTCTGTGGCTGCAAGTTGGCTTTAGGGTAAAGATCTCTGACAGGAGCACGGCAATTCAGACCCATCCTTTGACATGTTTTAGTGCCTAAATTAATATCCTAATTGCCCAAATTTCCTTAGAAAACAATGAAGCAAAACCTTACCTCTCTTCACTGATTAAAGAAAGATGAAGAAGTCTCATAACTTAGATTTCTCAGCCATGTAAAGCGAGATGAGGTGAATTCAGGTTTATACGTAATTCTAATGACACCTGAATTACAAAGGAACATTCTTCTTCATTTTCTTTTTGAAGAAAGGTTTTATTAAAATATAAAATTGGAAAATTTCATGCTCAAGCAATTCTTGGAATCTAGGATATTTTCAGAAGCCTTTCTTTCAAGCATCACATGTATCATAGTTGGTCTCATTCTGCATCACTTCGCCATTTTAACAAGACACCCATAAGAGATGGATGAATAACCTGAAATAGTTATGTCAGTCCCTTCTTTTTTCTTTTTTCCTTTTTTTCTCACAAAAGTCAAGTCATTGAAAATATTTAACTTGTCACAGAATTGTCCCTATGAGTGTTTGGGGACATGCAATGAACTTAACCCAACAATCACCAGCACTTAATATTCTGCTTTGAGGGAGACAAAGAGGGAAAAGGAAAAAGAAAAAATTCTTGATGTTTTAAAAAGTGGTAATGAAAAGTTTGTCTTAATAAATTGACACAATGCAGGCTTACTGGAAAAGTATGTGATATAGGATGCTATACAGAAATATTAGTAAAATATTCCTAACAAAAACTCTAACCTATGTTATAAAAAAAAAGATCACAACACAGTCCACCCACATATGCATTGAGACAGTACAGCTCTTGTAAACTGAACTCTCTATTTCAGGGCTAATGTTTTTTGTTCATGGCTGATCTGAAACTTGAACCTATTGAAAGGCAAAATTCTAGTTTCTTCACTTCTTTCTACAGGACTGAAAGCCATAGAGATCTGATTCTGCTTTTTGTTACAGAAATTTCTTTTTATAACTTTTAGTTATTTGTCAAAAATCTGGATGAATGGCAATCTGCTGCTCATATAACTCTGCAAACCACAAAAGGACTATTTTTCACATTACTGTATTTTCAGAACATACATATTCATTCCTTGCTAAAAAAAATGTTACAGGTGTTATATAGCTGCCTCGTGTAGAGGAAGAGTGAGAGATAAAAAAGTTATAAGCAGGATTATAACTCAGCAACAAATGCCTGGGGGGTGTATGATGTCATTCATTCACAGCAAATTATTTTATGTAACTGGTAAAGGTGATGGCCAAAAGCCAAACTTCAAGAAGAGAGAAAAGACAGGAAAAAAGTTTTTTTTCAAATCGGTATAAAATGAAGGACACAGTGGAAACATACCATAATTGTGTGTGTGGTGTGTGCTAGTGTGCATATGCAAAGATTCTGTCCGTATGTGTGTGTAGATCTAGAGAAAAAAGAAAAAATCTTGTCCTGTCTTGTCATCAAATGAAGTAAAGTCAAGGGACCTGCAAAAGAGATTCAGTTTTTAGGAGTAAAATGTCAAGATGGACACTGTCACATCCCAATGGATAATAACAGCTATGTTGCCACCAACCAGCAAGAAAGAAACACAAGCCTTCTTAGGCATTGTGGCTTTCTGGAGAATGCATATTCCAGACCACAGTCAGACTGTAAACCCTCTGCATCAAGTGACCAGAAAGAAGAATGATTTTGTATGGGGCCCTGAGCAATGACAAGCGTTTGAACACATTAAACGGGAGATAGTCCATGCAGCAGCCCTTGGACCAGTCTGGACAGGACCAGATGTTAAAAATCTCCCTGCAGCTGGGGAGAATGGTCCTACCTGGAGCCGCTAGCAGAAAGCAGCAGGGGAGACCCAAGGTCATCCCCTAGGGTTCTGGAGTTGTGGATACAGAGGATTCAGAACTCCCCTATCACGCGTCAGCTTCCAGGAAGATCAAAAGACACAATAGGCTTCTAAAGACTACATTGAAAGTAACGGCAGGGCGGAGCTTTCAAAAACTGGGATATGCATTTAGCATAAGCCACCTGGTTAGTCATCACTAGGGGATCTGGCAATCGGGCTGGCCCTACCCAGACGGAAAGTTTATGTACTGTAGAAGGGGATAAAGTCCCTGTGGTGCGTATCAAGAATATGCTGGGGAAGACAGTCTGGGTCATTCCTGCCCTGCGTAACGTTGAACCCATTTGTGGGATTGCTTTTGCTCAAGCACCTGGGTGCAATTGGTGGGTGATACAGAAGGATGGAGAGATCTGATGTGTACTTCAAGGGGATTTGATGCTGGATGAAAGGATCTGATGAATTCAGATGTTTAATGTTTATTGCTGTTATATATTATACTATTGATATTATATTAAGAATCACCCAGGTTCAAAGGAACCAGAACTGACATCCAACAACTTCCCCAAGACTGACATCCTCAACATGGAGATCACGGACATGGACTGCCAGGTACACCAGCTGTGGGGCCACCAACATAAAAAAGACCTGGACCTATTGGAGAGAGTCCAGAGAAGAGCCACAAAATTAATCAGAGGGCTGGAGCACCTCCCCTATGAGGACAGGCTGAGAGAGTTGGGGTTGTTCAGCCTGGAGAAGAGAAGGCTCCGAGGAGACTTAACAGCAGCTTTCCAGTACCTGAAGGGGGCTACAGGAGAGATGGGGAGGCACTCTGTATCAGGGAGTGTAGTGACAGGACAAGGGGTAACGGGTATAAACTGAAAGAGGGTAAATTTAGACTAGACATTAGGAAGAAATTTTTCACTGTGAGGGTGGTGAGACACTGGAACAGGGTGCCCAGAGAAGCTGTGGATGCCCCATCCCTGGAGGAGTTCAAGGCCAGGCTGGATGAGGCTTTGAGCAACCTGGTCTAGTGGAGGGTGTCCCTGCCCATGGCAGGGGGGTTGGAACTAGGTGATCTTTAAGGTCCTTTCCAACCCAAACCATTCTGTGATTCTATATATGAGGTCCAGATCCAGCATGCAACAAAGACTACACACCATTAATCTGCTGCATCCAGCATCACACACTCTACCAACCAAGCGAACATCATACTTCCCACCTTGAAATACTGTTATGACAGATGGAGCCCAAAGTCATGGACTAAATGAACTCAGTAACATTTTGGAGGGATGTTCCCATAGACTAAGGGAATGGTATCTGTGTATATATATATCAAAAGACAGGAAAAATGGTGGGACCTGAAGATGACATAAATGGTATGGAATAATGGATGAAGAATGTCCTGGTTTCAGCTGGGACAGAGCTAACATTCTTCATAGCAGCTAGTGTGAGTCTATATTCTGGATTTGTGCTGAGGAGAAGGCTGATAACATACTGATGTTTAGAGTTGCTGCCAGGACACTCAAGGACTTTTTCAGCTCCTCTGCTGTGGCAGTGTGCAGGTGCAGGAGAAGCTGGGAGGGAGCACAGCCCCAATTACTGGCCTAGGATTCAACCTTCGGTTTGGGATTGAGACCCAAATTGGTCAATAGTCTATTCCATAACATATACATCACAGCCAGTATATGAGTGAGGCTCTGTCTGGAAGTTCTCTCTCTTGCTCTGGTTTGTCTCTCTCTCGGTCGCCCCTGTCTCAGGGTTGTCTTGGTCTCAGACACTCAGGCTTTTTTCTCTGTTGCGGGACTGTAGTTTCAGGACTCCCCCTGCTCTGGGATCGTTAGCCAGGAGCAGGCTGAGTGTTGGTCATCGGGTGGTGAGCAGTATCACTGTGTGTCACTCATTTGTATATATGTGATGGGTTTACCCATTGAAAAACAATAATGTCAATACCATAGAAATCATTCAAGTAGGGAGTCAGTATGAAAGGAATCCATGCAAAAGGACTTTCAAGTATGTCACCTGAAGAGGATTTACTTGTATGTGTAACTTACTGTGGTGCTCTCCCACAGACCACGTGGGAGCAAAAGCACATTGAACTAGAGAGGTCCATAGAGGCTGACTGCAAGACAGTATTTCAGACAAAGTCCCAACCCTACTGAAGTCAGTGCCAAAACTTCCACCAACTTCCTCAGAGTCCAGGTTTCAAGTCTGTGATGTGAGTACCTGGAAATATGATTTAGTTAGTCACATTTAACCACACGGGTGTACTTGTAACTCTGTAGGTCATCCTGACATTTTGCAGTATGCCTAGGCTCAGGTCTGTCGTCCTGCAGATTCTTCTGTTTGAAAGATAAATACAGGGCTGGCTTAAGAGCGAGATGAGCAGTTGTGCTTCACTGCTAGCAGTAGAGAAGCAGAGCAGAAACACAGATAATGGCTTTATCTTACCCTGTGAATAGAAAATAAGGAATGAATAACAGTTCTG
>WKFP01015102.1:331459-375681 GCA_011057875.1 Pterocles orientalis
ATGGGGCCCTGAGCAATGACAAGCGTTTGAACACATTAAACGGGAGATAGTCCATGCAGCAGCCCTTGGACCAGTCTGGACAGGACCAGATGTTAAAAATCTCCCTGCAGCTGGGGAGAATGGTCCCACAAGGAGCCGCTAGCAGAAAGCAGCAGGGGAGACCCAAGGTCATCCCCTAGGGTTCTGGAGTTGTGGATACAGAGGAATCAGAACTCCCCTATCACGCGTCAGCTTCCAGGAAGATCAAAAGACACAATAGGCTTCCAAAGACTACATTGAAAGTAACAGCAGGGTGGAGCTTTCAAAAACTGGGATATGCATTTAGCATAAGCCACCTGGTTAGTCATCAGTAGGGGATCTGGCAATCGGGCTGGCCCTACCCAGACGGAAAGTTTATGTACTGTAGAAGGGGATAAAGTCCCTGTGGTGCGTATCAAGAATATGCTGGGGAAGACAGTCTGGGTCATTCCTGCCCTGCGTAAAGTTGAACCCATTTGTGGGATTGCTTTTGCTCAAGCACCTGGGTGCAACTGGTGGGTGATACAGAAGGATGGAGAGTCATGGACTAAATGAACTCAGTAACATTTTGGAGGGATGTTCCCATAGACTAAGGGAATGGTATCTGTGTATATATATATATATATCAAAAGACAGGAAAAATGGTGGGACCTGAACATGACATAAATGGTATGGAATAATGGATGAAGAATGTCCTGGTTTCAGCTGGGACAGAGCTAACATTCTTCATAGCAGCTAGTGTGAGTCTATATTCTGGATTTGTGCTGAGGAGAAGGCTGATAACATACTGATGTTTAGAGTTGCTGCCAGGACACTCAAGGACTTTTTCAGCTCCTCTGCTGTGGCAGTGTCTGCAGGTGCAGGAGAAGCTGGGAGGAAGCACAGCCCCAATTACTGGCCTAGGATTCAACCTTCTGTTTGGGATTGAGACCCAAATTGGTCAATAGTCTATTCCATAACATACACATCACGCCCAGTATATGAGTGAGGCTCTGTCTGGAAGTTCTCTCTCTTGCTCTGGTTTGTCTCTCTCTCAGTCGCCCCTGTCTCAGGGTTGTCTTGGTCTCAGACACTCAGGCTTTTTTCTCTGTTGCGGGATTGTAGTTTCAGGACTCTCCCTGCTCTGGGATCGTTAGCCAGGAGCAGGCTGAGTGTTGGTCATCGGGTGGTGAGCAGTATCACTGTGTCACTCATTTATATATATGTGATGGGTTTACCCTTGGCTGGGAGCCAACCCCACACAACCTGTTCGCTCACCTTCCCCCCTCCCGAGGATGGGGGAGAGAATTAAAGGGGTAAAGGGAAAAAAGGACTCGTGGGTTGAGATAAGAACAATTTAATAACTAAACTACAATAATATTGAAAATAATAATATATAAAAATGCACGAGCTAAAACAGCTAAAATGCACTGTTTCTGACTTTTTAAATGATTCATATTGCTTGTGTGTTCACTATATAAATGGATTACAGTTAGCAGAGTTTTGTCAGAATGCATTTTATCTGCACATGAAAAACAATAATGTCAATACCATAGAAATCATTCAAGTAGGGAGTCAGTATGAAAGGAATCCATGCAAAAGGACTTTCAAGTATGTCACCTGAAGGGGATTTACTTGTACGTGTAGCTTACTGTGGTGCTCTCCCACAGACCAGCACATTGAACTAGAGAGGTCCATAGAGGCTGACTGCAAGACAGTATTTCAAAGTCCCAACCCTACTGAAGTCACTGCCAAAACTTCCACCAACTTCCTCAGAGTCCAGATTTCAAGTCTGTGATGCGAGTACCTGGAAATATGATTTAGTTAGTCACATTTAACCACACGGGTGTACTTGTAACTCTGTAGGTCATCCTGACATTTTGCAGTATGCCTAGGCTCAGGTCTGTCGTCCTGCAGATTCTTCTGTTTGAAAGATAAATACCGGGCTGGCTTAAGAGCGAGATGAGCAGTTGTGCTTCACTGCTAGCAGTAGAGAAGCAGAGCAGAAACACAGATAATGGCTTTATCTTACCCTGTGAATAGAAAATAAGGAATGAATAACAGTTCTGGAATGGGTCCAAAGCAAAATACTCCAGGAAATGGTGTGAAACATTAAAGATAATGCAGAAAGGACTCACAGCACCATGCATGTAAAGGAGTGTCCTACGGTAAAGAGTTCTGAGGCCATAAAATGTAGGATGTTCATATATATATATATATATAAAAATAACAGTGCAGAACTATCCCTGGGACAAGCAGTCATCCTAGCCTAAGGCAACAGGTCTGTTCAAGAGTCACATGTAGTCAAGAGGACTGTATTAGTTGAAGAAAATCGATAACGCAAACCCCTAGCAAAGTACTGTAGGTCCATAAGGCAGTAGGGCAGGAAACCGCACTCCCCTTATAAAGCAAAGAGCGGCCTGTGGAGTGGAGTGGAGAGAGGATCTGGAGCATCTCCCATCACAAACTCTCCTGCAGCTCAAAGGACCCCCTGACAGCTGGCAGGAGGTGCCACAGCATCCGGATTTGTCAGGCTCAGCACTTGCCTCTCCAAAGGAGAAGCTTCTGAAAAAAAGCTGCACACTATGTGTATGGAGTATTATACACTGGAGGGGAAAAAGAAAACTTCCTCTGTTAAGAAAAACTGATTCATGTTTACAAACGGGGAAAATCAGCTTATTGAGTACCAGAGAAATGAGCTTAATTTTCCTAGGCTTTTGCACTGTGTCTTGTACAAGTATGTTATTAATGATCTCTAGAAAATTAAATCTGTCCCTGTTGCTGCAAAAGTAGTCTTGATGGAGAGTTATACATGTACATGGCAGATACCACCTGTATTTCCTGTACCTCTTCTAGAAAGCTAAATTATGCTGACAAATCAACATTGATAAACAGGATATTAACTGCTGATTCAATCGACTGGCAATATCATTTATTATCAGCATAACTAAAGAATGCATGTCATGTGTGCTTAGATAGAACGCAATATTTTCTGGAAAAAAAAAAGGAAAATACTACCAATTATCTCCAAAATGAAGGCAGAATGTCAGAAAACTCCATAGAAAATTCTCTTGCAATGATACAGGATTGCACACATAGAATCTTGTAATAGGAAAATAACAAGAACAAAACTCAGGAAGATGATATTTTGCAGTAATGTGGACTCATGACACCGCACACCATTCCTTCGCATGTCTTACCAGGAGCTCTGAAGCTTTAACAAGCCTGTGCCAACAATAATAATACCTGAGTGTGGGCATGTGATGACTTAATGGTTCCAGGAGTTAGAAGGACCAGAATAGAAACTAATGAATAACGAAGAGTTAAAAGATTTGCCTGCTGCAACTCTTGAGACAGCATTAGATGATGTCACATAACGAGTGAGACAGTATATTCTTAACCCAGAGAACAGACTGAAGTGTAATGACTAAATTGCATTTTCAATTGAACAGTAATTGGTGTTTTAAAATAAATATTAAAAGACGCAAAATACAAAGATTTAGGTTAAATGTTAATTCACTAAAGATTAACAATAACCTATACTATACACACCACCTTGCCCAGACGTGCAAACTACCACGGAACCTGACCGTACCACTCCTCAAGTTATGAATAAACTTTAACATAATGACTGCACTTGGATTAAGAAAATAGGTCTATATAATCAAGAGGAATATTAAAGAGAACCTTAAGAAATACATGATAACGTGTAAAATTTAAAAAAAAGGTGATATATTAGGCAGTTGTTTCCCATCCCAGTACACAGAATGTATCATCAACTTTGATGGATAATTTGGAGAAAAGCTACATGGAAAAAACATTGCAAAGATGGTCGCAAAGACCCATATATTTGGAAAATATTCCACCACAGGAACTTAAGTGTAGCAATTTGATTGACAGAGGCATTGCACAGATCTTCAAGGCAGGTGAAAGCAGCACACAGTAATAAAGACCAAGAAACAAAGAGCATGTTTCTTGACAATTTGCCTGCACCGATGCTGGTGGCAAGTGTCTACATACAGACAGTAAAGGAGCCGGTTCTGCATCAGACATAGGAATCAAAGTGGCAATCTTCCCTACCAGCGGTACTCTAATCCTGATGCTCAAATAGCACAGGTGACACACCAACATAAATTGGAAGAAGAAAGAAGGGGGACTAAAGAAGGAGATATAAGAAATTATACTTTTCCAGCATGGGTAAATCAACTAAGTTTTTACCTGTTGTAGATACTCTTCAACATTTACTTGAATGAAAGCTCTGGAGACTTCATCATACTTACATTCAGAAGATTACATGGGATTGGACAAACTTCAGTGCTATAACAAATAAAACTAACGATCATTAAAAAATGTTCTGTTAACTCTCTGCGGACTTTCATTGCGACAGCTGCAAGAGCAAAACAGAAGTCTGGGAGAATATATGTGACGGCTCACTAGCTGGTAAATGGGCAGGATGCCTCATCCAAATGGGAATATAAAAATATACATTGTATTAAACACACTGGACAAGAATTAATTTTATGGACGAATATCCTTTTCATCATCAATAACACATTACCCATCTGATTAGAGCTACTGTTCCTTTTAAAATTAGAGGTTTTGCCAAATACTCCTGCCCAATATAATCTGTCGTTACCTTCATTAATTCTGTGTCTGAAATTGCTTCCGCTGACTGCCTTTTGGCACCTGGGAGTTTCCAGAAAAAGCACTTCCAGCTGGTCTCAAGGTTGGAAGGCACCCGCCTCCATGCTGATGGCATTCCAGTGAATTAATCCCATCACAATAAGATTGATATTCAGCTGCATGCTGCTCTGGAGACATTTCAGAAAGCAATTTTGGCTACTGAATGAATCAATATTTTTGAGGATAGAAACCGGTTTAGATAAAATAAAATCCATATGAGAAGTACTTCAGCAGAAAGATGCGTGCTTGTAGGCTAATGGGAAAGCAGCATTCAGTCCTGTTTGCTTCCTGCTTGGGTGACCTAACCTCCTCCCAACACAACTCAGTAGGAACTGCAGATGTCTGAATGCAAGAAGTTAGACCAGACAATAAAGTTTGGTCTTTTAGTGGCAAATTTTTCTACTCCCATAAAGTCTGTGGGTTATATCAAAGAATAGTGATTGAATTGATCCTCAGCTGAGGGGTTGTTTTGTCTTCAAGCAATGGCAAGGATAAACACTAGCTGAAAATTGTAGCAGATCTGCTGAAAAAATCAGTGTAGAAAACTGCCTAGACACTAGCATTACTGCTTCACCTGTCTCTCGGGCTGGAAGATGAAAACTTCCGCCCACCTGTTTACACCCGCCAGAGTCTACATTTAAGAACTTTGCAGAAAAAACTAAGTTAAGGGAATTCCTAGAACCATTCAGATGAAGAGAAAATAGAAGAGTTGTTCAGATCAGAATGAAGTTACAGGTCAAATGCAAGCCCAAATAACAAGATCCATTGCAAGTTCTAATAAATACCGCCTAACAAACCTCATACACTCACCCTGCTTCTGAGACATGCCAACGAGGTATATCATGGAGTTAAAAAAAAAAAAGTACCAAGGGAATAATAAATCTGGCAATCATTAATTGCTTTTTCTACTCTCCAGAAAATATTTTCTGATCTATACTAGACAAAAATCACTTACATCTAACACAGGTGTTCTGCTTACTGCTAGAGGTTGACCTGAAATTAAATGGCAGATCTACAGAAGTTGCTGAGAAACTTGTTTTCATTTCCAAACAGAATAAAAGACAAACTCCTCTGAGCATTTTCATAAATAGAACTGCATTGCGAAAGAGGGTTGTATATCTTTGTCTGTCACACTCAGTTGCTCAGCATTTGGCTACTGGCCTGGATTATACCAGAATTCAGCTTCAAATCCCTGCTCTGCTTCAGTCACCACATTATTGTTTATCCCAAACCAAGCAGAGTCTCCTTCACTCATACTCTCACTACCCAGCTTTCTTGTCTCTTTTTTATAACAGATTATCCTCAAAGTTTAGTGAAAACCAACAACTTTGCAGAATATTTCACCTTTGAAAAAAACAGGCTATTATGCCATAATCCATTTAAAAAAAAATTCTTTACAGACCTATTCACAACAGCATGTTCCTGGCTGGCTGCCCAAAACTATTATCATTCTACTAGTATTGTTTGTTTGTCAGATTTCATCCAGCTAACAACACATGTTAAAACTACAGATGTTCTGCCTACATTTGGATTTTAAATAAGATATCAATTTTATTATTTTTATTTCCTCTAAATGATGAAAAGAAGGAAATAACTTACGCAATATAAAGATAACTTAATTGTGCACAACGAGGGTGTTTTGTTCTTATGAGTAAATGAACCCTGCACTCTGTTGGAAATGGGGAGGAGAACCACTGGTGAGCTTTAAGATAATTCCCCAGTTCTTCTGTGGAGTGGGCACCCTAATACAGTCCCAGTTCTGTCCTTTCCATCTTTTATTTCTTTTAGTGGAAATACAGAATCTGAAGAAATAAAGCACAGCATGTCAACTCATGATTTATTGAAATCCTTACAAAAATACTTTCTGCAGAGCCCTAAGTCATGAATTAGTTGTTTATTTCTTCATTCTCTAGTTTCAATCCCAAGCAAGAAGTCACAGACTTTTCAAGCCAAAGCAGGTGACATCCTTGCTACGCAATGTTGTGATAGATGAAGAAGCTGTTTACTCTACATGGAGCAGCACAGCTCAGAGATGCCTTACCGGGTTCTCGGAGCAATACCCTGGCACTAGTTCTGCGCTCTGCCTGGGCTAATCTGCCCCTTCAGCTCTGTCAGCTCTGTAACTTTTCTGATATCTCTGGACTGCATGCTGCTGTCACACGTCACCAGCAGTGTTCAGAGAGCAGTCCAACATCACTCACTTGGAACTGCACCTTCTCTAATAATGGATAAGGAAGGGTTATGCTACAGAAATCAAGGGCCTGCTGGAGGGGAGGTGATGAAACAAAAACTGACAAAAAATCAGGGAACTTCCTTTGCCAACAGCCATTGCCAGCAAAATAATTACTGCTTGCCCGGCAGCAAGGGCAACTTGGGTTACTTCGCCGCTAAAAACCTACAGCAGAAATGCCAATCACAATGATGACTATAATATATTTGGCATTAAAATGTCAAATATGTAGCTGATCCTCCTCTAAGAAATAACCAAGATCACCCATACTTTATGGGGTTTTTTATTTCAAGTCAATACAGATTTTAACAAGGTGCTCTAGATAAAAAACTACAGGTACAAAACTTTTTAGTAAAGCATACAACTAGGAAATGTTCATGCAGATATATTAAATCTATAACACAAAACTTTGTCAGCTTAAAACTGTGTTCTGTGGTTTCTAATCTAACTATGAGTGGCTAAAAAAAAAAAAATCTGAAAGAGGCAGGACATCAGTTAATTTTTGCCTGAGTAACCTTCAATGTGTTTTTCTCAATACCTATGCCTTACAGGTCACTTCAGCAGTTACTATTAATTTAATAAGTGTTTCTTTATGTCTGCATTTGATTTGAAGTACAGTACTTGCCCCTGGTCTTAGAATCCATGCTGGGCAGAAAGCATTAACTTTATCTACCCCATTTAAGATTACACACAATTCAATTAGATCTCTCAACCGTTTCTCCTTAGTTGCTGCCATCATCCTAGTTCCTGCAGGGTGAAAGCTGAATGTTTTCTCTAGACCTTGTTAGCTTTTTTGTCACTTACTCCATAAAACTGTTCATTACAATCCCATCTATTTCTGGAAACAGTCCTTATCAATGTGCTCATTTAACAATATTGTCCATAACTTGAATCCATCCAGGTGAGATAAAAACTGAACTAAATCACTCCACATCCATATGTAGTATGATGCCCAACACAGCCTTAGGAACATCTTTGTGCTTCATCTTTGTCACAGAGCCAGAAAAGTGCTTAAGAATACAGTTTAATTTTAAATATTTCAGGAGTTGTATTGATTTAAGAGAAGGAACTCATATATGAAAACTCAGTACATGCATTAGAGCTGGCAGTGCTTATTAGTTTTGGAAGGCTGGTTTAAATATCATCTTTCCTAATTCAATCTCATATAATTCATTATTTATTACTCACTTTTCATATGCAGTGATTAAGTTGTAATTTTTAAAGTCACTTGCCTCTTCTCAACCCTCTCATTTGAGATCCAATGTTTTTTGAATTACCATTTATTTTTATACAACATTTCTGACCAATGTTGTATCTGTTGTATTTGTGCTCTTTTTGCTTTGTCTCTTTTTTTTTTTTTTAACCACATATTTTATGGCTTTATCTACTTGATCTCAGCAGTTTACTCACTTTGGCTTCTGTTATTTTGGGTACTGCTGGATTCTTTTGCTCTTTTTCATACACTGCTTTTGGACATATTCCTGTCAAGTGTGAACACATCTATTTTTTACTGCCTCTATATGGGACAAAATCACGGTGGGACAAACACTTGATGGGCATATGAAAAACACCTTTGACAAAGATGACCAGTCTGATTCCAGATCATAATATTCAGTCAAAGATTTCAGAAATTAAACTGGGAATCTGGATGTCTTTTGCTGAGGAATTATATTTTACTGCATGCTAACATACATTCACTATGAATTTTTAAGTACCTCCTGCAGTTAAAATAATGTCAGCTTTATCAAGAATACATACCAAGATATGCACTAACAACCTATATTAATGCTCTGTGCCTCTGTGTGAAAAACAAGATTAACTATATTCACTGACTTTTTTACAAGTACATTATCGAGAAATTCTGAAGTCAAATAGTTAAGTTTGTTGAATGAACAAGAAATGAGTTTGGGTTTTTTACCTACCTTTACAGTTACCCACTAAAGAGAACTGTCTTTGGGATTTAAGACTCCTGGTATATTCGATCACTTATCCAGTAAGAAAAGAGAAGGTAAACCACAAGTGACTCTACTTGAGCACTACTAAAAATAAAGGTACTTTTCCTAATGTGTGTATGGTATCTTTGCAGCAAGTTTACAGAAATTCCTAGAAATTAATAGGGTATTCTTTTCTTCTTTTTTTTTCTTTTCTTAATTAGATTACCAGATTCATTCACCTTACTATCCTTAAGTTACTGAATTTCCAGCTTTTATTTCTACCATAGTAACAGTTTACTTATTCTCCAGCTTCCTGGACTGCTGAAAAGCACCCCCCAAGAGCACAGATAGGGAGTGATCAGAAGGCAGCCAGCTTGAATACAACTTCTTGACCCATTCCAAAACACAGTTCTGAAGATAAAAAGCAGGGAGGAAACCTTGGCAGGAAACAAGCAATACCACAAGAACTCTGTAATAGAGACTGAGATAGACGGACAAGTAACAAAGAGAGAACAGGAGAGATGCTGTTCAGAGCACAGAAAAAAAGAAAGACGCTGCAGGAGAAGAAAAGAGATGAAGAGACCAAAACAAAACTTGGACAGACGCAGTGGACAGATGCAGTTAACAGGAGGAATCTTGGCCTTATTTATAATCTGCTGAAAGCCTGGCTCTGTGGGTACTGGGGTTGATACATGCAAACACAGGCATTTGAACAGCAGCATGATTACATATCCACGTGCTCAACGAAGGAACTTCAGAGCTCTACAGCCACCGAAAAATCTTGGACTTCAGAGAAGAATAAGGAGAGAACAGTACAAGCTTTCTAAGACATTCCCTAAGTGTACATGAGAAATTTTACCTCCTAGCGTATTTACAGCAGTGTAGAGCTTCAAGTTTGATGTGATTTACATCGGTACATCATAACTTGTATTGAGTTGCCTGGGATAAACCTTAAAGTGAGATGAATCACTCCACAGAAGCATCTGCTTCTCACTGCTGTAGGCACTAATGGGAGAGAGACTACAGCGACTGGTACCAGATGCAGCCACCTACACTGCACTTGGTCAGAAGAATCCCACGGAAATAATCAGATCTATGTAGATATTTAAGCATGTGAAGAAGTATCGAGGCACCTAGGAGACACTTTGGCCTTTTAACTCCTGAGGATTTTTAGGTATTTGACTTCTTTAAAAGTTTAAACTAAATGGTTAGTAAAGCTGATGGTGCCTTAATTCTTCAAAAATCATATTAAAAGATAAATACAGTTGTCACAAAATGTTCCAGCAGATCCATATCTTCACCGCACGGAAAAGTTCTCACCATAGTGCTAACATTTAAGGTAACTGACTTTTCACTGTAATTTCTCTCAATCTTGAAAATACTTGGATATTCAGGTCTAGTGTCTTGAAACAGTTTCAACCCCATCCTTACCATATCTTTCATCATAGCATAGTACTTCCACTTGCACATAAACAGCCCAAAGCAACTCATTTGATCTAGCGATTTCTCTAGTGTCACTGAACAAGTTATATGTCATCCCCATATAACACACCTCTGTGACCAGCAAGATCACTTTCCTTAAACCTCAAGCAATAGCCAAACAAAATAATGCCCATAGACTTGCATCTGCTCCTTTTAAGCTTTTGTACGTATATCCACACAGCTAAGGCTGCAGGCAGACCTGTGGTATACACAAACCCAATCAAAGCTTGCTGGTGAGCCTAAATCAAAGACACAGGGCTACAATTTTAATCCTAACCCTAACCCTAACCCTAACCCTTTCTACACTAAACTGCATGGCCTTGCAAAAGCAATGCGGTAACATGGAGGGAAAGAGGATACTGGACGGATAGTGCAGCCAAACCCAATCCATTTTTGATTTGACGAGTCAGGGACAATTATCCCCCCATGACAGCCAGCTAGAGATAGAAAAGAGGAAGATGGACAGAAGGCTTTCTCGCTGTTCTTTGCACAAAATGGTGCTGGAGAGAATAGGAGCCACAACCAAAAAAGAAAACCAGAGTAAAAGTCTCAAAAACATATGGTCTGGAAATATTTTGAATTAGTGGATCCAGAAAAAAAGAAAAATAGATGGAAGTATTATACTCTCCTTCCCTATGTTGGCTATAACATACGTTGATGGTGTCAGGATGTCATTCAAATCGTAGTTGTTTCAAGTCCTTTTGTGTTAAAGTGATGTCTACTTTCAAGTTATTGATCAAATGAAAATGGAATGGCCCCATTGCTGAAGGAAAGGATTTTTTCTGTACTCACACAGAGTACACAATAATTCAGAAGTTTTGGCACTGTTACTTATTGATGTTATTGAGAACTCATAAGCTACACACAAAGATCAATATACATAAGTTTCCTATGTTGACAGCCTCTATCTCTCACTGCAGTAAAACAACGCATTTATTCAAGCTCTGAGCCAGCAGGACTCATTTCAGTGTGGTGGCTGGAAGGGAGCTGATTGGGAGGCAGCAGGGGAGGGTAATGACTCCAAAAGGAATACAAGAGCTTCCAGGTATTGCTGGGTGCTTGTTTCAGGATGGCACAGCACTGTTTTACAACAGCTCTCAGTGTGAGAGGCCACTGCAATTTTGGGGGGGATGAGTTTGGGAATAGGCATGCACCCCCACACGTCTTCCTACCTCTCCCCTTTCTCATGCAATAGACAAAATTTGCCTCTTTCTTGAGACCTGCAATATAAAGGCACAAATCAGCCATCCTTGTCTCCCTGACATAATCTTCACCCACACCCTCTTGAGCTGCTCAGAAGCAGCTAGAACTGAGAGCTCTTCCCAGAAGAGGCGGGGTAGAAAGGTGAGGCTGGAACAAGCATCCTGACAACTCAAAGGGCTGGAGAAAGTGGTACCTGCCTTGGCTGATCTGCCTTTCGCTTCCCTAGTCCCTGCCCCATGGCTGCCAAAGAGCACTGCTCAGAGAGAGCAGCCTGAGCGGGTGTCCTGGCACACAGAGCCAGGCAGCCCCCACGCCACCTCTGCAGCTTCCATCCAAACCTCGTGCTGCCAGCACACACAAGCTGCTGCTCTTGAGCGCGAGTGGGATTCATGACTACAGCCTGCTGCAAGTATGCAAGCTGTGCTTATTTTTGATTTGTGGACATGAAGTTGTTTGTAGTACCAAACATTGTCTTCATTCGTATAAAATGAAAGTATTAAAAAAAAAATCCTAAGAATTGTATACAATATAGGATATATAAACATACTTATACAGCCTTCTCTTCTCCAAGCAAAATCATCCTAACTCCCTCAGGCTCTCCTCGTATGACAGATGCCCCAAGCCTTTCATTGTTACAGTAGCCCTTTGCTAGACTTGCTCCACTATGTCCATGTCTCTTGTTCTGGGGAGCCCAGACCTGGACCCACCACTTTGTACGTGCTCTAGCCAGGGCTGAGCAGAGCAGAAGACTCACCCACCTCCCCTGACTGGCTGGCAATGCTCTCCCTAGTGCAACCCAGGTGCTGCTGGCTGCCTATGCTGCGAGGGCACATGGCTGGCTCACGTTCCACTTGGTGTCCACCACAATCTCCAGGGCCTTTACTGCAAAGATGCTTTCCAAACACCCCCAGCCTGTACAGGTGGGTGCCTGGGGTTTCTTCCTCCCCAAGGGCAGGACTTGGCATTTCCCTTTGCCTGCTTCAAGAGGTTCCTGCTGGCCAAGATCTCCAGCATGTCGACACGCCACTGGATGGCTGCACAACCATCTGGTGTATCAGTCAATCCTCCCATTTTTGTTACACCTGCAAACCTGCTCAGGGTGTGCCCTGCTCCATCATCTAAGTCCATTAATGAAGATGTTAAGCTGTACTGCCCCCAGTATTAACCCCTGTAATCTAAATACTAAATAATATCTTTTTAAATGCTTGCGTACTTGAAGTCCATGCTTGTCATTTTCTGAAACTATTTTTGAAAAAAATAAATGAAAACAGAAAAAAAAAAACAGTGAAATAAAACGGTAGTAAAAATGATTTTTAAAAGCCACTAAGGTGCAAGTTGCGAGTTAAAGCTCTAAAGCAGAATAATACAGTATAATATATATATATCATATACCCCTCTATTTCGCTCTTTGACAACAAATTGATAGCAGAGCAAACACATTATTCCGTACAAATTATGTCTCCTAGCCCCACTATTCATACACGATTATACAGAAAATATCTTCACTAAATCGGAACAGTGTCCAACCTCAATCCTTTGTATTGTTTCTGTATATGCAGTTACTGAGCAGTATTTCAGGCTCAGGTAGTCGGCTTACTGTCTCATTATTTAGATGTCTGTCATTGAAAAAAACAGTGTTATCTGAGTCATATAATTCCAATACGTGCTTTCACAAATGCAAATTCACAAATCCAACAAATGCAGTTATTTCATTGCTTCTGCACTCGGAAACCGCCATCCATCTAGGAACTGCAGATAGCAGAGTAGCTTTAGATTTCCCCTAAGATAATAATCCATAAATATGTTATCATTTCACTTCTCTTCACGCAGCTTGAGAGCTGGCAGTCTGAGGAGATGCATGAGAAAAACCCACACAACGTTCAGATTTATTAATTCAGATTTATTCAAACAGGTTGTTCACAAAGGAAAGCAAACACCTATGATGGGGTCCACTGTGCCCCACCCTCTGATTCAAAAAAGCTTAGGAACATATCAGGGGAATGGCCACACCAGGTCAAAGTAAAGACATACACTGCTGTTTCCTTCACATCAGCGCCTGCTCTTTCTTAAACATCTGCTCTCAGCCACTGTTAGAGACATTCCCAAAGGAAACTCCCAAACTCCAGCAATTTTTGGCTCACAAATTTCTTTGGATCTTTCTAATGTCTTTGCATTTAATATTCCTTATGATTTTTTTTCCATCAATTTATTTTGTTCTGCTACTTTTTGAAGTTGTAATTTTTAGCCTGCACAATAATCCACAGCAAAAATATCCATAGTTTGGCCATACTTTATTTGAGGAACCATCTTTTCTACTCTGTTCTGAACCTGCTTCTTTCACATTTAATTTTATACTGCATAGTTATTGCTCAGAAAAAAAGAGTGAATAAACTACTGACTTTTTAAAAGTTCACAAGAATTCATGACCAACACTGTTTTAATTACCTCAGCAATACATTTTGATACTAAACTGTATTTAATAAGAAAGTTGGGATTTCAAGATCTGAGTACAGTTGCTTAGCAGTCCAAGGACTAGTAAACACACTTTTGGCAGAGACAGTGGAAATATTCCTTCTACTAATAAAAAAGTAGATATTCATGGGTAAATACTATTTTTTTGGCCTGTGACAATCCTAGACTACGCAGTAATTTCGTGTATGCTCTTGGTAATGTTAGAGATGGTATCTGAATGCCTTAGAAAGCCTATTAGCACCATGACATAATAAATACTGTAGGACAACTGGCCTGCGCACTGACCTTCTATATGCACATAGATTGATGCCTTTAAATGTTTATGTTTTATTACTGTGTCTCCTATACTCACTGCAGTTCCCCACTGAGACAACAAGCTAAGAGCGGAAGCTGCTGGCACAATGCTGCAGCTCTGGCGATTCTTAGTTGGAAGTTAAATCTCTAACCCTCAGACTGCTTTCAGTTATACTGAGATAGGAAACAGCATGGAACTGCTTCCAGGATAAGAATTTTAAAAGTGGTTCTGGGAAAGCCTGTCCCCATCCCCTGGCAATAAACAGAGAGCACAGCCACACTGAGAATGCAGCCTCCTTTCTCGAAAATGGAAGGAGAGCTGTAAACTACAAAAAAAAAAAAAAATTTTCTTAATATAGTAATGTAATGAAACTTAACAGCAAAAATAACTACACGGACATTCTAAAATTCCCCAGGTTTTATCCTGGTATTTAGATTTCACCAAGGCCAAGCCATGGTGGGCGAAAGCGAAGATGCTGTGAACCCTGTACTCCAGGGTTTGTGGCTGTCACACACATTGCCAGGAGGTCAGCAACGCCTGCAGCCACCAGGAGTCCTGCGGTTCAGAGTTCTGGGTGTTACAAGCTCCATCAGGCAGCTGGCAACGCTTTGAGCTGACATTAATCACCTACTTTGGGGTTCACAGCTGTTACAAGCAGTTCCAGCAACTTGGCGGTGCTAGTAACCATTTATTTCACTTAGCAACAAATGCTGGCATATGGGTGCTGCTCCTCATTTCCAAGGAGACGCTGCCAATGCTATTAGCTTTCACAGTCAGCTGGGGCTGCAGTGACGGGAGATTTAAGACATTGTAAGAATATTTCTAACAGTGGAGCCTAACAACAAAGAGTACCTTTGGCTATAGTAACTGTGCATACAAACATTGCTAATATGTTGGCAACTGTCCTAATAACAACCCAGTGCCTCACACAACCTACAGCTGTGGAAGCATTAGTCAGTGCTTCAAAACGCTGCTGCTATGTCAACAGCATGTATAGAGTTTAACAAGTAATTCTTACAACATCAGGAGATATTCTGCCAGAGCTCTGTGCCACAAAGTCCCTCAGCAGGGTGTATTAGCTCAGGCTCAGCACTGTGCTAATAAAGTCACACCGATTTTGAGCAACGTGAAAATATTGAAAGCTACACCGCTGAGAACGCAGGATGCCGAGAACACAGAAAGAGGCACTGCTTCTGAATATAGAAAAAAAAAGTGTTTAACACAGCTGAGAGTCTGAATAGAAAATTTTAATTCAGATGTCACAGTTGTTATTCATGAAGATGTCTGTAGATTTTTTTTAATCTGAATTACAAAGGAAAATGCATAATGCCTTATAAACAAGAAGTGGATTTGCTCCATCATGTCTTAATAAAGAGATGTTCAAGTAAATATTAGGGGGAAATAATTCTCAAAATCAACATAATAAGAAAGCTATATCGTAATTTAACCCCTGAGCCCTGTAGAATAAAAGTGTATTTTAACATTATTCTACTACAGAGCAGGAAAAAGCCTATCAAATCCTCCTTAACTTCAAGTTTCACCATAACTCCACAGGAGTTTTTGAAGTTTTTTTTTTTTTTGCTTTTTCATTGGCAGAAAAAAAACTTCTCTCGAAATTAAAGAATACATGTGAAATTACTCATTCCAACTCTTCTGAGTAGTAAAAGTGTATTTACCTTTAATTTCTTCATTTAATGTTGATAAAGTTTAAATGCTTTCTTCCACACTTTGGATCAGCTTGGTTTAGATTATATATACTATACATCTAAATATGTGATATTAACCTTAATGCTTTGAGATGCATTAAAGTATCTTATAAAAAACATGCCTAAAGGTATTTTTTTTTAATTTTGAATAGATATTGAAGCACACAATTTCACTTGCATAACCGATTCCGTTTTCAAGTTTCTTTATTTTTTGCTGCTGACTCCTTCATAAACATAAAGGTCAAAGCGTGCTAAAACAGTCAGATCATCTTTTCTGATAGAGAACAAACTTTGCACCTGAAGGAGAAGCAAGTGAAGCCACACATCTTGTTTTCAACAAGGCTTTTGATGCTATCATATGATATTTTCTAAGCAGGCTAACAACTATCCCAAGCAGGCTGAACTACTATTCAGTTGGTACGTAATTAGCTAGAAAACTACAAAAGAAAATGAGTTATGAAAATTTCATAGGATGTCATATGGTCTACTCCAGTTCCATAGAGTCTATTCCAGTTCTGCTATCTTAAGAGACTGAATGGTGAAATAACATGTAAGCCATTACACTTGCAGATAACAGCTCAGAGGGGATCTGAGATACAGAAAGGCCACTGTAGAATTCAGAACAACGGTAAATGAGAGAAACAGTCTAGAAAAAAAATAGGATTAAATTCAGTAAGAGGAAATTAAAAACCTTTACACATTTAGGAACAATGAAACCCACCAAATTAAAAAAAAAAAGTCTAAAAACCAACTTGTTAGTCTTGCACAGGGCAAAAAAATCTGAGCATATAATAGTTCACAAGGTTGAACGTGAATCGACAACGACATTCTGCCGGGAAAAGGACATGCTGCTGTGCATGAACAGAAGTGCTATCTTTAGTCTGATGGAAGAGGAGTTTGTCATCTACTGCTGACACATGTCAATACAGCATCTGAGTCTGAGAACATACTGTTATGAGTACCAAAAGGAGGAGAGGCCAACTATTTCTTTTCAGAGGTCATGCACAAGATCAACCCAGAAGCTCCAAGTGATACAACTACTGACTTAAAAAACAACCATTTTTAGTTGGTGGCATATAGTCAGGATAATCTGTGTACTGCAATATAAACCTAGACTTTGGTTATTTAATCTTATTTCAGCAATTGAAGGATACCACGTAGTAAGAAGAATCTAGAGAACATGTGCTCTGATAACCCAAACCCACAAAATATTCCCTACACACTTTATCAAACTGAAAACTTGTAGTAAAACCTCCATCGAGACAGCAATGATGTGCCACAAAACGAAAGATGAAGAACACTGCTAATGCCCTTGACCTACACAGAAACAGGAAATTTTTTCCTGTGAAGCTCCTGATGACCTTTGTTAGAGTTGCTGAATCTGGTGGCCCAACAGAGAGAGGCAAGGCTGCCACAGCTCTGTGCCCCCCGGGCTACCCAGTCATTGGCCTTAGACCCTCAGCCTACCTTTTCCTTGAGTCTTCCGGACTCCAGGTGCCTGAGGCACAAATACACACATCGAAAGGGGTCTCTCAGCTGTCCTCCAGGCCCCACAGTCTCTTTCCTGGTTAGTTTTGGTTTCCTGGTCCCTCCAGCAGCCAGTTCTCACACCTTCTGGTCTCTCAGCTATCCAGCCCAGACTTCTGGCTGCTTCAGTACCTGGCTCCCAAGACTCTTATGCTACTCACTGGCTAGTCTAGCTAGTCTACCTTGATGTTTGCTAGTGATCATACACCGCATACAAACCCGCATTTGCTCCAGGTTCTGGCACTGCAGACACGTGGGTCCCAAAAGTCATGGTCCCCAACCCAGCTGCTGGCACTTGGACCTCCTTACACATACACGTGCACAAAGTAGAGAGCTCTCAGACAAAAAACTAGTCAGAAATTGAGTTTAACGAGAAGACAGGACAAATGGTCAGACACAGGGCATGGCCAGACAAGCGGACTGACCAGCAACCTGTTTAGACACAACTAGCCTCTTTTAACCCCTTTCCCTGCTATTTTCCCATGCTTGTTCCTCCCCAATTCACCTTGATTCCTCTCTCTTTTACCTGCTTGTAGTTTCTCCTCTAAACATCCTACAATAAGTCTCACACTATGCCAAGACACCCTTCCCCTGCATTCCATAATGATTCCCAAGCCCTACAGGCAGTAACCTCCCTCTTTTCAAAGGTGGTCCCAAGACCCTCTCACATTGACTGATCTTGGTGGTCTCACACCTGGACAACGGGGCCCACTACCCTCTTGCAGCAGAGCTTTGGGGTGCTTCGTTTCCCCAATAAGCTTCTGGGGTTCTTCCACCTGCCGTTGTCCCTCTGCTCCTTAGTGCTCATGGAGAGAAGCCTTTTATCTCATACCACAACAACCTGAAGAAGTGGGCTATGTCTCACATGGGAGAGAAGGAGAGGAAGGGGAGGGAGTCACCACTAGCCTGAGGTGGCAGACTCGTGATCCTGATCCCAACCACAGCAGCCACCTGGACTCAGGAGTAGGACGCACCAAGTGAAAGAACTGCCTGCTAATAGGAATACCATTACGCCTTACTCTGCCCTCTGCCTCTTTCTGTAGCCACTTGCCAATGCTCAGAAGACAGACAATAAATAAATATACGAGCAAGCAGGAAAAAATGAAAATACTTCCTGGTCCTTGAGGGCACCTAACAGAAAACGTTAAATAACATGATTATTTATGTGATATTCACAAAATTGTCCAAATCACCACAACCAACACTGCTCAAAAGCTCTGAACCCCTCCTGGGTTTTACCAACCATTTAAACATTCAGTGACTCATCCCAAGCCTAGCTGTTTCAACACACACTCTGTGCAGTTTCTTGCGCTTCCACTATATAAACTCAGTAACACAGTCTAGATGCAGCCACCAAATATTCCTTTCTCTCTGTCCTCACCACCTCCTCTGATGTAGACTGTCCCAGAGCGTCACTCTTTGGAGGTTTAAAAACTTTTTTAAAACCTTCTAATCTAAATACTACATGACCACTGCACATGCCTTTGCTCTTCCAACAGAAAGAATTATTCTTCCTCACTAATAAATAGCCTCAAAGCTAGTTGGAAAATATTCATGTACTCTCTCATCATCATTTCAGCAAACAAGTTACAACATTTTTAATCTCTTCCCCCAAAATACATCTTCCATTCCCTTATTCACTTCTCTTGGGCTGTTCCAGTTTAAATTCCGTGAGCATTTTGGCCAAATTTTTGCAGAATATTCTAATGATTTCATGAGATATTACCAATGTCTAATTGTTTCCCCTTCCTAGCAAGAATCCCTTGCCACGACAAAACTGAATCACCTTTTGCATACACCTCACACTAGTGATCTACAGTCACAGGTGGCTCAAGCCCCAAGTCTCTAGCAGATATTTTTGTTGTTAGTTTCAAAAAGCATGATTTTGCATAATGAATCCTTCCTTGTCATTTCTGTCCCTCCTTTCAAGACTGCACGCCTTTCTTCTGTAACTGTGCAAGTTCTCTTCAGTAATACAAAACGTGACAGCTCTGACAAGAGGATATCTAACTTCACCCAAACTGTCGAACAGCCAACATACTGGTGGTTTAGGGGGTCTTTGTGAGGAGGTGATAAGATACAGGTTTGAGATCCTTCAGAAGAAGGGTGCTTATGATTCCCAAGAGTTTAAAGGAGACGTTTGTCTGTGCGTGAGCAGAAGGAAGGAGGAACAACAGGGAGCACTGAGGTATGTCAGACAAACTTGTCAATACGCATTGCTATTGTAAAGAAAGTGTAATTTCTTAGGAAGTAATGTTCTATTTTGTGGGATATTCTCATTTATCCATTTTTGTTATTTATGAGAGGGCATAACTACAGCAATGGATTGGTGTACCCTTTTATCTTACATTTACCTTTTACAAGGAAATTTACAGAATATTTAGCTTTGTTAATATGCATTTAATCATGGTGCTAGGTAAGATTTGTTCATTTTATCTGGTAAAAAATACTTATTTTCTCCCTCAATTAGTTAAAACTGTGAGATTTTACTGAAAAACTGAAAAGAATTTACTGTAGGGGGTATTTGGGGTTTTTTAAAATATTTTTATTTTACTTTTTATAAGTCTTTCTAATTTGAGTGCTAATAATTTCCTTCAGCAATATAATAATGAGCAGTAGTCACTCAAGACAACAGAAGGTACAACAGAGACAAAGACGAATAATTTTTGATACTAATTAATTACAAATGAACAATTAAAGAATCCATTAATTTAATTTTGTGGCACCAATCAAATGGTCCATGTGTAAAATGAGAAGAGTGCTTCTTGCAGGGGCGGGAGAAAAACCAGGCCATTAGGGTATAATCTGTTAGCTTTCATACACACGAGTGCTAGTGAGGATAAAGAGAAATCTCTCCAGCATTCAGTGGCAAGATCTGTCCCGTATTTGCCTAATTGCTTCGTAAGTGCTATTGAGACAGGAAATGTAGCTGCTACTGCAGTTGTAAAATGAAAGGAAGAGAAGGAAGATGGTTATTGAGTCTATTTTTAAGTATGAAAAATGCACTCATGCAGTACGATGATGCAGACATTCAGACACACCAGAATGGAAATACAGATAGTACAGGGAAAGAACCAGCTTGTGTCACATTTCAGGATAATGACAACCACCCCAGACCTACACGTTATAAAAACAGAATGGCTGAAGAGCATATAAGGTTTAAAGATCAGTAGAAGCATTCCGCAGATAATATTTCATGTGTAAAATACGCTTTTGAGAATTTTATATTACATCACAGTTTAAGAACCAGAGGGCTACTATCCTGCGAGTTCATACAGTTTAAAGGCTGTCAATACTCTCCTGAGGTCCCTTCAGCTGGAGAAACAACTGACCGTACTGACAGTGGTCCCTCTAAACAAAAAGCGTGCATTTTGACTTTTATTTTAAGTGACTTATAATTTAAATTGACTTTATTTTAAGTCACTTTATAGTGACAGGAATTTTTAAAAAGTACTCCTTCAAGACCCAGGTAGCCTCAGAAGAAACGACGTCTCTTTTCTCATTACAGCAGGAGAAAAATCCCTGTAAGGTACACCAGGGTCTGGCACACCAGTTGTATACGTGTAGTCGCGAAATGTCAAGCCCCCAAACGGACGGGTGGGAGATGGCACTGATCAGTGCAATGCCACTGAAGCGTTTCCAGCTACAAGTCAGAAAGGCTTTTAAACAAAGAGAAACTCGTCTGCTCACGATAGGTCACAATCTCCACATGGCTATAGCGAAATACTTCTGCTGAGTGGTTTACCTGGGTTGAATCTTGACTGCCATTGAAGAAATGGGTATTTATTGTTAATGTAAGTATTATCTAAAAGAAGCCATTTTAGCAGTTAAAATATTAGTTTCTCGACCACTGCTGGTGGTCGACAGATCAAGAAAACAAACCCTCAGTAATTTTTACAGTAATACCAACATCAAGCACCAAAAAAATCCACTCTTCCCTTCCTCAATTAAAATGAGATTAAAAGAAATCACAGTGGCATTCTCTTTTTTCCCCTTTCTGTTCTAGGATGTTCATAGTTCAAGCTTGACCTACTCATTTGGGTGGGAAAAAGAGAAAAAGAGAATTTATTTTTTTGTAGGGAGTATGGAGGTTCTTGCATAACAACAACAGTGTGGGAACTGAGGCGTTCACCAAATATCACAAGTGTTACAATTGAATTTTGAGGGCTGACAGCTCTGTTCAGTCCATGCCTCCGGGGCCAGAGGCAGCTGACAAGCTGGAGCTGAAAATGAGGGAGTTTGTGTACAAATGAGGATCTGATGATACGTACCCACTGACTAGCTTTTGGATGATGACTCAACGAAGTTTGTTAATCACTTACTAAGAATAAGGCCCCAATTAGCAAGTTAGTGTGAATGTGGATTTATGGCTTTCCAGAAGTCATCAAATTACAAAACTAATGTCTATACTTGAGTAAAAAACGATCCGTACAAAAGCATGCGGGTTTTCTTTTTCCCTTGACTAAATAACGAAATTCCATTGCCAGTTAACCCTTATCTTCCTAAATCATTTACCTAGACGTCAGAGAGGTATCTTAAAATTAAAAGAGCATCCCTTCATGGATGGTTATCCTATTTGTGAGCTTACTGAAGCAGCAGGTTGAATCCTGCAGGGCTGTCAGATAAAAGAGTCTGCTTTCTTAACACCTCCCCCAAATCCTACATCTGTCAGTGGCTCTTCCAGATTCAAACACAAGTTAATCAAACTGAGGAAAATGGTAACTTTATAAATACTCAGCAGAACATACACTACTGTTATCTTCCACTGGAGGATTTCAGTCTTTGCCACTGCAATGCTCTTCTGTGCCTAAGAAAAGTTTGGGAGGAACACAGGACACAACACTTCCTCAAAAAAAAGAAAAAGCTGATATTTCTAACATCACTAAAATGAATTTTAAGCTTATTTTTGTCCATTTGATGTCTCAGGTACTGTTGGAAAGGTCCACAGAGATTCTAACTTAATAGACTTAAAAGAGATCCATATAGAGATGCATGTATGCTGACTGTCAGTATAAAAGCTACAGATAACATCACCTGAAAAATATGTCTAGGAGGAAGCAGATGATTTCCACCCTCTGGAGGAGGAGGACTATACCCACTAAATGAGACACTGGAGGAAGAAATAACAAACCAAGAACCAAGACAGTATAAGGAGAACACTAGCTGGTTTTATAAATGCTATAAAAAGGCTAAAGATGGAGTAAAGAACCTGTTGTTTTGCCCAGAGGGTTTTGCTTGTATTTCCTCACTGTGAATGGGAACTCAGTACAGCACACAAAGCAGAAATTGCTTGGGAGATTAATCAGAAAAATTAATTTCTCAAGAACGTTAGTCAGAGGTTGCACACTGCCTGTTAAATGAGGCTAGAGGTGTTTTTCCATGATGAAAAAAAAAATCCTTATGCATGTACACCTACAAAAGAAGCAGCAGCTGAGGAAGAGGCTTCAAACACACAACAGCAGGAACGAGATGGGGAATGAAGTCAGGTACAGGAGGACAGTGTAACAGGAGCCAAGTAAGAGAACCCCACAGCGGGCTGGAAGGCACCTAAGCTCTTTTGGCAGACAGACTGCTCCATTTCCTCAGAAAATCCAACAAACAATAAACTTGGAAAGTTGTTCCTGGAGTCTGAGCTGAATCTTTGTCACCGCAATGGAGGAAAGAGCCTGCCTCTGCTTAATTCCTCCCAGCAGTCACCTCCTTGATGCTTGAAGCTTGTCTCCAACCTTCCTTCCCAACCCTCCTTGAATAACTTTCGTTCTTTTGGCCTTTCTTTGCAGGTCAAGTTTTCTGGACTAATAATCATTCTCACTCCTTAGCTCTGTCAAAGTAACCTTGAAGCGTCATGCTCAGGTGTGGACACAGGCTTTATCGGGGTTGGGTGCTTATCCCATTATCACATTTCCCCTTGCACTTCTCCCGTTGGTCAGAGAGCTGAGCTAATTCTCTGGGCTTTATTATGTTGCTTCGCTTAGGAAGGTAATGACGGGGTCAAAATTTGGACAGCCCTTGGTGGTTCAGGTTGTACTGATTAGCTGAACAAAGTCACGAGCTTGTCAGCTTCTGGGCTCCTCAAGGACATTCTTCCATGTTTCTTCTAAAGCTAGCATGTTCCTTGGGATTATTTGGAACTGTGTTCCCATTTTTAAATATTTCAAACTCCAGAAATGCCCTTTCTGTCAGAGAAATTGGCAAACCAGAGAAAACTTCCCAGCAAGCAAAGCTAACTCAGAGGGACAGGGAGGCTGCGCCGTGTTTCTGAGCGCAACTAGGAGATATCAGGCAACGCAGATCCTGCTGGAAATGTCTATTTCCTTTTGTGCCACTGCTATTCCACCGCTGGTTTTGTCCAAGTATGGGATTATTGCTTCAACTAGTCAACAGCCTTCAAAGACCGGCAGATAGCACAAGGTAAAGCTGGGCTGTAAGCAAACTAAAGGTCAAAATTAGAACTAATAATCTCTCAACAATTTGAAGAAATAGCTTTAGGTAAATCAGGAATTCAACAGAAATATGGCAGGATATCACATCTGCAGGCAGAAGTAATCACGTGCACAAATGTAAAATGGGAAATCATTGTTTTTTTCAGAAAAGAACATTGGTCCAGTCTAGGGAATGACACTTCTGGTATGCTGTGGATCAAAGAAAGGGTGTGCAGAGATGAGTATGAGGAATTACAAGAGGTCCAGAGAACACAACCTTTAGGGAAAACTGGGGTTTAACTTTACAGAAAAGAAACAGTGTATTTGATAGGACTGTTTAAGAATATAAAAGGTTTATTCCATATAGACAGTGAAAATAATCTTTACTCTTTTTCAAAAAGAAAGAAATTATGAGTTTAGATTGCATCAAGAAAGATTCAGGTTAGATTTCATTAAAAAAATATCCGCTAGCCAAATATTAGAGAAAGCAGGTTGCACAATCACCATTTGGAAAAGGCTTAAAAACAGATTAGCAAAAGAACATTGTGAGTATTGATACAGACAGAATTCCTTTAACTTAAATTGCTTTCCAACTAGGATTGCCATGGTGACAAGACAACAATTTCTGATTTTTTTTCTCTATTGTGACTATTAATTTCAATTTGGAAATAAAATTAAATTTTATTAAAGACTGAATATTATAGTTTATATAGACCTTCAGGCTTGCAAAATGAATCAGAAACAAGTGCTCAAACACCAGAAAAGTCTTGGGGTTTTACGACTACGTGAATCCTGTGAGCAGCTCTGTCTTTCAGGACTTTGCCTGAAAGTTCAGTGTTATCATTAACCCAGCCTGATTTTTTTTTTTTATTCCTATGCCCTAATTAATGCCCCATACAGATTCTGATCAGCCAATTCCTTGAGCTGGAAAGCAAACTTCGTGCTATCTTTAAAAACGAAAACATTTTAAAAACTAAAACATTAAAAACTTTAACATTTAAAAACTAAAACATTAAAGTTAGAAACTGTTAAATGAACAGAAGCAAACATACTAAATATGAACAGAAAGTTGAATAAAAAATTATTTCCACTGATTGCATGCTACACCTGATGTAATGTGGAAAAAAAAAATCCTCAATCTCATACCTTTTCAATTTCATATATTGTTTAACCCACATTTTTGCAATTTTTCTTGTTTTATAAATTGTATGCAGAGAGCCAGTCCAATATTATATCTTAAAATTTAAATGACAGATATATGAAGATTTATATTTTATTACTTCTCTAAGAATAATCATTTTGATAGTATATGAAGCAAGATTTATAAGCCTGTTTATTTTCTATAAAAAAAATTATATTGTTTTCCCTGACAGTGGAAGCCTGCACTGAATACACAGTTTACAATCTCTGGGCAGCAGTTTTAATTATCCATACCCTTCAACTTTTGGCAGCATTCAACAAATTTTCCACTATCTAGGTTTTCTTTCTGTGTCACTGGATAAGTCAAACTACTTCTAAAAGAGCTCAATGCTTACCCATACTCAGAAACATACGAAAGAAGCACGTTTATGATGAAAAGTAACACAAAAGTCTGAAAAGGTGTTTGAATGCACAAGTCCAAAAGGACAGGAGTGGCAGGCTATACCTGACCAAAAAGAAGGCTCAGCACCTCAGCACAGCAAAGACACATTCCCCTTGGTCAGACGCAGAACAATGAGTTTGGGGTATTTTTTTTTTTTTGCTTATTTTGTTTTCAAGATATTGAAAAAGTCAGTCTATACTAACTTAGACATGACACAAGGACAATGCTAAGAGCAGATGATAACTGCCATCAGTTTTAAAGGACCTAGTGAGAAATAACTGGCTACTCTCTAACTGAATATATACATAATAGGTTAAAAAAAAGAAAGATTGTGTCAAACATTGCCTTCAGCTTCTGTTTTTTCACATCTTTATTTCTTTTTAAGCAAGACAAAGATAAAGAACATTTGGCTTTAATCTGATCGGTGGTCACAGCAGATACGCTCAACAAAATACCCCAATTGCTGCATATTTGTTCAAATTCTTTACCAAATGTAATTGGTCTTACAGAACATATCTAAATGTGAATATGTTTTTATCTGATGGTGTAGGAGAAGTAATTTTTTAAGCGGTTTGGAATTAACATGCATGTTTTACTTTCCCATCTGCCTGCAGGCGTGAGTTGGCATTTCCTCTACTGCGGTGTCTGTGGCAGCCTACTGAGTTGCCATCAGGACTGCATAAGATGTTATGTCGTGTCAGGCCAATAGTAAACGCAACCAGATTTTTAATTAAAAACAGAAAAACCAAAGGCGATACTTGTATAAATGTATGCAAAATGAATAAGCACATATACAAAGAAATAATAAATTGAAGTACAGTCAGGGCTTTTTTGGTGTTTCTGAGTTATTTTTCCCAATCTACCTTTTTGTTTGTGTTTGCTTTCCAAATAGATTCTCACTAAAACTAGAGGACAAAAGTAACGCTGTTTGTCAATTAAGTCTGAGGAAGTACACTGTCCATAAACCCCAAGCTCCATTCAGCTCCCCTAGAGGGAAGCCTTTTGTAATGCTATTTCCTTAAAGCCCGAAAAGGTACTTGGTATTTTCAACAAGTAACAGCAAAATACACGTTACAACGTGACACGTTTCCCACGACCTCGTATTCTTTGGCATATAACTCTCTAACAAGATCAGTATATTTAACTTTCAGGGATCTTATGATTTGGGAAATTTTTCTGCCAAAAATTACTACTGAAGCAATGCTAAAGGCTTTCCTTTAGCTTGCGAGCTTGATGCATATGGGGCACATATTGCTTTTGATGTTCGTCAAAGACAGATCCTTCTGTGTGTTGTCACTCGCTATTGGTAAAGCAAAATAAATGTCTGCGGAAATTATGTACGGTTATATACACATAACACAGAGTCCAACCCTGCAAACACTTTGTAAACGCCAGTCCCTAATCATTGAAGTACACCACCACCAAGCGCTGAAGGTCACCATATGCCTGCACTTTGTGCTGCATCATTGCTAAACGCTCAGTGCTGCCTGCGACACCTGCCCCTGAAAAGGCTGTAGAAAAAATGACTGCGTGCTTGTTTTTCTGTGAATCTCCAGTCATACTGTGCATCCTTCACGACGTGAGCAAGGGTGTTACTGATGACTTAAGAGAACAAAATGTGATCTTGTAAACTTGGTTTTGGTAATATAATGAAATACTAACTTATGTCTACAGAATTAAAATACTAATGGATTTCTGTCAAAATTACGTTTACAATCAATCAATCACGGCAGACAACTTCACACAAGACTGCAAATTTTAAATATGTTGTGTAGGGACCTAGGAAGAGCATCTGTCTTCAGGAGTCTTGCCTTTTCACTGCAACAGAATTCAAGACAATTTCAGAAAGACAGAGACTCTGACCAAAGATTAATGGTAAGTCACAACTAACAGAGCAGCTTCTTCTGCTGCCTTCTGCTTCTGCAGTGAGAACAAAACAGATTAGAAGCCCATTAAGCCATGATTTCCCTGAGAAATGCACCTCCGTACCTGTATACACTGCCACCTTCGACTAAGAAAGAAAGAATTAATTCCTGGGAACCAGCCAGAACACTCCTCCGCCTCCCCAGCCAAGCAAGGAGTTGCTGGATGTGGTATCTGGAGAACAGCTCTTGCCCCATGGAGCACAAGCAGAAGGTAGACCTCCTACTACAGCCTTAGTAGGATGGAGCATGCAGTGCTGCCTCTGACACACGGCCGGACAGATGTGCATCATCTCCTCTTAGAGCAAACGCTTTTAATAAGAGGTTGAAAGAAGGAGCAACAAAACCTACAGGTGATCCTCCTCAGAGGCTGGGACAGCTCAGGCCCTCAAGTAATATTCTCTACAGTGTTTAATTACTATCTTGTTAATTGAGTGTGGAGCAGTAATTTTAGAAGCACCTGAATGTAAAGTTTAATGTATTTCAAACAGCATGAAACAACAAAATACTTGGTGTGATAATCATTGTTGTCTTAACATCTTTGCCTTACCAAAACTATGTTTGCAGCTACCGTTTTCCCCATTTTCTGTGAGAATGCATGCCAGTCAACCTTTCCAAAATAAAATGGTTTTATCTGCACTTCAACATCCAAATGATTTTTTAGTGTTTAATAGAAGTGCTAGGTTAAAACGTGGAGGGGGGGAGGCCACTTGCACATATGAAATGATATACTAGTGTGGATGCCCTCTGTATTGTTAGTGTCTGATAAGGTGAAAATTGTGGACCAGCTCTTTTTTTTATGCAGAAGAAAGAAGACATTCTGAGCAGTTTTGGGAGCCCAGGCTTTGTGGAAATTAAGGACCTATATCAATAAGTAACTCAGCTGCATTAAGCAGGCTGCTGGTACAAACCTCATCTCTCTCAACGCACGTTACGGCACAGCCTCTTGCTAGTCACCTATGGTGCCGTAAATTCAAACTATACTTTAATATGTCATTAGGAGTTGTGAAATTTAGACTCACTGAAACAAAACAAACAAACAAAAAAAACAAACAAAAAGAGCTTTTGAAGGAAGCCCCTGAAGGAAGGGGCAAAGAAGATGGAGCCAGACTCTCTTCAGTGCCCAGTGACACGACAAGAGGCAATGGGCATAGACTGAAATAAGGGAGCTTCTGTCTGAATATCAGGAAATACTTTCTGCTTTGATGGTGACTGAGCACTGACACAGGCTCTGCAGCCCAGAGAGTTATTCAGAAGGTCTATGGACTTCATGAGATCTACTGTAAAAAAAAAAATAAAAAAAAAATTGGAGACTCTTTTCAAGTTCATTTCAAGAACAACAATATTTTTGTTAATTATCTCAAACTGTGTTTACTTCGTGCTCTGTTGTGTCAAAAAGAAGCATAGTTAATTCATATTATCATTTGAACAGTCTATTACAACTTTACTGAATTGTATCTTGTTTACTTTCAGGGTTTTTTTAACAGCTTTCCTCCATCTCCTAATGTATTTGTCAATTTTTCTCTCTTACCAAGCTTTCTAAGACAAATAAGAGCTGTGAACAAAAGAGGACTATGTAGAAGATTGTCTTCGATTTCTGCCTAATTTCATGATTACATTTTTTTTTGTAAGATAAAATAATGTGCACCACATTTTAAACTGGCTGATGGACCACTGGAATTTTAAAATAAAAGAAGAACATGAATTTGCCAGATCATCTCTATAACATGCAACAGTTTCTAGGGGAGCTGGAGAAGTCTTGATTAAATAATCCAAGTGATGCTGAGTTTAAAACATCATTCTGCTCCAGTGCCTAATTATGATTTCTGTTAAACATTTTTATCTAATTCTTAATTTGCTAATTTTACTTTCTAGACACTGGGTGCTTACTTTTTTCATGACAGTTTAAATGGCATTACTTAACATTTTTCTTTGTATGCACTTTTAAGGCCACAGATGAGTCATCTCTTAATAGCCACATTGATTAAACAAATATTATATTGTACTTTACACTACTGTACTGATATCTGAGATCACAGGAAAAAATGCAGAGGATTTTTAAATTGATTTAGAGAAGACACAGCGTTCTTGGTCACAATGACACTGAGTAGAGGACTAGGTGAACTCTTCAGCTTCAGTTTCAGTGGAATTGTTTTCTGAAGCAGCTTAAAGAACTGTGATTCTTAAAAACACTTCCCTCACAGCATGAAATGAAATTTCTTACTTTACATTCTCTTCTCCTGGAGAATTAGACATCATTCTAAAGTGTATATTCTTAAGAATAAAGCTAATAAGTTTAGAAAAGAACACCAGGAACAGAGACTTAAACAGACACCTGCCATCCTGATTCTGTGACTTTATTTTAGGTTTTTTTCTAGGGGAAAAAATACTGTACATGTACTGCAAAAAGAACAATTCTGGTGAACTCTGAAGATTCTCTAGGATGTGATGAAACTCAGCATTTTTAAATCACACGGACTCAGAAATATCTGGTTGCTAGTGGGTGCAATGAGAAGAGCTTTCTAAAAACCACGCAGGAAATTTTCTGAAAACCGCTTCCAAAAATTGTGAACTTTGAAGAACATACTTTCTCTAAAGCATACCTTGTACTTTCTTCAATCAAATGGTGTGTGATAGAGTGAGTCTTCGAGTTTCAAGGCAAGACTAGCCAAGACAAAAGCACTACTTGCTTTTCCTTCACTGCAATGAAAATTTTATTTATAAGGAGCAACTGTTCTGAGAAGCTAGACATATCAATTATTGGAAGATTCTGGGAGATGAGGTGAGGGAGAGGAACAACTGTATTCTGGCCCATGTAGAATACTTTCTACCAAAATAAGAGGAAAGGCAAAATATTCCATTAACTACCTTTATGCAACTGAAAGGACTCATATTTGCCCAGTATTTGTTTTGCAGTTGTACACACCCATATAGCACTGTAGGATTATCAGATACAAAGGTACAAATGCTAATAAATGGCAAAAGTGTCTTATTCCATCTTGTATTGCAGATACTCACGTGTCTCCTAAAACTGGTATATTGCAAAGGTTGCCAAACCTCTTTTCTGTCTAAACAGACTATTGAAAATATTGAAAAATCTAGTTTCCATTAAATTCCTTCCTTGCTTTTAGAACAATTAAGATATACTAGTATATAGACTGTAAAAAGATATAAAAGCTTTACTATAATTTTTGCACTGTAGTATTGTTTTGGTGACTTTGAAACGTATATTTCAGTTTTAAGGAAGACACCAATATGGAATTGCTGTGATGCTACAGGAAACATTAACCAGGAAAACTGATAGTGGAATAGAACACGATTGGATTGAAAGAAAAAATAGACTGAAGCAAGGACTCAGATTTATAGTGCATGCCACAAAACTCTTGTCAACACAGATTTAAATTTGCTTCCTGCGCATGTTTGTGTGGCAACTAGCCACTCTCAGACACACAAAAACAGGAGGTATAACCTGACACAGCTCATTACCCTAAGCACGGGCAACACGCACAAGAGCACAGAACTAGGAACTGTGAACTCAATCCGAACAGGCAAAGTGCAGTCAGTGCCAGGCAGCAGCTCCAGCTCAGGTCTCCAGCACACCGAAACCATTCTGGTGCAACACAAAGCTAATTGACTTTGCCTCTCAATAGCAAATAATTTGTGGGGAATACTGCATGCTGACACTCACAGCCACCAACTATATCCGCCATTCCCTGCTCCAGAATTAGTTCAGTCGCAGTATTCCTAAGACTATTGGACCTCCAAGATGGCAAGGCCAAAGAGTGTCTTAAAAAAACGTGAAGGGACTAAAACGCAGAGGGAAGTTATTGTGTTTTGTGTCCTCTCTTTGTCCTGCACCAAGAAGGAGGAACAGAAAGACAGTCAAAGTTTACAAGACCTAAACCCCCCCCCCCCCAAAAAACCAACCCAAACTAAAACCAAAACAAACCAAAAAACAACAAACCACCAGAAAGAGAGCATAGAGTGCAGCTCATTGGAATCCATCATTAGGGAAGTCTCATTGACCAGAAAGATGAGCTGCCAGGACACAGCTGGTATGGAGGGCGGATAGTGTTGGAAGAAAAAGTGGCCGCAGGTCTCCAGGGGAATGTCCACAGGGAACTTTATGCAACATAGAGTTACAGTCTTCTAGGTGGATTGTCTCCCATATCTCAAAGGACAAAAAGAGTGGTCATAAAATATTCCTCAACTCTGCTGGTGAATGCACTATTATGCCATTTTTTATTCATTGATTTTACTTCTGTCTTTAGTATTTCATGTAGGTAAATCCAGCTTGTTTTTCTTTATCTATTTTAGCTATTATAAAATGTTTTGTAAAATAGAGAGTCATCAAAATTGGCTACTGATGTAGAATGGAGTTGCTTAGTTATTAAGGAGGCTTTTAAACAATTCAGCACCCATCATCAGTATTAGGTTTTTACTCCTTTTGCTTAATGGATTACAGATCCACAAAGGTTTGAAACACAAAACCTCAAGCATCCCTGGTGAGGCCGCACCTTGAATCCTGTGTTCAGTTTTGGGCCCCTCACCACAAGAAGGACATTGAGGGGCTGGAGCAGGTCCAGAGAAGGGCAACAAAGAAAGGATCTGGAGCACAGGTCCTATGAGGAGCGGCTGAGGGAGCTGGGGTTGTTTAGTCTAGAGAAGAGGAGGCTGAGAGGAGACCTTGTCACTCTCTACAACTACCTGAAAGGAGGATGTAGTGAGGTGGGTGCTGGCCTCTTCTCTAAAGGAAGAAGTGATAGGACAAGAGGAAATGGCACCACAAGTTGCACCAGGAGAGGTTTAGGCTGGATATTAGAAATAATTTATTCCCTGAAAGAGTGATCAGGCATTGGAACAGGCTGCCCAGGGAAGTGGTGGAGTCACCATCCCTGGAGGTGTTCAAGAAACGTGTAGATGTGGTGCTTAGGGACATGGGTTAGTGAGTTAGGGGGTGTTAGGTTGACAGTTGGACTTGATGATCCTTGAGGTCTTTTCCAACCTTAATGATTCTATGGTAGCAAAATATTTTAAGATCTTCCCACCCGACAGCTCTTCCGGACATATCGTATAGGTTGCAGGGATGCTCAAAAAAGCAATAGCATTTTCTGGGAAGATAATTTTGTTGTAAATTCACTTTGCACTTGGGTAGATTTCCGAGTCCCAGCCCTCCGAGTAGTTTCCCTTCTTCTGGAAGGACCAAGCTGAATAGGTGGGGTTTGACGAGTAAGATTTGCAGCAGTTATGAGTCTAGTCATTACTTTGTAGAAACAGAAGAGAATACTGCAC
This sequence comes from Pterocles orientalis, assembly GCA_011057875.1. NCBI lineage: Eukaryota > Metazoa > Chordata > Aves > Pterocliformes > Pteroclidae > Pterocles > Pterocles orientalis. Next base: position 364,207 of record WKFP01015102.1, read on the forward strand.
ACCTGCTTTTTAAGCTAACACAGCATCTGAAACCTGTTTCTCTCTTATTTTACATCACTACTTACAGTATCCTGCTGATAGCTCGTCAGAATAAATCACTCTCTAGGACACTGTCACCAAGGTTGTAAATAAAAAGCAAATACTAGGCATATTAATAAAGTGACAGCCTAACTCTATTAACTGAAAGAAGTTTCAGAAAATGACAGTAACAAATTAGTGTTTAAACAGAGCATTTTTCAAATTTTTCCCACACTGATAAGAGGAAATTCACTGTGAATTGAACTTCAGAGTTCCATCTGCTGCACCTGAAGTGTTTTGTCTTGAAGGTCAAAATTAAAATTTTATATAATTTCTAAAGTGAGGATATGGCACAAGATAAATATCAATGCATTTTAAGTCTCTATCACTACTCTGTGTTCAGAAACTACCCCCCAGTTAACAGCATTTCTATATGCAATGTGTTAGATTTTATTCAATATTCTACCTGAGAGCAAGACATAAATTTCCTAAATGTGATTTTCCTTTCAGCATTCACTATATGTTCATCAACTAGAACAGTATGTAAGACAAGTAGATTAAAAATGGGAAAGTATATTTAAAAATTCAAGAAATTAAATTTACTCTGCTGCCTGAATAAGGCCAGTATTGGATCATCAGAAGACAATGGAAGAAACTCAAAACCAGGCTTTACATGAAACTTATTTTACATTTATTTTATTCACTCCTGCTATTGACATATTATGGCCTGAAACTGAGGGGCTGGCATCACTTATATTTAAGGTTTACATTTATTATTCCCTGAAGCATGTAAAATTGTATTCATGTTTCAAATAAACAATATTGGGAAAAAAAATAAAATTCTATTAAGTGATTGCTTTTATTTATATTTTGAATAAATATGTTTAATTGAGTATTAAATACAAAAGAAAAACTTAAAGCTGAAGGAGGGTGCACTGGACCCTGGCAGGAACACCCAGCTACACAATATAAATAAGCACTAACGGTGGGAATCAGAAGGGGAGGGAGGGTTTTGGTGCTGTTGGTGGAGGGTATGGGTGCTGTTTTCTAGGACAGTTTAACAAGTGGGAGGAATTCAGAAAGAGTTTCTTTGGGTAAAGCAAGCTGGTATTCTCTGATAAAGTAAAGCACTGCTGCCCCGTCTTATATAGAACAGTGTTGTTTTCTTTCAGTTGACATTAATTGGGTGGAGTTGTCCAATTTCTCTGTTCATAGCAAATAAAAGACACTTTGAGTCTGAAGTCTGGATTGCTTGTGGCTTAGCTGACATGAAGCCCCAATTTAAAGACCAGTACTTTTCCATCTTGATGTGCCTCTGCAGAATTTAGAAAGGAGACTCCAACTTTATGCATGTCAGTATGAAAATAAAACTAGTATAGATTCTAGAATGGTGTTTGCAATAATGGCAATTTGAAGAATGCGTCATCAGAATATGACACTTAAATGTCAAATAAGAGAGTAAAAATAAAGTTAACATTTTTGAAGAAACTGGGCTGTAAGAAAGATACGGACTTTGGGAAACAAATCCAGTAAATGTCAACAAAAACAATTAGGGGACAGAAGCAACCCTCCCATCAGGAAAGGCCGAGAGCTGTGACTGTTCAACTTGGAGAAGAGAAGGCTTTGGGGGAGAATTTGTCAATGTTTCTAGGTACCTGATGGAAAGGAACAAAAAAGAGGGAGACAGACTGTTCTCAGTGGTGCCCAGGGACAGGACAAGAGGCAATCTGCACAAGTGGAAACACAGGAGGTGCTGTCTCAACATCAGGAAACACTTTTTTTACTATGAGGGAGACCGAGCACTGGCATAGACTACCCAGAGAGGGCTTCATTCTTGGAGATATTAAATAGCCACCTGGACATGGCCCTGGGCAACCAGCTCTATGTGGCTCTGCTTGAGCAGATGGGTTGGACTAGACAATCTACAAAGGTGCTTTCCATCATCAACCAGTCTGTGAATACCACAAAACTGACTGGAGCTGCTATATGCTAACCCTACAGCGACATGTCAGAAACTCACCAGCTTGTACCAAAGAGAAGGCTAATTGGTTTATTGGTCTCAATTTATAACTCATTACATGGGGAGTACGTATATTCTTAAAACAGAAGCTGCAGAAGTGTTCTGAGGATTACTAGATTACACAGCTTGTGTTACACAGGAGGCAAGTCTAGGCGATGACAGTAAAAATGCATGGATTTCTTTGCCCATAAAGACCTTCTAGGTAGTATTTTTAGTTAATTTACTCCAGCTGAACTTTTATTTTATCAGAAATCAATTTAGTCAAACATAAGTAATACAGAAACTGTCATCTGACACGTGGCTAAAATTTTGGAGTTCTAAGCAACTTCTAAATTCTCACTTCTGAACTTTTAAACCTCATAATCCCCTGCGACTCCTGTGGTTGCTTGATCACAGAAACAACAATCACGGGACTAGTATGTACCTTTACAAGGTAAACAAAAAACTCTTAATATTGGTATAAAATAAATTCTTACCAAAAAATGGTGATCAACCATCACTGTAACTGATTTCTTTTCCAGAACAGAAGTCAATAAAAAATTTCACCACTCCACAGCTTACATCTTAAAACAGAAGGTGATGTAGCCCCACAGGAACCATTTGCAATGAAAAATGTATGAAACTGAGCAGGCAGATGCACTTTCCCACGGAGTACTGGTTAAAGGCTGGCTAAGAAAGTGATGAGTATGGCAAGTGCCAAGATGAATACAAAGAGTCAGTGTTGGTAACACGGTAGAAAGATAGTTTTCTTCTGCGCCATTTGCCAGGTCAATACATTTCCTGTGACTACCCCTTCTCAAGGAGCATTACGGAATCATACACACGCCTGACAGGCCAAACCCTCTTTTTAAGATATCATCCAAACTACCAGCTTTGGTGATCTAAGTCCAGAAAAATTACTAGCCTAGTAGTTTTAACTAGACTACTTTGCTAGTCTCGAAACACGTCATGTCGGCTAGGGTGTGGGATGGCTTTACAATTGCTACTTCAGCTGCCGTGATTTAAATTCTCATCTAACTCACTCTCCAGTGTTACTTTTATCTTCTTCTAATTGAAGATGGCAAATACTCAATCTATGCCTCACAGCTGCACAGGTGATAGCATAACAACATGCAATAACCACATTTTACTGTCTCACTTGTGATGAACACTTGTATTCAAAGTCACACACAGTTTTCAGCTGTCACCTTCAGAGTTAAGACTGTAACAGGTGAGAACATCCGCGCTAATAACTGCCTTTGATCTTCAGAGATCTTCTATATCAGATTTGGGTAGTTTTGCTACCTTATTTGCTAACAAATTAAAAATGCAGCATTTCATATAACATCATAAAATACATTGTATTCATGTCTGTCTTCAGGTCTCTCAAGAATTTATGAAAATTATAATAATCCCTGCAGATTTCTGTCTACATAAGACATCAAATTGTGCCATAAATATTTTTATCTTCTACAAGCAGATGAGTAAGCTCAAAGTGGATACATTCAATGCAGTAGACCTGTACATCTATAGTATGTCTGCATGGGAAGCCGTATCAATACAGTAAAATCAAACAAAACCTGCAGATCTAATCAGGTACATACGAAGTTGCACTCTACACCACTAATCATCGTGTGGTTATGACAGATAGGCCTCTGCAGACATCACATTGATCTTCAACGGTAGCTAAGGATTTCAGCAGAATATTAATTTCTAGAAAAAGATCATAGCAAAAAACAGAGGACGTCCTTATGAACGTGCATTTATGTCCATGATGTCACCTTGCATAGAGCACTGACTGTTTCCAACTCTTTTGCATACTCCACTTCAAAAATGAGACGATAGAAACAAAGCACGTACAGCAAGTGTGTGCCAAAAATTATCAGAATCATGGACTGATTCCCACAATGTGACACTGAAGAAACCAATAAAAGACACAAAATGAGTTTGCAAAGGACTTACGAAAACATAAATACTGGTGGAGAAGATGGCAAGAAAGAAAGCAGGGAAAAAAAAGGGAAAGCGAGAAAAGGACAATAGCTCTCCAGATTCTCCAGATGAACCCTTCCAGCATAAATTTAGATACCTGATCTTTCAAGTGTGCAAGTTAAAAAAAAAAAAAGCCAAACAAAAAAGACCATACACCCCTTCTCCAACACTTCTGCACTTCCACAGGAGAAGAAATAAAGGATAAATCATACAGTCCAGTGTCAAACAGCTAAAATCTTGGGAGAATACATGGCATTTCACTGCACTTCTTTGTTGATTTTTCCAGTACATCTGCTTCTAGTGTAAGATATGACTATAGCTGTGAGCTACAGCCCCTCAACATACAGCAAAGTGGAAAGAGAAGTTTCCAGAAGACAATAATGCTCTTATCTTTCAGCCGCACCCTTGTGGTTATCCGCACCAGAAGCACTCTATGACATGGGCCTCCCACTCACAGTTCCTGTGCCAAGGATGAACCCAAAGCCAGGTGGAACCTTTCCATCGCTCTGAGCAGATCAGGTCCTTTGAACCCAGAAACAAATGGCTGCCGTAACTTATTACAGCCTTTTCTGCAGGAGATAAGTGGTTGTGTTAATGTGTTACAGAATTTCAAATGAAGGGCAAGTTCTCATCAAAGAAATGTTGAGTAAAATAAACACAGTTCACATTACAATTTGCTTCCTCTGCTATGAAAGACACTCTCATGCCATTCAAATTAAGGTTTTTCCATTGGAGTTTGCTCATCTCTTCCCTTTCAATTCCATAAAAAGAAAAATCACTAAGGAGCAGCTGCCTGTTCTTCAAGAGCAAAAAACCTGCAACCCAATCTAAATTCTGGCTTTTTTTGCTACGTAAGCATTTTCATTTCTTGATTTACATTTTAAGCTCATTTAGCAGTAAACATACGTTTAAAAAGGAAACCAAACATGTTCCGTTTTCCACACAAACAATGATGGTAAGTGGTTTCACAATGGAAAAAGACAAAATACTTTTGATATCTAAAAGCTAGGTGACATCAAAGTAAACATTATGTATGTCACACTCTGATGTGATTTGGCAGATATCTATCTGTTGGTGTCTTCATCTACTTATTTTTATGAACTAACTTTAAGGCCATCCCTGCTAAGACATCCTAGAGCAAAGTTTTATGAGCAGTGCAATTCTCGCACAGTTTCAATACCAAGTCCCAGCTTTATTTCTAAAGCTCCTGTAATGATGAAAGTGCAAACCTCTCTAAAAAAAAAAAAAAAAAAAAAAAAAAACACACACCACCTAATTTTTAAGGAATAGGTTCTGATATCAGAAATAGCAGGAATTCATAATATATATCATGTCACGCTTATGTCAATAAGGGAAAACTTGAGACAAAACTTCATGGTACAAAGAATAAAACTCTGTACCTCGTATTTAAAAGACATATAATTTAAAGTGAATTAGGAGAACAAGATTTCCACAATCAAAACCTAGAACTTATAAACAACTACACAAATGTATATTTCTACAGAACAAGTAAAAGCAAGTATGTGAAATCTAGTTAGTTGTACTAAGAACGCATCATACCTACCTTATTGTAGAAAGCTCAGATTTTATGTGCAGGTGATGGCTGATGTTTATCAAATAATTGCTGAGCATGGGTCTACAATGTAGGTGTTCCTCGTGTGTTGAACAGCTTTCATTTTACGTGGTACTTTCAAGGGCTGTTTTAAACTAAATACGGTCAACTGGGTGTGCAAGCCAGCAAGAGTGCCAAGCTCCTTGCAAATTCCTTTTAAAATGAACAACATGCAGTAAAGAGGCTATGCAGTGTTTTGCTGCCTCCCATGCAAATGATCTCTACATTTTTCTCAAAAACAAATTCGCAAACAGTTTTCAGTGGCATTCCCATATTGAGACACTCATGGAGAAGATATTTTGACTAGAAGCTAAAAAAGTTAAAAAATAAGGATGAAAAGGTTGTGCAGATGGAAGGTGAATTTATATCACAGAAAACTCTCCCACGTGTTGATATAATTAAGACTTCCTAATGAGTTAGAAATCCAGGCTAGTCACACGAGCTATTTCGGTTTCTCTAGCCTCCTTCTGCAGTCAATGAAGAAGGACTCTTTGCGAAGGCAGCGCCTAACTCAGGAGCTGATCTTGTCTAGAGGGCAGCCTCTTGCTCTCTCTTTCTGTATCGACTGCAGAAAGAAATCAGAAGGATCAGAAATTATCAGCATCCCTTCGTTAATAACCTCATTCCACGCTAAACAGCTGTGTGGAAAGATTGCCAAGAGCAATTACTTTGAGGAATTAAATATTGTCCCAGGTATAGAGCTCTACTGAAATGTTTTGAGTTTAAAAAAAGAACTCAGGATATCTGTTAATGCAACACCATCAGCAGGTTGGAAGGCTTCTTTCACTATGATTAACCAGTGACATGTTTTGTTAAACAGTGACTAAGGCAAAGTCAAACTATTTTCTTACTAAGAAACTAATACTAGAAATTTGTCTTTATGTTTGACAAATATTTATAATTTGAAATTTATTGTAGGCAAAACAAACTAACCATTAGAAATCACTTCACAGGAATTCTAGTGCAAAGATCTGTTAAAATCTGTTTAGGCTTTATAAAGTGATGGAAACTTGCAGAAGTACTCCTAAGAATGAAGTGCTACGCCAGGATGAAATTATTATTGCAGACAAATTTCAATGGCAACTTTCAAAAATGAAATTAAGAAGGTGTAGAAAGAAAAATTTTAAGTGATTTACACACCATCCTGTGTGTAAAAGTGACAGAGAATACATTCAAGTCAAAATCTAACTAGCTGGAGTTGAACCTGGAGGAGATTACTTACAGTCTGTTCTGAGCAAATGAGAGACAACGTTAGATATCAATTAGTGTTTGGCAACGTGCTGAAATAGCAGCCTGCACTAAGCTTGCATATCCTGTCACTGAACTTCTGCCCTGCTGTACAAATAAAGGACATCTAAATAAAAAACAAACAATAAACTGACTTTGCATTTTTTGGGGAACTGCTCTAGGCAGAAATAACTTGTGCCATCTCCTTCAGTGAGGGAGGGACGAAAGGAACGTGGTGAAAGGCAAGAATAAGATACAGAGGACAGTAAATAGTCAAATGTAAGAATTCATCTCAGGAGTTCAACGGGGCAACTTATCTCCATTCTGCCAACGTAACGGAAAGAGCAAATCACATCCAGTGCAAAACCTCTGGAGACTTGTCTATACCCACGCGCTGGATGGCACTGAAAATTATCGTCATTGGCAGGGGAAGGAGAGGAACTGAAACCAAGTGATCAACATGCCAGCTGGTAAATGTAATGGTGTTGCCCTCTGTCCTGTGGCAGTGGGACTCATCTCTTAAATCCTGGCCCTGACAGCATTTTTTCTGAGGAGAGGTATGTGCACATGTGTATAGATACACATGTGTATAGATACACACACATTTTCTTTTTTTATATATATAAGCAAATATGTATAAAAATGTATTGTACCCACCCTTCAATAATGACTTTGTATTAGGGCTTTAAAAAAAAAAAACCACAAAACTTTAAGCATAAGCAGTACAACTGCAAAACCCTTCAAAAATGTAGGAAGCTTAAACAAGAAGGCTGGAAAATCAAAAAGAAACCTCCCAATTCTTGTCTGGAAAGGTTGCCTTCCTTCTGCATCAGCCACATTGGCTAAATAATAGAAAAGTCATTTTAGTGGTGTTTTATTAGTTTTGAGACCAAGAACCATGAGTCTGCTCTCTCCAATGCGTCGTGTCACTCCGGAGCAAAAACACAAATTCTTGATCCATAGGAACCTAGCCATAGGTATGGATGAAATAGCAAACATCTGCAAAGCGGATCAGAAGGGCTGATTACTGTCTTTTACTCCCGGGAAGGCTTAGATAGTTATCTTTATTTGTTCACACCTAAAATCTAAAAGGTCGAACCTGTGAAATTCTCTCATTTTTTCTATTTAACTCTACCCTAGCAAACAGCAAATGTCCTTATCCTCTAAAGGCAGAAAACAGCGGCATCATCACCAGCATGGACATTATGGTCCCAATTATACGTTGCACTGCTATGCCTGGCAGAACTTGGGAGCTGTTTGACGTTCTTTTGTCTTCCTGAGTTGGCAGAGAATAAAAGTCTGAGATGTGAATTTCCCTACCCTGGCTTGATCTAATTGGGTTGCTCACTCATTTTAAGTGCCAGCATTAACTGTTCAATGATCCTGTTTTGGAAAACTGAAGCACAGGAGGATCAGTTGGGAGTTCTCAAAAGCGATAAAACACAGAAGGAAAAAGTAAATGAGGAACAGAGGATGAACTGGAAAGAAAAATGCTAAGAATGCCAGGAAAGAAAGAGAAAGACAATAAACAGCAGCTCTAAAATTGGCTTTCCAGCTCTTTGTAACATTCAGTCTCACTGAGACATTCACTCTGTGTACCAGCACTACATTTAGATATTATTATTTATGTCATCTTAAGAATTTTCTACTCACTTAACTGAGAAATCTGTTGTGGGTAAGGGGAAGTGCACAGTTCATAGGCTGTGTACAAAGGTAGAAGGTGACCTTCTCATGAGAATGTGTTCTGTCCCAATTTCTAATGCAGAAGGCCATTTTAATTTCTGTTAGGTGCAAAAAAAAAAAATTACAAATTTTTACAGTGCTCTGGGCATCAATTCAAGCCATGTGCTTTTCTGAACAAAAATACAGTCTTGTCCGGAACCGGCAAGAGCAGAGGAGGCATAGTAAGCTCTCAGCTTTTAGGAGCAGGTTAAGATAACTGTATAATAAAGACTGCTCAGTCACCCGTGATGAGATAACATTCAGGAGAAAGCAGAAAACTTTATTACTTGCAATCAAAAATAAAAAAGGGAAGGTGTGGGTTTTGTGGCACCTGTTGCAAAATCCTGCATACTTGGCCACATCATTGGTACAATGAAGGATTTTATACTAATTTCTAGCAAATTTATTTTTGACACTTTTGACAGCATCAGTAAAAGAATAATCAATACTGCCGAATAACACAGACAACTGTAAAGAAAGAAAGAAAGCGCTAATTGTCAAGGGGACATCTTTTGGTACCTTTGATATCAGAAACAGAAGCCTTGTACCACAAGTATTAAGCTATGGCACAGAAAACAAACAAGGAGTCTGAGTTAGAGTGACATAACCTATCACCTGAAAATACAGCTGAGTAAAAAAGACAAATGTACTTTATCAAGGTAAAAATTGGCTCACTGTTAGAAAAAGATCAGTATTAACATTTTCATACATGGAAAATGTATAAATGTATAAGCATCTCAGTCTATAAATTTTGTTCACCTAAATTTAGTATTGACACTGTACTTTTTAGAAAACAGATATGATCAAAATAATTCTAAATTCCTTAGGTTAGAAAAAGGCCATCTGAATCACCTGACTATAAAACATCATGTTCTCAGTTACAATGAATTCATATCTAATTATTGAAATCCAAACAGTGAACGTACATTAAACCTTGCAGGTGTACAGAGGGATCCAATTTTTATGAGAACGTCCTTAAAAGCCTTACAGAAAGACAATCAAGCCTTACAGCCTTACCCATCGCACCGCAGTACACATATTGTATTTTGCTTTCTTGAACCAGAAGAAGGGAAGCTAAATGCTCAAAAAATCTCAAACATACACATCAATAAAGATTTCCTTCTTTACCTTCTACTGTAACTTGGACCTTTAATTTCAAGAGTCATCCCAGCTAAATCCCTAGTTACAAACAGAATATTTCTGGTAAAATAACTGAAACTAAATTAGATTCCCACAAACCAATACTGAAAGAGGGAAGGTTAAAAAAAAAAAAAAAAAAGGAGGCAAAAAGAATTAATATGCAGACTTTTCAGTCACTTTATCAGAGTAGATTCAAATATCGCAGCAGGCAAAGTATTTCTTTGGTCACAACAAGACACATATTAATAACGCACATGCATTCTTTAGCCTCTTCTACAAAAAAAAAAATAAATCAACAAATCAAAAAATGAAAATACCTTATTTAAACACGTTCTGCCTTGATCTCAACAAAAATAAAAAAAATCTAAGCAATCAAAACTAACATGAAAAAGCAAAACCAAGGCAAAAAGGATAAAGTCATCTGCTCTAAATAAGTAAGAAGCTGACATAGCTTCTTTCTCAGAAATTCATTCTATAAAATAGATTTAGTCTGCAGTGCCAAAACAAATTTGCTAAGAAAATTGTGTGTGTTTTTAAGCATTAATTTATCATTTACAAGGGCACTAGATTTAGGGAAAACATATCTTCTAACTTTATCTAATTAAGTAAAAATCAGAATAAACTTAGTGGAAGGAAATTCTATCACTTGCAGTAGATTTTCTGTCAGCCTTAAAGCTATTGTTCTGGTAATCCTAAATACACTACCACTACAGCAAATAAAAGGTAAGAATGATCGACATCAATAAAACAGCTTGGGTACCTAATCAGTTAGTAGGAAGCTAATATTATTTTTCTTACTTGGTTTTATTTGCAGTAAAGGCATATACCATAATACAACTTACTAAGAACCACTTGAAAGTCTTTGAAAGTAAACCCATTATCTTTTCTAGTGTTTTCCTAGCAAGCTGCTTTTCCTTTTTTTACTCTTTTTGCTTGCTAACAAAGCCCTCTTCGCACTCTGTTTTCACTGTAAGAAGGGCAGCAATACCTGCCTAACCCTCCTGCAGCAGTTACCACACTGGTTTTGAATGGCAGATGCTGAAAACTGACAGAGGAAGTGAGACTTTTAAATCTTTCCCTTCTAAAGAACATAATTCACTGTTTGTGAAGTCCTTGTCTATAAGATAGGGGTTCTGATCGTTTTCATCTTCATATGTAACCAGTGGGAAGTAATACAAAGATTAACCACTGCAACTTGAATTCTAAAAGCCCCTAACCCCGCAAACAGGGAGCACAAAGAGCAATACACCCGCTTTGCTGTCCCAACAGTTGTGAAGGAAAGGCATTGGGGACAAGCAAGCCAACAGAAACATCCCTTCCTAATTTCAGACTTTCATCTCTGTCCGTCAGTGGCACGGTAGCACACGGTCCCTACAGGGTTAACACAGAGGACACGTAGGGTGTGGGGCCCAGAGAAGCACTGCTGGCCCCCCATACCCAGCTCCTTACCTAAGGCAGGCAAGAGAAGGTCATTCAACCCTTCCCACATCAACCTCCAATAACCTGCGCTTTACCTGGAACACACCGTCCAGAAGACTCCCAATAATCACAAAGCTCCCACAACTCTTAGGAAATTCATAGAATCATAGAATCACAGAATGATTAGGGTTGGAAGGGACCTTAAAGATCATCCAGTTCCAATCCCCCTGCCATGGGCAGGGACACCCTCCACTAGCCCAGGTTGCTCAAAGCCTCATCCAGCCTGGCCTTGAACCCCTCCAGGGATGGGGCATCCACAGCTTCTCTGGGCAACCTGTTCCAGTGTCTC
>WKFP01015102.1:381083-400930 GCA_011057875.1 Pterocles orientalis
GAAACATCCCTTCCTAATTTCAGACTTTCATCTCTGTCCGTCAGTGGCACGGTAGCACACGGTCCCTACAGGGTTAACACAGAGGACACGTAGGGTGTGGGGCCCAGAGAAGCACTGCTGGCCCCCGTACCCAGCTCCTTACGTAAGGCAGGCAAGAGAAGGTCATTCAACCCTTCCCACATCAACCTCCAATAACCTGCGCTTTACCTGGAACACACCGTCCAGAAGACTCCCAATAACCACAAAGCTCCCACAACTCTTAGGAAATTCATAGAATCATAGAATCACAGAATGATTAGGGTTGGAAGGGACCTTAAAGATCATCAAGTTCCAACCCACCTGCCATGGGCAGGGACACCCTCCACTAGCCCAGGTTGCTCAAAGCCTCATCCAGCCTGGCCTTGAACCCCTCCAGGGATGGGGCATCCACAACTTCTCTGGGCAACCTGTTCCAGTGTCTTACCACCCTCACAGTGAAAAATTTCTTCCTAACGTCTAACCTAAATTTACCCTCTTTTAGCTTATGCGACCAGCCCTCACACAGAAAGAAGATGTCTCCCCACACACACATTTAATTTTTACAGCTGAGCACAGGATCACATTATGTTTCATCTGCTAAGTCAGAGAACATCAGTAACAAATCAACTCTGCACACAAATCAAGTTCTCCAAATCTGTATTTGATCTCAGAGAAACTAGATTGAAGAAAGAACATGATAAAACTTGCCAAAATGTTTCCAGACAGTTATAGCACAATTTTCATAAATTTAAATGTTAAGGTCTTCTAGCACATGTAATATTTGAGTCCTCAAACTATTCTTCCTACAGTTTCTGCAACGCAGATACAACAGAAAATCCAGCAGTTCTGCCTGTGCCGGAGTTAGAAGTAAATCCATCTTCTTTCTTCTGTATTTTCTTGCACATGCTTTATTAAAACCATGGAACCCAGTGTTCAGTTCATTTTCCAAGATTACTCAAATTACTTCAAATTCTCCGATGTTGAGTCTTTGCAAGACTTTACACTTGATATGCAAAATGTATATAAAGTCGGGGTCTATTTCATCACATCTATTCCAAAGAAGTAAGCTTTCTACACCATTGTATTACATGGCAGCAAAACTCTTTTTCTATTAAAGAATAAATTCTAGACCCCATATATCGGTCTAGGTATGGGTGCAAGGGAAATCAGACTTGAAAAACCTACCATAATCCAGCATGGAAAAGACTGTGACATCAAGAGCTATGGAAAGGCTTGAAAAGATTTGAAAAGACAAAAATTAACATTATGAAGACGACTAAAAGCGTAAAATACTCAAGAACATATTTTTAGCATGGGCTTTAGTATGAAAAAGAGGTATTCTTGTTATAAACATCTCAAGAATTTCCTTTCACAATTCATCTTCTGCCACAGAACAATACACCAGAATTTCTTCTTTCATCTAAAATTAAGTCCCATAATGTTGCACTATAGCTTCGCAGGTACCTAATTCCTCTCCTTCTTGTAATCACACACTAAAATCAACAGGAAACAAGGAAGCTAAATAGCAGTGAAGAGACTAAATTTGTAGTGCCAATTGGTATGTGTGCTTTGCATATATTTGCCAGAACGACAGCTCTGAATGGTGCCTTTTCTCTTCCTGTCTCTTCCCATTTTTATTACGTTGACTTGGTAATTTCTCATTTCACTATTTGGCTGGAATGTAGACTAGTCAGGATGTCTCAAGTCAGAACCTAGTCCCTTGCTATTGCAGGTCTGACTGCTTTTATTAAGAGATTGGTCCAGAGCATAACAAATACATTAATACACTAAAAAGTTGTGTAAGCTGAAAGGTAATGTTTTGTCTTAATTCACATAGAGATTGCCATTCCTGTTTGCATCTGACTCGAAAATTTGCCTTTTGAGCACTTCTAACTAGATTACAATTAATGGTTCAAAAAGATGCGGAAGCAAACATTAGTGTTAGGTTTGCAGAGAGAAGAGGAAGAGCTCTAAACATTGGCCAAACCTCAGCCGCACAACTCAAGCTATCTCTTGCACAGAGATTCTTATATAGCACTTTGCACTTAGTTTGAGTCTTTGCAAGGGCCAGAAGCAATGCAAAACAAGTGTATTACTTCGCAATTAAATAAATAGATATTGCCATAGAATTTAACAGCTGCTACTGCAAAACACAGAAGTTGCTATCAGAAAATTTGATCTCATTGTGCAGCAGAATACAAATGACTTCAGCTACATTTCAAATGATCTGTATGAAAAACTTCCATTCATAACTTGCTTGCAAGGACTTCATACCACATACGTGCATTACCATGCTTTGACCAGATTATTTATGAAAAGACATCATCGTTCAAATAAAAATAATTCCTAGTCAAAAAGCTGGAAGATCATTTTGTGTAAAAACAAAAGAATGCTACCCCCCTACATACAGACAGAATTGAGTACAACCAGCATACAAACAATCTTCAGCTCCTCTTTTATGATCCTCCAAGCAGATTCAGACAAAAATCAAACCACAAGAATAGAAAAAAGAACTGCACTCCCCATCATATAGAAGGTACAGTAGAAATTGATAAGCACTGAATTTTTTTGATGTCTTTTTTCAGCTAGAACTACTACAAGAAGACAGAAACATCTCTCTCAGAAAACATCACAAGTCCTTTGTTCGCACATACTGTTATGGTTTTAAACTCAGCTAGCAGCAAACACCACACAGCCGCTCGTTATCCCTCCTCCCTCCTGGGGATGGAAGAGACAACTGAAGGGGTAAAGGGAAAAGAGACTCATAGGTTGAGATAAGAACACTTTAATAACTAAAATACAACAAAACTGAAAATAATAATGATAAATACTAATATATACAAATATACAAATGAGTGATACACAGAAAACTGCTCACCACCCAATCACCAAGGCTCAGCCCATTCTGAGCTAACAACCCTGGAGCAGGGAGAGTCCCAAAGCCATGATCCCGGAAAGGAAAAAAAGAGCCCAAGCATCCCAGACCAAGAGCTGACTGAGAGCGATGTCCCAGAGGGAGAGACCACTTCCACTATCTATATAGTGAGCATGCTGTGCACGATATGGAATACACCACTGGCCAATTTAGGTCTCAATCCTAACCTAAGGTCAAATCCTAGGCCAGTGACTGGGTCTGTGATCCCTCCCAGCTTCTCCAGCACCTGCAGATGCTGGCACAGCAGAGAAGCTGAAAAGTTCTTGACTGTCCTGAAAGCAACTCTAAACATCAGTGTGTTATCAGCCTTCTCCTCAGCACAAATCCAGAACATGGACTCACACTAGCTACTGTGAAGAAAGTTAACTCTGTCCCAGACAGAACCAGGACACATACAAATATGCAAATACCGTATACAAGAAGGTTGGTAATGATGGTAACAATGTTAAAGGGGCAAAGATGAGAATTTAAATTCATGTAATGGCTTAGCTTTATCACAGGGATCTTGAGAAGATGATGGTAAAAATAGGGGAGGAGAAAAGAGAAATTTAGTAATAATTAACTGAAACATGACTTGTTGCACACGGACAGAGAGTACAAAGGAAAAGAAAGAGGTCATGGATTTAAGAGAGTTGAATTGTGTTGGGTTTTTTAGTAACCATATTTGAACAGATATTTTGATTGTATGACCACCGCTGTTATCTAGGGAGTTGAAAATTGCTGAAATTGAAAATAAGTTTACCATAGGTCTAGAACTACTGAAATATTTTACTTTGCTAAAACAAGTAATCAAACCAATGAGCCAATCCATGAGACATATTGTTAATGATCAGTAGAGCTGATCAGTTATGTTCCTAAAATCTACTCTTGACATTCAATAATTTTGAATTAAGACGTGTGTGCTTACAGAATACTGCTGGATTCACTTATATGCCTAAAAGTTAAGTACGTAGTTAATGTCTTTGCTGAATCAGGACCTTATGTAATAAGTTTATTTTTATCAGATGCATATCAAAAAATATAATCTTAGAGGCAATTTTGAATATGAATGCTGACAGCCTGGCTTCCCTGACTTAAAAATTTCCAGACTTCATGGTGTATTTATAAAAAAATTACAAAGACAGGTACAGCCTTTGTTCGATTAAAAGGAATGAATTAGGTAATAGAATAATACTTGTTTAAATTTTGTGACACAATATGCTTTGCTAGAATGAGAAATTCATTTTTCTCTTAGCTATTCATTTGCAATGTTTGTACACTGGTTTGTCTGGTAGAGGCAATATTTTGCAATGGCCAGAAAACTGTGAGAAAAGCTGCAAGTGAATAAAAATTAATTCTGTTTCTCAATTGTTATTGTCCTTCTGTGTAATTTTCAATAAATGCAAATGCCATGACTCAATTTACTCATTACAAAAAACCAGTGGAATTAATTTTAGGCATCACCATCTACCCAAATGTGACTGTCTGTCAAAAGATCAAGTTGTGAAATTGAGATTTAGCAATCAGCAACACAGAGCACGGGTAGTTTATTGTTGCATGTCAACAAAGCTGCCAACTTAGATTACCGGTTCAAAAAAGCCCTGTTTCACATGCAGCATGTGCTTAGGTGATATGGTTAAAGGGGGATCTGCTGTCTGTTTTGGACCCTCTTGCCTAAAAAAATGAAGCTTAGCTGGCCTGGCCATTTGTTTGTGAGGTTGTTCTCCAATCCTTCGAAGAGAGCAGATTTCAATGAGCTTCAAAAAAGTCCTAAATCAGGTGGAGGAGAGAGCCGTAGATGTGTAAAGAAAAGTTCATCACAGGAATATGCTGCAAAAATCATCAACACCAAAAACCTGTCAGACAGAGATCACCAGAAACTGGAACCTGAAGCTCGAATCTGCCGACTTCTAAAGCATCCAAATATTGTGCGGCTCCACGACAGTATTTCAGAAGAAGGTTTCCATTACCTCATCTTTGATCTGGTTACTGGTGGGAGCTCTTTGAGGATATTGTTGCGAGAGAATACTGCAGTGAAGCAGATGCCAGTCACCATCTTCATTGCCAGCTTCTCTGAACGAGAGAAAGGCTGAAACACTTGTGTAACCTCACCGGCAGCGTCACTTCACCGATGAAAGAATTCAGGGCGGAAAGGACCCCTGCAGATCACCCAGGTCAACTCCCTGCTTTAATCCGCATCTTCTAGATCACGTAGTTCAGGGACATGTACAGTCAAATTTTGAGCATTACCACGGACAAAGATTCAAAAACCTCTCTGGGAACCTGTTCCATTCTGATCATTTTCACGGTAAAAAATAAAACAAATTTATTTATATCTAACCATGTTGCAGCTTACATCCATTGTCTCTTGTCCTACCTCAGGGCTGGAGAGCCTGGTTCCACTGTCTCTACACTCACTTTCCGTTACTTTTTTCTAATTTTATCATTTGGTAAAAAAAGAGCTTTAGTTAGTAGCAGACTAAGGACTTTCCGAGACAGAACTGATTTAAAAATATAACCACGGTGTACCTCTCTGAAAACAATGACAGCTGTGAGGTAACAAAAAGGAATGCTATTCCAGACTTTCTACATTTCAACTCGTAGACGTGGTTTGGTGAAAAGGCTCTCTCCATCTCTTGCAAGCTCAGTATAAATATACTATACGGGAAGAAGAAAAAAAGGTACCTGTCCTTTCCTTGTTATTCCCCTGAAATTGGAAAGAACTGAAAACAAAGTGATGCTTTAAATTCTGATTTCTTTTCTTTTAAAGGATTTTGAAAATGCATGTCGCTTTTGCTGAACTATTTTCCCAAGGGCAGCCAAGTCTCAGCTTCTAAGTGCCTATGTATTAAGAGATTTTTCAGTGGCAAGCAGCTCCTTGACAGACAAAGGCACAAAGACAAATGACGGGAGACTGAAGCTAAACAAAGTCTGACTGGAAATATTTTAAGAGTGAGTGCAATTAATCAACGGTACACCTCACTTAAAGGTATGCTGGATTTTCTGTAAAACATTTTAAAGCAAAAATAGATGTCTTCTAAAAAGAAATGTTCTGGCTTAGCCATAAATTACTAGGCTGTACAAAGATGTACAGTAGATGAAAAATTTTGGCAAGAGTTTTAACTAGATGTCAAACTAAATGCCATAGTAGCTTCCTCTGACCTGAAGACTATGGACTCTGCAAATACATTATTTTCAACTTCTACAAAACAGCAGTTTCAATAAAAGTTTGTAAGGCCCAGAGTGTGGAAGGCCTTGGATACACAATGAGATAAGCCCTGTGTGATAACTCCACCCACGTACATGGTCTTGTGTCCCAGCCCTGTGACTATTCGGCATTCTGGTGGTAAGATGACTCTCTGTGTCTCTAAAGATGCAGGAGCAAAAAACCAGAAGCCCAACAGCTGTTCAGGAACAACATTTACCAGGCACCGACGGCAGCAGAAGGCATCATCCTTTCTTTCTCAGTAGTTTATGCTGCTTCTGCCACAGAAAGGAGAAAAGGATCTGCTGCATTCTTGCAGTTCTGTCAGGCTGTGTGAACACCGAGCAGTGCAAAGAAAGAGATGATCTGCCTACCAAAACAGTTGGTGCTGAGGACCCAGTGTTCACCATATTATGCAGATTAGCTCTAAACTGGTCCTGTGGACGAGCACCAGTTTCTAGAGGAAAAGAGTTACTTGCGTTCCTGGAGCACACGTGGCTCTTGGTTCTTCCTTGTGGAAGCTAGGTCATGGACTCCAACACCTCCCCTGGGGTAAGAACCAAAGCATGGTAAGTGGGGACAATAGCGGGATTTATTTCAAAAACCACACGTGAGATCTGAACTAAAATGCCAAAGTAAGTATTGCCTTAGAGTCCTGTCCAGCTGGACTCGGATGCAGTTGAAAAGCACATGGACAATTTTTCTGAGAGAATACTTACAGAAGAGGATGTCTTCATAGCTAAAAAAGAATCTGTTACATTTCTAATGTCTTGGGGCATAGAGACAAACTTTTCTTCACAACACAAAAGCTAGGAAGTTATTAATGATAAAAATAGAGCCTTTTTATGTGATTCAAGGAACTAGTATTCAAACATTTAATTTAAGAGCAAAGTAAAAAATAAATTCATATAATTCCTCCACTCCCTGCAAACTAATGTGATTTGGAACACTATTTCCTTCCTGTCTTCCCCCAGAAAACATATTCACATGAACATGTTTTCCAGTTGAAAACAAAAAATAACTTGTTTCCTGAAAAAGCCAAATATTGTCTCTTTACTGAAAGATATTTGCCTGTCTTCAGACTGTCCTCAAAAATCAGGACAGAATCATTACCTTTCTTCATTGTGGATTTCTGATCAAAAAACTCTATTAAAAGATTTGAGCAAAGAACTTAGTCATGCTTTTTTTTTTTTTTTGCAATTACTTCATCTTGTGAACGAATTCCTAATATCCGCTACAATTTTACTTCATGCCATTTCGAGATTAATAATTTCCTTCTAATACTTTTTCCTCAATTGAAGACAATAAGTAGCTTTCTACACTATCTAAGGAAGGATTTCTGTTTCTTTTTTTGAAAGGTCATTTTCCATGCTTTCATACTATAAATGATAACACTTCAATTTTCTGTAAAAACATCTGTGGTTATCAAAAAATTTTATACGGTTCAGGTGACCAAATGTCACCATCATTTGTCTGGGGGTCTGAACAGAATTCTTGGAATCTCTCCTTATAAGGAGATCTTTCTACTGCATTTTATCTATATGCATAGCTGTTCTCTGAAAACTTTTGAATTTATGAATACCTTCCTATACGGGCACCAGAACTGGGCACAGAATTTCTTCTAAAAATTCTTATTTATCTGCCTATCCATCCAAGAACCCTGTTTTGTTGAATGCAGCATCACACTGTGACGACAGGTTAATTATCTACCAAGATTATAGTCTTTTTCAGGAACACTGCTTTCCATAAGAGATGAGTATGATCCAGAATAGAGGAACATGAAACGCATTAAGACATGATGTTCTCTCACTAATCAGGATCACTCTGTGCTAGTGACTTGTTTTCATTACTTATAATTCCCTAATCTTTGCAAGGCAAAAGCCTTTTGAGATATTACTTAGAAACTAACTCAAGTTACAAAAATTTATTCTTTTTTTTCTCAACAGAAATTATAATTTCATCAAAGCAAGACAAGTTTGGCAGGAAGTAATTTTTCATAATTCCATATGGGTCATTTTTGTCTTCCCTCTGCCTGCTTGTTCTTAGTCAAAACCTGTATCGTGTGTTCCATTTTGTAGGACTCACTTTGGCCCATATCAACTCAAACTATCCTTTAGAGTCTTCTACTAGTGCAGTGTTAACTTTCTTACAGTTCCTTTGAAGTTCTTTGATGGTCCAAGATATTAAAATTCATGAAAAACAGTCACAAGGTTCTTTGACCAATTTCTCAGAAAACTTAATACAAAATTATTTAGAACGTGTTTTTTTTTCTAAAATACTGAACTATCATCCTCATAGGTTACTGCAGAAAAGCTTACAGTATTTGTCATCTGTTTCCCCAAAACAGACACAGAAAGCACAAGAATAGTAAATCAACACTTCTACTGTTTATACCTTGTTACTGACAGTACTATTTGCATCTAACAATGAATTAGTGTCATTATTAGATTTCCTTTGTTTCCCAATATCCTTAAACATGTCTTATTGCTATTGTCCTTTCTCTTACCATCCTAGAATTGCAGAATAGTTTACATAGGGAGGGATCTCCAGAGGTCACCTAGAACAAATCTCTGCCCAGAGCAGTGCTAATCACATCAGATCACTCAGGATTTTGTTACCTTCCCAATGTTCCTAACCTTCTGATTTCCATCAGTTCTTATCACTTTCTCCTTTTTAATTAAATGTCAGACAGTAAGCCAGTTATTTTTTAATTTGTTTTTTATAGCCTGTAGATATCTGGGTATGGAATAATATTATTTTTAAAAATCAGAATTAAACCCCTATGTTCAATAGTCCTTTTCTTTTGCTCAATAAGCTGACATTTCTAACAGATGTCATCCAGACTGAAGTCCTGTATCATACATCTTTATTTTCCCTGTATATATCACAACTACATCCTGAGTTCATCTTCTTGTTTTCTAGTGTAATCTGATGGTCTTCTGCAAACATCATGACATAACTTTATACTGATTACTTCTACGCTGCAAGTACTTCATGTTTGTCAAATCTGACAGTAACCCCTTAAATAGTCATTTTCTTTCAAGAGGTCACTGACACAGCAACAAGAAATGCTATTTCTGAGTACTCCCTCTTGACGTTTGCCCACTTGATCTCTCTTAAAGAGGCTGTGACCATTGAATTTGACACTCCAATCATGCCAATCTTTCCAGCAGGATTCAGTAATACATAAAGTTGAATTTATGTTTATAGATGAGCAATTATAGTTCTTCTCATTTGAAACTCGAGTACAACTAAGTAAATAATATCTTGACCATTGATATTTTGACCAACTGTGCAAAACACCATTTTGCACTAAGAGATACACTTTCTCTCTTCCCTGTATTCTTTTTTACTTTCAGTGCAATGACCTCGTGAACATCTTAGTCAACTTATTTCCCCAAGTTTCCATCCATGTTTCAGTGAAGAGGAAACCTACAATTTATTCAGTCTCTGCTCGGGATAGAAGGCAGCCACTGTTTTATTACCTTATTTCCGTACATTTCTGCCTGCTCTCTCCTTTGGCTTTTGGGTTTGACAAGATTTTCTGAAAGATCAAAGAACTTTGCTTTTAGAACAGCTTTAACACTTTAGTAGCCACATAACGTCATTATGGCAAGAGACATTGTAAGTTCTGTTTATCTGCACATAAACGCTATTATTGCAGGTTTTGGAAAAGTGCTTATTATCAGCTGGGAAGCAGTATGTTTTCAGTACTGCACAGTTTCTGGAAAGCAATTTTTCCTTGTTTGAGAATAATTTTAAACCTACCTAAGCCCACATCACGCACTGCACACCTTTTAAAATTAATGCTTACCTGCCACAGGGAGTTTTCTGAAATCTATTTACTTTGACAACTTTTCAATCCTCTTGTCAGTAGACTCGGCAAGAAGTTATACCCTCCACATCCAGCCACAGAAGGCCACATTTGTATCCGGAAATTATCGTATGTGACTGAGGCAAACCAATACTTTCTACATGCTCCAAAAGCAGATCATAAAATAAGCAATTCTAAATGCTTATTTTAATTTCACACTTCTTTGTAGTGCAAATCACTAGTTTGGATACTCGATAGGAATTATACTTAACTGCTGGTAACGCACTGTCACTTCCACAGTTCAGGAAAAGTATTAAAAGTGACTTCATACCAGATACATTGCCATTGCAGGAGTTCTCTGCTGGAACTACTTCAAAAGTTATCTAGAAAATGGCACTAGATTAAAGGTTTTATGGATCTGATGGCAGCTCAAAGAAAAAGTAATGCATGATCTGTTACAGAAAATAAAATTCATTACTGCAGAAAAGATCTGTATAAGGACTCACTGTGTTATGTTATGTGTTATGTTATTTTTATGCAAAAACCAAGCAAACAGACGACCTTGCAAAGACTCTGCTATCATCTAGACATACATGAACCCAGAATTAAAAGTTTCAATGCTCTGGCAACTGCCAATAAAGCCAACACTTTCAGAATTATAATCTGTGAAAGATAAACCATCTCTGGTGTTCTAAATGTAACAGGAACCTCCACGGCTCAGCAGTTTCAGAATCACAGGATCACAGAACAACAGGGAGCTCAGGAGATCAAATAGTCCAACCTCATGCTCAAAGGAGGGTCAGAGCAATGTTATTTGCGTTATTAAGATCTTTGTTTTTCAGAAATACTTATTTGCAGATGGAGTTATATCCAATTCAACTCAGAGGTTATAGCTCTCTGTTTCGTTGTTATTGCTTTTAAAGCCTGAAGGAGGATTTGGAAAAAAAAAAAAACAAAACAGTAACAATAAATGCATACTGAATTAAACAGCATTAAAGTAAAATCTTCTCATCGTTTTTAGCTGATAAGGGAATCTGTAGTGATTTCAGCCTATCAGTGTAATTTCATTGCTGTTACTTCAATTTCTTTATACTGCAGTACAAAAATAAAAATGAAGACTGGGGGCTACTTCCGCAGAATCACAGAACGTCTGAGGTGGGAGGGCACCTCAGCACAAGGGCTAGTCCAGCCTCCCTGATCAAAGCAAGGTCTACCAGAGCAGGTTGCTCAAGGCTCTGTCCAGTCCATGTTTGTGAGTATCTCCAGGGATGGACTTTCCACAGTTTTTCTCACTTTGGTCACCCCCACAATGGCATGGAATTTCCTGCATTTCAGTTTGTGCCCATTTTCTCCTGTCCTTTCACTGGGCACCACTGACAAGAGCTCAGCTCTGCCTTCTTGTCCCCATCGCTTGTCCCCTTCACTCGTCCCCATCAGGTATCAGTACGCATTACCATGATCCTCCCAAGCCTTCTCTTCTCCAGACTAAGCCACGCTAGCTCTCTCAGCCTCTCTTCATACGGCAGACACCCCAATCCATTCATCATCTTTGTGGGCCTCCATTGGACTCACACCAACATGCCCACATCTCTCTTGTACCAGGAAGCCCAGATCTGGACAAACCAACACACCCCTTCAAATGTGCTCTCACCAGGGCTGGGCTGAGAAGAGGGGAAGGATCACCTCCCTCAACCTGCTGGTTATAATCAGGCCCAGCATACCAAACACCTCCAAGGCTGGAGACTCTACAGAGCCCCTGGCAAGCTGTTCCAATGTTTGACCACTCCCATATTAAAAAAAAATTTTCTTGCCTATCTACTCAGAAGTTCCTTTGTTTCAGCATTGAAGTACCCAGACGAGTAAATACATTTATGTTAAAACCAGAGAATACATTTAAAACAGGATCTCATTTGTGCACTGCCAATATAGCTCCCATTTTTATGGCTACAGATATTTCAAGTGTATTTCAAAAGAAAAGCTAATCTTAGGGTCAAATAGACATAAGACATCAGTGTATGGTGTCTGTAGCATCTAACCACAATATTAAGGTTATTTCTCCCTGAAGAAAAACCTTCTCAAAGTTTTTTTATGCAGAAAATTTTTAAGAATTTACAACTTCAACTTCATTCAAGAGAAAGCTATACCAACTAATAAGAACACAGAATTAGAAATACTGCCAGATATTAGTTTTTAAATTTGCTCAATTTCATCAAATTATACATCAAAATATATATAAATATATATAAATATATATTAATAAAAAAGTCAATATTTTAGCTCTGATCTGCATGTTCTATCATACTTTTACAATGCAGAATTTTATACTTTTTATGATCAAAGAAAAAATAGAGATACTGCCATTTAAAAAATTCTCATGTTTCATAAATATTTATTTATACATAATTAAAGTAGTCCATAGAATCTAGGAATGAGCACAGAAAGATAAGTATCTTCAAAATTGAAGTCTCAAAATTTGCTTGAAGAAAGCTTAGAAAATATTACAATTAAATAATTTTTTATGAATGTGTAGCTTTGGAAACATTAGAGCTTGTATTTCTAGATTGTGTGTAGAACCAAACAACCTAGATTACGGTTTTTGGTACATGTGGAGTATTTTCATATATGAAGTCATGACTCCCTTAACCGCAACATTTCATAAAATAAGAAATGCTGTGATCAGATAGTGAAGAATCACTGTAGTGATTCTGGAAAAGGCTTGCTCTGAAGTGCCAAAAATTGCTCGTAAACACAAATTATATAATGCTATTTTCCCTTTGAGTACTTTTTGAAAGTTATCCACTAGATTATACATAAACTGATGGTTTCCCTTACTTTATAAAAAAAAAATTCCAGTCACTTGTTCTCGTAAGACAGATAATTTGAGTGCCCTATCCTGAGCTGAATCCAACGAATTGACAATATTCTACATGGTGGTAAGTTCAGACACACCAAATGTCATATCCTACATTTAATAAAAATTAAAGCTGACAAGATCAGTCATATACTCCTTAAGTTATAACTTTGGGAGAAAGAGAAACTGATTGTTCTTCTATACACACCTAGAATGTTTGAAAATGAGCCCTAAGCTACAACCAATAAACTAGATATTTTCTTGTTCTATCCTTACTGTGTGTTTATATTGTACAAGGTAACTCGAGGTAGCACAGTGAACAAAAGCTCGGTTACAGATGAAGTATCCCAGTACCTACAAGCTAAATGATGCAGAACACGACCTGTGGGAGCTGGGTCCCAGAAAAGGACCCTGGACTCTGCGCACATTTACCTTCCTTATAACATAAACTGGACATTGCGGTGGTGCAAAAACACAGCTGAAAACAAGCCCTGTACTAGGCAGGGCACATTGAGCTGATGGGAATGCCAAAGGTAATGGTGAGTGCCAAACCCCTCTGCAAAGACCAGACACATCAGTCACGGCAGCAGATCCCCGCACCCATCCACACAGATCACAGGAGGATCTGAAGAGATAAAGGAGAGCACCGATACCTGTTCTGCCAAACCAGCTGGCTACAGTTCATTATCTAGACACACTGACTGCCAGAGCTTAGCAGCGCTCGTAATTTAGAGGCAGTGTGACAGCGTGAGTCTTGAACAGGGGAAAGGACGTGTGGATGGAGTACCACCCTCAGCTTGAGGCACTGGGTCTGTCTTTAACTCTCACTAAACTCAGAGTGCCAACCACCCTCTGCAGTCTTCTGCCTCACGTCAGGGGCACCCCACTACACAGCAAAGTATTTAAAAGGTTAGTGGGACCAGAAGAACAGAACATGTGAAGGACAGCGACTCTGTAAGCTACAGGTTATGGCACTCGGATGCGATTTTGACTGAACTATAAACCTTCAGATTTCTGGGCACATGTTCTGATTGTATTATTTTAACAGTCATAAGAATCAGCATCTCCTTTACTCTCTTATCTGCTGGAAAACATCTTAAAGAAAAAAAAAGTATATTTTGTTACAGCCTATTTCTACTGCTAAGTGAAAGCAACCTGCATCTACTAAAGCAGGTCTAGGTACAACGCACAAAAGCAAATTCATACATATCCAGCACCTGGAGCCATCTGAGACAAAAAGGGAGCTGCCTTGTACATTTAGATATTCCTAAAATCAGGCAGGAGCTTCACAGGGGGATTTTTTTTTTCCAATGAGTGCTGTCCTTCAATGTATAATACTGACTTAAAACCTCAGTAGAGGCATACAACTTCCTCCATATTAAGCCCATAAAGTTGTTATAAAAACTTTGAAGAGATTTCTCCAGATGACTATCAGATAGCAGAGCAGGAAAAAGGATTTGGCTAATAACTTTTCATTTTGTTCCTTACAGCCACTTCCACAGCAGCCAATTGTGATGTTAAAATTAGAACTGCTGTTTTATATATGGTGATTAAACATGGCGAGCAGTTGCAGTATGATGACAGACAGACATGGTTTCAGAAATACCTGGCAAACACACATACTCTGAGAACATCAACGCTTTTTCAGAGTAATGGAATACAAAGTCAGGCTCTTAACTCTCCCTGTGTGCTGTACAGTGACCTTAAGTGCCTTAGGAGGGAACCCCGACACATCAGGCATGCTGGGCACGGAGGTGATCAGAGCTAGAGCAATGAGCCACTCCAAGCAGAGGAGCGCACCTGAAATCCCACCTTCCAGAGGGCTTAGGCAGCAGACTTTGTAACTCCCTGTTCTTAAGGATCAAAGCACGCTCTGAAAATGTGTAAATAACATTATTTTCACTCTTCTGTTTTCAGGGAAACTTGAAAGGGTATGTTTATTATTCTATATAAATATTGGTTAGAGCACCCAAAGAAGTGGAAACCCATCCCTTCTCTCCAGTGACACTGGTACTCACACAGATTAGTTG
The DNA here is from genome assembly GCA_011057875.1 of Pterocles orientalis. Lineage (NCBI taxonomy): Eukaryota > Metazoa > Chordata > Aves > Pterocliformes > Pteroclidae > Pterocles > Pterocles orientalis. The sequence continues at coordinate 395,916 of WKFP01015102.1, forward strand.
TATCAGTAATCACCAAAGAAGAAGACAAGACAGTTCCGCTTCCAATCCCTAAACATTAATTTCACTAGGGTAAGGCACTGAACCAGGACTATTTGAGACAGTTCACTACACCTTTGATGCTTTGTGGCAAGACAGAATTGCCTCCCTCAGAGGCCAAGAACAAAGGAGGTACAAAACCAGAAATCGTTATATTGGCCACAATGATCTCGACAATTCAGAGAAGTGACATTTGTTTTGATTTCTCTTCTGATCTTTTTTTAACAATGACTGTAGAAATTGCAGTATAAAATACTGGTAAACTCACAAGGGACTGGACACCTCCTGGTAGAACCAAGCAAGCCATGGAGGCCCTTGTGGTTGACTACCAAGAAGACATACAGAATAAGAGACATTTACACTCTGAAGCAGCGCAGGATCAAGTGCAAAGTCTGACAACAAGTTAAGGAGATGAATGCTGGGACCGGGCCCCAAGGTGTTCTCATCCAGTGGGGTTACCAAAACTCATTTCATACATGGACAAGACTGAAGCTCTGTTGAATCCCTGTGATCCACACTTCATTGTTCTCCTAGGGAGCTTATACTTGAGGGTAGGGTTTGCTTTCTGGGACCATACATCTTATAAATTCAGCTTCTGCAGAACACATACAGGTAGGATTTATATAGTCTCTGGATACCCAGCTAGGACTTCCAATGTAGCACTCGCAATCCACTTAATCTCCGTAAACATGAATCATTAGATTTACTACACATTGCCCTCTCCCATTTACAGCTACACCAAGAACATAATATTCTGTGTGAATTCATTTGTGACTGGAGTTACAAGCTGTCTTTGCAAGGCAACTATGACACTATCATAACATGTCTGCAAAACAGTGGAATATTGGGCAACAACATTTAAAGTTTTATTTTCCTGGTTCACATGGCCAGTTAGAACGTTGAACTAACTACGAAATCACACCCTGTTGGTTCATCTGCAGTAATAAAGGTGGACTTCTGTACATAAAATAAATGCCTACTGTCCAAATGAGCACCCTGCAAGCCATTACTAATTGGCAACGTGTTGCCTTCAGGTCCTCCTAGCAGTGCTTACGGCAATGGGTAACTGAAAAGTTAAGAATGAGGCTAACAGAAAGAGCAAACCATAGAATTCTTTGTTCAAATATTATTATCCAGTTTTGTTCTCCTCTGTTTTAATGATTTAATTTAAAAAAAAAAAAAAGGCACTTTCTTTTAAGGCAATGTAAGTAGCGGAATCATAAATCTCTTATTGCGGTCTAGCCTTAGACAGTGAGTAGAAGACAAGTCAAGCCAGTGCAAGTACATCTGTTCTGAGGGAAGATTTGTCTTACAATTAAGGACATGCCTCATGCAGCCTTGAGTACGGTCTATGTATAAGGTGACTATCATAATTACAGTTGCAAAAACAGTAGCTTGAGGTCTTGACCAATAAAGGTGGATGTGTCAGGCATGAAACTCAGGGCCCCATAGTTCCACATTTCTGCCCTTTGCTCTAAAAAAGGAAAAAGATAAAAATTTTCCAGATTTTCTCTCTTCTTCCCAAGCCAAAACCAACATAAAGACAAAAGTTTATCACATTGTCAGAAAGACTTAAAAAGCAAGGACAAAAATAACAGATTTGCAAATATATTTTTTTAACTTTTCATAAGCAAGCACAATAATGCAAAACAGGTGAAAGGAAAAAAATGACTGGAGAGTAAAAAGTCACAGAAAAAAATTTCAAAGCAGGCTGCTTATGTAGCACCCACCTACGCATGTCAACCACATTTCTGAATGAGAATTAATCTTGATGATTAAGAGAATGCAGAGAGATGTAAGAGAATGCAGCTACTTTTATCTGAAACATAACAGTGCTCCATCAGCAACAGCCTGAGCCACAAAAAGGACTGAAGACAGCTTTAGATAATTCTAAATATATATACGTGTGCATACATATATAGGTACGCACACACCAGAGGCAATTCAGCGCTTTCCTCTTCACACCTTTCTCTATAATTTGATTTTAATTTTATTGATAAGAGCTAAACACAATGCTGATCTTCTCTATTGTCTGCTCAGTCACTCTGCTTTTCTCAGTAGCATTCAGAGCCCTCAAAAGAGAATCAATAAAAAACTGCTTACCTAAACAAACATTTGAATTCATTGTTTAAATTAAACAAGAGACATTAGGAAAAACAAATCTCTTTATCTCACTTTCCCAGAATTGATCTTTTCCTTGCAGCCACAGATTTTCTTAAACAGAATAGTGGATCCAGTTTGGGAGTTCATTTACAAATGCAAAACCCAGCACCCAGCTTTTGATTTGTAACTGTAGACTAATCCAAATCAAGACTCTCATCACTTTTACAAGCTTTTATTTTCAAAAGGGTTATGATTAAGAACTTTCTTGCTCTGTTTTATAGAACAAATTAAATCTTTCTTTATGTCAAGAGGACAATGTTTAACAATGAATACAAAGCTGTAGCTCCCAAGCACTTCATGCAGTACTTTAGTCTGCTGAACCGGAGATCTTTCGCTCCCCAATCACACATATTCTTGTTCCCTCATCTGAATATTGAAGGATTTGAACAAACTTTCAGAATCTGTGCCACTAATCTTTTTGCTTTTAAGAAGCAAACCAACACAAAGAATCCACATCCTGATACATATTATGCCTTCACAGTAGCTTAATTATAAATAACCACAAAAGTTTCCTAGCTTAGTGTTGTAGCATAATACAAACAAAGCTCCCAGTGGTTATACTGTCAATCCTGCTCTAGCTTATTAATCAGCTCGTTATAGGCTTTCTATTGGATAACAAGGTCTAATGGACTTGTGCAAAATAAGGGAAAATGAGGACTACACTTCACTGGGGAAATGTTTCCCTTTACTCTTGAGAATTAGGAGCAGAACGTGTCCTAGCTTAACAGAGTTCAGACGTGTCAGGCTACTCACCTCCTAGAAATGAATGGCACCGAGGCAAGACAGGAAATCAAAGTAAATCTGAATTTGCAACTACAGTCAGGAATTACAACACAGAGTGCCAAGAAGAACTATGTTTTTGTGGAACTATTTTTTCAGTAAAAAAATAAGCGTAGACTCAGCTACTTAAGCTTTCGATAGCCATAAGTCTTGAATGCGACGAGAAGGAAAAGGAAATGTCTTATTACAAGTCTATGCTTAAGAGTTGTGCAATATGTTCCTGTTCTCAATATGATCCTAGGACCAAACCTTACTCTGACTACGGATTGTTTCAGCAGCAATTTTGTATGCTGAAATTTATGTAGGCTCTTCAGCTGCGGTGATCATTTCTATTTTGCCTGATTCTGGTTTTGGTATGTGAGACAACTAAGGCTAAAGGAAATAAACATGTTTCCAAATCACTTTAAGTTCAATTAAAACATAACTATCCCTTGTTTTATAAGCCTTATTTTTCTCTAATTGTGTCAAAACTTAACTGATGCTAGGGGAAATTACGCAGCAAGATCTGCACATCCCCAGGAATGTTCTAGAGTTGTGGAGTACTGAGAGTACCAAGAATTAAGACAGATGTTGTACTGGTCATAGCACTAGATGGATCATAAACCAAGAACACTACAGTGCACTTGAGCATCAGGCCCTTAGAACAGCTTCTATTATATGAGGATTTGTACTGCAGCGCTCACTTTTCTATAAACATACCAGCAATGCATTACTTCTTCAACAGAGCATAATTAAGCTTTTTCTGGTTTTAAAGGCCAATAAATATTTTATTTCAATTTCAAAATTATGTAAAGGTGCTTTCTTTTTGCAACTACTTGGTTTATGAGTTTGTTCTTCAACCTATGCCCAGGAGCTGCTGTTGCTGAATTGGTATGAATTATGCTATCCCTCAAAATAAATAATTAAGTAACTGCTGCCAAAACATCACTCAGGGGAAAGCACATTAATTACCACATGAGAAAACTTTCCTTGTCCTGTAACAGGACAGTAACATGAAGAAAAATGCTTAAGAGAGAGCAAAATTAAGAAGTGGATTTAAGACTGTAGGAGTAATAGTATGAAGCAACAAATATTATCATACCCATGACTTAGCTGCATTTGCCTTCTTATCGTGGCCAGGTTAGTATGTTCCAAGGACAGCTACAGCTATGGCAGAGGGTGCTACTTCATACAGTGCCACTCAACCCAGCCTGGTCAAAGGGACTGGAGAGAAGGCAACCCCAGGGCTTTCCAAGGTGGCTGTTGAGAAACAGGCCAGCAAGCTAGTCCTCTAAAACACTACTTTTCAGAAACAAATTAAAGCAGTCCCTCGGGCAAACAGCATACCAAACCAGCCAAGTCCAGCTTTACAGAAACTATAAGTATGGTTAAAATAATCAGAAGCAAGTTTGGGGCATTGGTGGTAAAAGAAGCTTGAAACCAACTTAGAATAATAGACAGGTTCAGTCTTTGACAGTTTTGACAACTCTAAAGCTGTATTAAAATACCTTTATTCATGCTTTACGTAACGAACTGAACTTGCTGACATTAGATCAAATGCAAAAACTAGGCTGTATACTGTAGTTTTGTTGTTTTCTCCAACAGTAGAAATACAAGACAAGATGAAAAAGAAGAGCTCATCATATTTAAATAGAATGAATACGGGATAGAAGCCAATTTCAAAGTGATTGAAGGCCAAGTTAAGCCACATAAATCAATTTCATACATTTAAGCAGAAGACAGAAAGAAGGAAAAGGAAGGTCCTACTAAATCTTGCAGTGCATTTGGAATATAGGATGTGCATTTCTTATCAAACCTCAGCCTGGAAATTTTCTGAAATATTCAGTTTAAACTTTGTGGTCCAAATTTCTATGATTAACAGCAATGTAATGCTAATGTCTCCTCTGGGGTACAACTGCAACAATGCACTAGGAAAGAGGGTCAGTGTTTTTAACACTGTGAAAGAACTTCTGTCACTAAATTAATTCTTCTGCCTGAGACTAGTCTCCCCCGCTGCACTGCAACATTAATTTCTCTAAGTTTAAGGGTGAACGTAC
>WKFP01015102.1:400950-411543 GCA_011057875.1 Pterocles orientalis
GGGATGGAATAATTGGTCAGTCTGCTTCTCAATCTTTACCTAAAAGCAAATCCCAGGCTAGAAGCCAGACTGTCTCTTCCCCCCCAAAAGGCTGAATGTATGTCCTTGAGAACAAATAGCAACATCCTAGCAATAACTATAAACGTTCTCCTCTTATCAATTCTCTCCTGAGCAGGAATGCAAAACATAGCTTCTTTGCTAGCTATTTATGAAGAGAAGGGAAAAGGAAAAAAAAAAAAAAATTAACTCTGCTCTGCTTAACCCACGACAAATAAATAGACAGGTTCAGTCTTTGACAGTTTTGACAACTCTAAAGCTGTATTAAAATACCTTTATTCATGCTTTACGTAATGAACTGAACTTGCTGACATTGGATCAAATGCAAAAACTAGACTGTATACTGTAGTTTTGTTGTTTTCTCCAACAGTAGAAATACAAGACAAGATGAAAAAGAAGAGCTAATCATATTTAAATAGAATGAATACTGGATAGAAGCCAATTTCAAAGTGATTGAAAGCCAAGTTAAGCCACATAAATCAATTTCATACATTTAAGCAGAAGACAGAAAGAAGGAAAAGGAAGGTCCTACTAAATCTTGCAGTGCATTTGGAATATAGGATGTGCATTTCTTATCAAACCTCAGCCTGGAAATTTTCTGAAATATTCAGTTTAAACTTTGCGGACCAAATTTCTATGATTAACAGCAATGTAATGCTAATGCCTCCTCTGGGGTACAACTGCAACAATGCACTGGGAAAGAGGGTCAGTGTTTTTAACACTGTGAAAGAACTTCTGTCACTAAATTAATTCTTCTGCCTGAGACTAGTCTCCCCCGCTGCACTGCAACATTAATTTCTCTAAGTTTAAGGGTGAACGTACAACTACTTTGAAAGTCTACGTCTGCTCTACCTGTGCATGTATGCATCCATCCGTCTACACACAGAGAGACACAGTCTAATTAGGAAGTACGGTACTGCTGATCCGTTTCAACTCCCCATGAATTTTCTTCCCCAGCAGCGACCACAGAGCTTCAGGTGGGCCACATCAATAACAGCAGAGCTCCTGCTGGCAGCTTGTATCAAGGGGAGGATTTGCAGAACTAAAAGGTCTGTCTCCTTCCTAATTCATCAGAGCTTCTCTCAAATGAGAAGCAACTTCACATGAAATTCTGCCTGAAGGTCAGCCCTGCTGTGTTTTCTTCCTGTTCCAGAGCTCCTGGGTATTGAGCAAAACCTCCTTGCTGACTCCCAAAAGCAAGACCAGAATGTCATCAGGTTTGCACCTTAAATAAATAACACCTCAAGAGTTGTTTCTGCTCACAGACTTTTGCCTATTAAAAGCACAGCACAAGTACAGAAAGTCTATAAAATCCCTGCAATCCCAGGAGATAAAATAGGAGAGCAAAGGAAAAAAAAAATAATGATGGTGAATTGCTGGCCAAGAAGCCAAAGACTCTAGTTTTGTTGTGCATTGGGTCATACTCCAGCGGGAGAAAGGCCTGTTCAAGTGGGACTGCCTGCATCTCACAGATAGAAGTGGCTAATCTTCTTAGCCAAAGACTAGTTTAAATGTTCTTTTCATTGCTCCAACTATTAATACATGGAAATTATGCAGCGAAGGCAAAAGTAGCACAAACTCACTGTACTGGAACAAACACGACAAGGAAAGTAAAAAAAAAAAAATTAAAAACCAACGCATTTTTTATCAAATGTTTATGCGCCCATGCCAGAGCTCCATGTAACAAGCATAAGGATTTAGAAAGACTCCGATATTAACAAGAAGAATTTGATTCAGTGGCCTGTATAGAAACCTCTTGCATTACTTAAATGTTAAAAAACATCAGTTATAACCTGCATATAGTTGTGAAATTCTGTATTAACAAGAATTTTGATGGGTAATAAAGCCTGGTTTCCTACAGACAAATGTGTCCTAGGCTTTTACACACACACCCCCCCACACACACCCCCTCCCCAGCTCCTGCTTCCTATCCTTCTGGGCTTCACCCCTCCGCTGCATCTTCTCAACTTTCTGTTGCTTGTTTAACTCTTCTCAGCACAGCCAGTCCCCTTCCCACAAACAGCAGCTGGACAAGGAGCACCGCGTGTCACGACTGGATCAAAGTTATCTGTGCTCACGCTGCAGCCTCTCCTTCGTTCATCTGGATCTCTCTCCTCAGCAGCTCATTTTCACAAAAGCGTACAGAAGCTAACGATCTTCGGGAAATCATTTGTTCAAATTTGGTTGCAAGTGGCCAGTGGTCAGAAAGTATTAGGAGGAACTGACAATGCAATCACATCAGTCTTGTTTCAGAAGGAAACCGAAGGCTAGAAATATTAATGATTTTCTTGAACGCCAGCAGTCTTTCTGGTAGTTTGGGAATGTGATCTTGAATACTTATGGTTCTCCAAGATAATATAACAAATCTTAGGGTAGGCTCTTTAATACTCAACGACATGAGCTAGAGAACTAAAGGAACATTTCCTTTCTAACATGGGAACTTGCCCTATATTATTATGCCCACAATGTGAGTAATCATCATTACTAGAGTACTTCTAATTTTCTTAGAAAACTTTCCAAAGTGAGATGCCGACTTCAAAACAAGGTTTCTCTCTTTCGAATGTCACTACAATCTAATCAGCCTATCCCCTGTAGCAGTTACTTGCCTAGAAGCCAGCAGTTATGACTAGATTACGTTAAATACGTAGAAACAAAGGATATTCCAAGGAAGCACTAACATTTATACTTTGTTTCTGGCAGAGGCTTATTCCCAGAGTTAAAGGAAATCGTAAATGAAGCAGGCTGTAAGAGAATGTAAACAGCACAATAAAAGAAAAAGACAAATCTCCAAAATGAAGAAAGAGTTCCACAAATTAAGAGAGATGAGCAGTTTGGTCAAAATTCTCATCCTGGTTCAATGTTTATTTCAATATGACAATCAGGGAAAGTGAGAGGTGACAGTGGAAAATAGGAGAAACAGCAATCTATACCAATTAGACACTTTGCCACTGTAAGAAATTCACATGGAGAGGTAAACAGTTGAGGAATATCCTGAAATACAAGGGAAAGACTGAACTGCAAACCACATCCTCTCTTTTGGATTACCTGGGTACTAGCAAGAATGCTTCAGTGTACAAAAAAAAAATATATAACGAGCCTTTTGCAACGTATCATAGATATTATTAGTGACTCTTCTTCACTGTTTGATTGCCTTGAATACACATTGAAAGCAAGTGGGGTTGAGACGAATCCAGACGAATTTGATGTCAAAATATCACCCATACAGCACAGCAACTACCCGCTATTATACCTTCATGCCTTTGTGACCCACTGTCAGATGCACACTGCACTTTATTTGCACTTTGTGACCAAAATACCAAAGGTTCAAACGGATTCCACACCACAGATGGGAGATGAAAGCCACATGTGCAGCCCACCATCCATACTCGGGCTGTCACCCAACACAGTAATGATTGCTGGCACACAGAGACTACTCACAGGGAAGCTTTTCATTTGAGGAGATAAGGAATGGGTGTCTGCACCTGTCCTACTACGAATGCGCATTCAGAAAACAGTCTGCAGGTTGTGTCACCTAGCATCACAGTGGAAGTCCTTAAGGATGACATAAGTGTTTGCAGACTGAAACTTGATCCTTCCACAGACACAAAATGCTCGATTAAAAAAAGAATATTAATTTTGTTAGAGATAATTAAATCAGGCAGCAGTTGAAGGCAGCCAGTTGAGAACAGTCTCCCTTTCTGTTGCTGATCATAAGTAAATCAAAATTTGTCAAGATGGAGAAAGAAATGTACCCTCTGTTTGGATATGGTACGGAAATAAGGCAAGTCACCTTCAGACCAAGACTCTCCTCAGTCTGACAGTCTTCCCTTTTTCACATTGTTGCAGTCCATCAGTGACCCGAATTAACCAGTTAAGTCAAAAAGACAGTATCAACAGTACGCAGAAAGGAGAGAGAGAAGCTGCCTTGCAAAAATTTGTTTCCTTTTCTTCCCCTCTCATCACTAGTATAATGTTGCCGGAGTAGCAAATGGAACGTGATAATTTCCGGTACATTTGTACTCTTCACCTTTTATTTTGTACAGACATTTTACTATACAGAATGGGGAAGAGGCAGAAAAGAAAAACTCCCTCAAATAGAGGAAAAGCAGCCACCCAGAAACTTGGAATTCAGGGTAAAAGGCTTTCAGAAAAGTTTCGCAGGCAGCCAGCCTCATTTTTCAGTTGTTATATTCTCTTATTCTTCTTTTCTTCCCTATTCCTCCCAGTGCTACCAGTATCATCCCACATTTCTCTTGCATGGAAGGCAGTCATTGCTTTGCTCAACCACATGCCCCCTGTGTAAATCAAACCAAATGCTCTTGCTAGGGTTGAGAGCTCTCTTTTCACAGCTGCCTGCACAGAGACAAAGTGATGGAGTCAGACATCCAAATGCAAATCCTCTATTCAGTCATACGATGTCAGCTTAGTTTTTGTCTGTACGCCCCTTTTCTTGACTGCAACATAAAATGACTTCATCACGACCACAGATTCATATAACTATTCACGTGAGTTTGCTGTGATTCCTTGAGGTGAAAATTCGAGTTTTCAGCATGGATAGTCTTGTATTTCTGAGAACAACAGATTTCTGTCTATTCCTTCTATTCAAAGATACTTATGACAGTGGATCCTGAGGAGCGGAAGGATTTGTGCTCCGTTTCCCCACTATCTTATACATGCTACGTCTGCGGATTTGCAGACACACGTATTGCTGTCACCGTATGACATAACACTTTCACAAACTGCATTTAGAGCGTTTCCATCGCTGCTGTATCACCCACTAAGCCTTGCCACGCTTCCCAACCGCTGTGTCATTTGTGGTTTCTCATCATTCAGTCAATCAACATATAAAACCTGACACGATGTGGAGTTATGACATGCGAGGATTTATCTAGTGCCTACAGGACACTAAGAGAATCCCTTGATGTACTGATATCATTAAAAATGTTTAAGGCTCAGTCACAGCTGTAGTGGCTAAATACATAGAAATAGATGCTGTCTGGTAGCAATGCTTCATATCATTATATAGGTTAACACATATATTGACAAATTCAGGCATTTAAAAGTAAATAGAAGCTTTCTAATTGCCCTTCCTTATTGACTAAGCAACTTCACTAACAAATTGATTTTCAGACCTTAGCAGGCAAAACTTGACTTTAACTGAAAACGATTTAGCACAAAGAAATCGAGCTCCTTAAAACATTCTGCATCATCTGGAAGTTCCATGTAACAAATTCCAAAAAAGCGAGCTCCAGCCACATAATTCATTACAAGCCATGGACTAGGTCATTTTTAAAAGAGAGAGCTAAATGACAGTTTCAAACTTTCTCTGGTTTTCTCATTCTCCCCAGAGACACACTATTATTTTGTTTCCATAGTAGAACTGGTGTTTTTCACATCAGAAAACATCCTGAAGCATAAGAAAAAAAAAACTGATATGACAAGGATTGCAAACATTGACAACCTACTTTAGTTATCCTCCTAAGATTTTCCCATTTGTCCTCTGGATATCATCTTCTTCACAAACTTAATTATGCCTCATTAGTTCATTCTGCACTAATCTCAGTCAGTATTCCAGGTGGAAAAAGAGGAGTCTTTGTAACTAAAACCTCAGGTAATTGTTATATATTATTATTTTATTATTATTTAGTACAGACTTATCTTTGGGTAATGCGAACATTGAGTAGGAAGCCATCTGAAAAGCAAAACTGTCTGGCTACCTGGCATGAGCAGTCATCAATCCAAAGATCATCACTAGACAGAATACTGAAGAAATGAAGAAAACCATGCTGTTATCATCCGCATTTTAAAGATTAGTACTAATAAATTCTGATTCCTCAGCAGAGGGAACCTTTCCACAAACTTGACCTTTGATAAAGTCAGAAAGAAGAAAAGCTGGGAATAAATGTCCTTTGTAAGTTAAATACTGAGATACATACCCAGTTACTACTTACAATTTATGCACTTCCAACACTTTTAGAGTCAATAGGGATTATTGCATTATGACTGAGCAGACACCAAGTAAAGACCCCAGAGTACCATAATTTAAGGCCAGACGAGTTGTTTCCTTTAACTTTTGATAAGTCCTAGGTTTGCTCACCTACCACGATTAAACTTCATTTCACTTAAGTTGTCTTTTGAGATACATTAGATTAATTACATTTAATTAATCTACTGAGACACAACTGCTGCTCCATACTTGTATTTTGAGCACAATACCAGCCTTAAAATCTAGTACTACCTAGAAGTAACTGTTGTTCTTTACACATAACTTCACTGACCTGCAAAACTGAGATATAACTACACAAAATGTTAAGCTTGAAAATCATTAAATACTAAGTATCTAAATTTAAAAAATAAAGAGATACAAGATAGTCAACATTTGAATATATTCCTTTCCATATCTTACCTGAACCAAATTCCATCCCTTTAGAGATTCAGCAATGATAGAAGTAACTGTTGCACATACGCCACCAAAAACCATCAGATGATTAGGTCCATATTTTATTGCATCATAGAAGGCTTTGAGTCCTTTTGCATTGTCACACTGAAAAAAAAAAGAAGAAGAAAAAAAAAATGTCACAAATAATATAATTAACTAAGAACCAAACTGCTAGGCAGAAAAAAAAAAATAGATGTTGCACTGATGTAAAAATGGTACAATGGTACATCTTAAGAACCAAACATGAAAAATTGGAGCACTCTGTTCTAGACCTCTAATGTGCTTAGTAAAAGAACAGGAAAACCCCTCCTTATATGGTGCAAAACACATTATGTAGCTTTGGCTTGGAAGGAAGACAACATCTGAACTTTGATACTACCATTTGACAAAGAACAAAAAAAAAAATCTACAACAAGAAAATGGTTGATTGAAACCTTTTCTACATTCAGAGCTACCATTTCCCCAACCAAAATTCAGAATATAATGCAGATGTCAGCAGGACTTCAATAATTGGGAGAAAGTTTGACACTACTCATGATCTCTGTAAAGAAAGTTCTGTCTCTAACAAAGACTCCTAAGTAACCTCTCCTTAAGGTCCAGCCCCAATGTTCTCTGCAAAAAATATATAGTAGAGAGCCTATTTAGAAGGACAATGCAAAATCTTCAAAAATATCAAAAGAATATTCTTCTAAAGTGCTAACAATTAATTGTTCTGCTCTCATAACTCACCTTGCTTTGAGCAAAAGACTGGACTAAATGACCTGCTGAGGTCCCTTCTAACCTGAGTTTTTCTGAGCTTCTCTGGTAATTAGTTTGATCATTATTTCAGGTGTAAAGAATTTTACCATAAGCTGAGATGAAGACTAAGAAACAAAGGGTGGTACTAGTCAGTAATACAAAAGATATATCAATCCTTGAATAAATTAGTACCAATCATTCATAATAACTTGTGTAGTCATGGCTTCATTCCTGAGCTTGCACCAGAGCATCAATAAATTTGTATCTGAAGTTCAGAATTTGATTCCAAACCACATATATATGTGTGTGTAGATATATATTAGTAGCTGCCACTGTTCCACTAGCAGACACTTCTTTATCTGTCCTTTTGAAATAAAATTTTCTGTCCTTTTCTGCCTCCTCTAAAGTCTTCCTCAAATACAGTCTTTATAAGAACGATCATACACCAGCCTCCAATATTGCATTATGACAATTCAATAAAACAGTTCATTTACTATCAGCATCCAAGTAGTAATTGTAATGCATTCTGTAGAAGAATAAAGATTTTGACTAAGAAGTTTGCAAGCTTATATTAATCTCCTTACTGAATTAATTTGCTAAAAGAAAAAATAGAATAATTATTCTATCTGCAAGAAAAAAATTATTGCTCCCACTTACTCAAACAGATTCAGATTTTTACTGCATAGACTTTTTAAAATTGTGTAATATAGCACATTTTCCTTCTTATTACAGGAAGAAAAAAAAATCAGTATGGCAGAGGCTCTCTTGTCAGTTTTACAGACTGACGGCAACATCAAATGTTGAAGGAATTAAGATTGTGGTTATTGGAACAAGCAGCATCCTCCGTTCTTACTCCTCCACCCCCTAGTTAAAGACGGATTTATTCCAGGCACAACTAGAAGGCTCAGCTAATTCTTTACTTTTGATAACCAGACAAGGACACTAGAGTTTTAAGTATCTGAACTTAACTGACATTTAGCCAAGTCTTTGCCCTCATCCACCTCACCATTTGAAGCTGTGCAACAGAAATTGTTGGTTTTCATGCCAACTTTAAAATCAGATAATATAATTATTTCCTTTTTTACAGTATGTCAAATGAGTAACACTTTAAGAAGAATGAAGAACACAAAACACTGATGCATTTATAACTATTATTTGCCTACAACTTGTTTCTCACTGTAGTAAATTAACCTCATACAGTTACAGATCACAATAAGTCGATTCACTGGGAGGTCCAGAATTGGTATTATGATAAAGTTTTTTCTTCCTTATTTATTTGATCTTTTCATGTTTGTTAAGATACTTGCATTACAATAACCCTTTTTCAGTCACACGGTGATTGTCTTGGGAAGGTAAGCTGAAAGCTTTATTTGTCTCTCCCAACATAAAGGTTCACACTTCCGAGATACATTACTGATCAATCCAAAGTATGTACAATAATATGTGAGCTTCTCTTCAGTGTGGGTCAGTTAAAGGCTTGCCATGTTTTCATCTTTGTACTTTCTTCCTGACTAGTCTCAGCTCTCTCTCTTTCAGGCCAGCACAAAAAATTACAGGACTCTGCCAGAATAGTCCAAAGTATGTCTTAGAGATACAGAAAAAAGAACTTAATACTGTGGCTGGCCACAAATGGACAGAAAAGAAAAGAAAAATGAGAAAGATGGGAGAAAGCAGACTTTCGCATTTGTTCAGCATCTCATTTCACAACATACACCGGGTATAACATTCTTCCCTGCAAGCAGAACAGTCTGTCGCAAGCACTAAAAAATAAACATTCAGATAAAAATAACAGCCCTACCAAGCCAAAGAGTTAGAAAAGGTTTCTTCCTGCCTTTAGTCTGAAGAACGTATCCTTAGCAAGCTCCTGAAGTCCTTTTAACAACTTGACGTTTTCAGAGGTCCCAGAAGGCCACCATTGCTGCACACCATCATCTGTTGCCAAACAGTGCACATGCAGCCCTCAAAAGTGGGCAACGTTGTTGAAAAGCAAGCACAGGCACTACTGAAATTCCCACCAAGTGAGTTCTTGAATTGTTCCCACCGAGTAACTACAACAAGGTCCAGGAGCAACGCTGTGCAGCAATCTAATTACAGTACAACAAGAGACTGTGTGAGACCCAAAATCCACATTAAAAAGCAGAGGATAGAAAGTCCTGGCCACACGGGGATGATAGGAAGCTGACTGGCTTATTAATTGGAGCATGACTAACAGCAATGAAGGGGAAAGAATCCCTCACAAAAAGTCAAACTTAAATGATGAAAAATATCACCCGAAGGAGCCAACACAGCTTTTGCTAGCTAGTTTTGCTCTTTTACCTCAATTTTCATTAACTGTTCTATGTTGCTGCGCCGGACTACAGCCAGCTCACTTTCAGCTCATCTATAAAAACCAACAGCCATGCTGTGTCTCTGAGCCTGACTGCACATCGAAGCACTGAGGATGGCTGCAATACCTTTAATAGGAAAAATGTAGTTTTACCACAACTGAAATTTCAAATACACATGATTTGGTACATGCTACAATTTTCTTCAGAGGAAAGGGCTGAGAACTACTCACCCCAAACATATTAATTGCTATGCTTAGTCTCAGCCAAAAAACAGCAATAAGCAACATATAAGTAGCAAACGTACAGTAGCAAAACAATTGCATTAAATGAATCTCTTAACACATCGACTTGACACAGATGATATGGATGATTCACAAAGACGAAGTACTGCCTGAAGCGTAAGGGATGCACAAGGACAATAAACCTTTCTGGAGAGGGCAGTGCAGCAGCTGGTTACATGAGCAAAACCTTCTCTGCTGTACCCAAAAGCCTTCTGCAGCAGAGAGAAAAGATGTCCCCTGTGAAGGACACACATCACCAAAGTCTGGAGAAGCAGCAGAACTGATTCGTGGGGGTTGCTGGCTGCCAGGAAGGCTGTCTGGCAGACAGCAAGAGAGATACTGGGGTGTGTACTCAACCCCATAGTGCAAATCCTTAGAGCACAGAATGGAAATTCATATGCATCTGATACATAAAGCTTTGCTGACTCCTAGAACATTGACATTTGAGTCATTACAAGACTAGCAGAAGAGCAGATAATGGTAATTTAACTGTTCCAGTTAGATTCACATAGCAATAAGAACTAGGACATTACCAGGTGGATAGATGATGGCAAAGCAGTAGATGTGGTCTATCTCGATTTCAGAAAAGCATTTGACACCGTCTCCCACAGTATCCTTGCGGCTAAACTGAGGAAGTGTGATCTGGATGATCGGGTAGTGAGATGGATTGTGAACTGGCTGGAGAAAAGAAGCCAGAGAGTTGTGGTGAATGGGATGGAGTCTAGTTGGAGGCCTGTATCTAGTGGAGTCC
>WKFP01015102.1:411563-422037 GCA_011057875.1 Pterocles orientalis
CAGGCTCTTCTCTGTGACATCCAGTGATAGGACAAGGGGCAATGGGTTCAAGCTGGAACATAGGAGGTTCCACTTGAATATGAGAAAAAACTTCTTTCCAGTGAGGGTGACAGAGCACTGGAACAGGCTGCCCAGAGAGGGTGTGGAGTCTCCTTCTCTGGAGACATTCAAAGCCCGCCTGGATGCGTTCCTGTG
The DNA here is from genome assembly GCA_011057875.1 of Pterocles orientalis. Lineage (NCBI taxonomy): Eukaryota > Metazoa > Chordata > Aves > Pterocliformes > Pteroclidae > Pterocles > Pterocles orientalis. The sequence goes on from WKFP01015102.1 coordinate 411,759, forward strand.
TGATCTGATCTAGGTGTTCCTGCTCCGGCAGGGGGATTGGACTAGATGATCTTTCAAGGTCCCTTCCAATCTCTAACATTCTGTGATTCTGTGTGATGCACTGGTCAGATGCATTATTATATTCAAATTGCTCACTGCTGGATAGCTATGCCCAGCTGTTTCTCAGTTAGTTATATCCTGGCACAACACTACTGGTCTGAGTAAAAGTAATCCTGAGGAACAATTTTGGTATCCACTTGAAGTTAGAGATCCTTTATGATGAAAGGAAATAACCAACAGCTGTCATCTGCACAATGAAATATCAAACTTTTTCAAGTTATGTGAGAGCTGTCAGCATTCTTCTGCACTGGATATCATCAGAAAGAGAACCAAGTGCTCAGAAATATATGAAAAGATTTCCCTGAACAGAGAGAACAGAGGTACAAAGCCTTATTCCTGTCCTCTGCAAAATCTTGTTCAGGAACTAACTCTGCGTTACACTATCATCTTGAAAGGAGCCAGAGATGAGGAACACCAAAAGTGACTTTTGTTTGATTTTCATTCACTTCTTTGAAGTCACCAAGCAATACAGACAATTCAGTGAAGAACATATGGACAACTTCTCTGAGCTGCAACAAAGGTCAACAAAGTTAACATCCTCTGCCTGGGTTTATGGGCCGCGCACTTCTCCTGAGGTATCCTCTCTGTTTTCAAGTATCTGCAACTTAGGCAATTTCAAAGCCAGCAATTTTATTTCTGCATTTAATCACTGTAATTGGATTTTCTTTCCAGAAGTTTGTACAACTGCTCTCCAAACCACCACTTTGACAACCACAATATCTGGTGACAACGTAATTATTCACTGAAAGAAAAAAGCACTTCCTTTCATTTGTTCTAAACTTCTTCACAATTTGTGAAGTAGGTGTGAAGCATCTTGCCAAGGGATGTTATGAAGGTTAAAAGTTCACAAATACATGAAAAGAAAGCAGATTAGTTCATAGGTCAAAAAACAATCCAAAACTTAGAGAGACAGTGATTTTTCTTGGACAGATTTATCACTGTAGCCATTCACGTGTTCTGCATTCAAAACAACAAAACAAAACACAACCCCCTCCAACAACTACACCAAATTTATGTATCTTAAAACTGAACTCATCCCAAACTGTGGGTAGGCTCCTCTGTATATGATTTTTATATCCTCTTTAATTTTTAATTACTAGCAAACAGATTTAATTTAGGTTTAGAAGGAGTGGACACAGCAGAGGAAGATTTAACCTATTCAATTAAATATTTCCCAATAAATTAACCCTCTCACCTTGACACCTCTTGACATACTTTGAGACTTTACCTAGCAACTTCAGTCTGCCTGCTGTACAAGGACTAGTCACAAAGTGCTGCCACTAAGGTACTGGTGCTTGGTATCCCATTTAACAGCTTATATTCTGCTTTAGGTGCCACCTGCCTCTTGAGTCACTGACTCCACAGCAAGGGTGACCACTCACTCATTTCCTAAGAGACTAAGCACCTCATGAAGGCTCAGCTTCTTGCTGAATGTCATTTCCTTTTTCTTAGTTCACTATTTGGGAACTGAGACCACCCAGCAAGACAAAGATTTCCTGTGTTTCCTTGTAAGAGGAGCATATATACTTTCTCCATTATTCTTTACATTTGTCCTTTTTTTTTCATTTATATGACTTAAATTTTGTCTCATTATTTCTTTGAGTATATAACATTTATACTAGACGATTACAATCTAAGAACTCCAATATGAAATGGAGTTGGAGTGCAGCAAATAGATAATTCCTGTGTAATCAAAACTGACTCTGCCTAAGTTTCCACCACAATTAAATATGCAGCAATAGCAGAGATCAAACTGACTTCTTCTTTTCACAGTAAATTTGCATTCAGCTTGGAAGTCAAAGTCTTTCCTCAAAGGAAGTTGAAGCCTTTCCTTGATCTGTAACTGTTACACAGACAGAAGTTCAGAAGATCATGAAGAAGCATTTTGTACGTTTGTGATACGAAGATCAGTCTCTTTTAATAATGCAACTGGATTGGGTTTACATCAGAAGGGTTTAGTAGCAGGGGAGCCGCAGGGGTGGCTTCTGTGAGAAGGCACCAGCTGTCCCCACATCCGACAGAGCCAGTTCCAGCCAGACTCAAAACAGACCCACCACTGCCTACGCCTGAGCCCTTCAGCAACGCTGGTGGACCCTCTGTGATAACATATAAAAGAAACAAACACCACTGCACAGCAGCTGTGAAAGAGAAATGGGAAAAAACATGCGAGAATCAGCCCTGCAGACTCGAGGTGCCCCTCGCGCTGGAGTAGATTCCCCTGCAGCCCGCGGTGAAGACCACAGTGACACAGGTTGTTCTCCTGCAGCTCATGGAGGACCACGGTGGAGCAGATATCCACCTGCAGCCCAGGAAGGAACCCACACCTAGGTAATTTTGGATAAGGTCCACTGTATCCTTCTTTTCTGGCTGTACCACGGATCAAATGCAGGCGTTGTTCTATAGCTGCACAGCGATGATATTGATTACTCAGGTAACACTGGCAACAACATCCATAAGATGGTGAACATGAATTCAAAACATTAATATCTCATTTTGAGTTGCTAAAGGAAATCTAACATTTGGGCCTTAGAGAGATCTTATCGTGCCATATGAGTAATTTGTCACATCCCATACTACACGTTACTGAGTTCTGTGGGGTTATTCTGCAGCTAGACCCATCACCTAACCAGAATCAAATTGGTGTTGACTCAAACATTCCTGGACCAGAGAGGATTTTATAACACACACACACTGTATTTGGTTACCCACAGCATGCAGTCCATTTTATTTAACTGATTCACTTCTGTACCAATCCAATACTATTACACAAGACAGTTTTACTGATGTTTTCTAATTATCAGCATTTACTAAAATGGATCACACACAATGTCATCTTGATTTAGAATTTTTTCCTAGCTATTCTTAAAGCTACATGCAGATATTCACAGTTTTATAGCATAAATATGTACAAGGCAAAACTAAGCCTTAGTACAATATTGTTTTCTCAGACATCCCAGTATTCATACACTTGTCAGATATTTTGGTACACTCTGTATTAACAGGGAGACCAACGTCTTGCTCACTCCTGCTTCCTCCTTCCCTATCGCTCCATTGTCACAACATTTTATAGAAATAAGTAGAATTATGAAAAAGCAAAAGAGTCCAGAGGAATAGTGTAGGAAAAAAAAATATTCAAAGATGTTTAGAAAACAAATAACATGTGCTGTTGAGAATAAGCTGGCTCAGTTTTCTCCAGCTTTTCCAATTTTTACTAAAGTTCAACATTACAATGATTTCTAACGAAACAAAGAATTAATTTTAATTATTCAACAAATGAGGAAAATATGTCTGCTCTTTATTCGCATCAAAAGTTTTTAAAAATTCCCCTAGGAAACCAGTTGTGGTTTTGCATTTAAGTAACCTCAAAAGGTGCTAATTGTTTCAGACACTCAAGCCTCAAGATCATTATCACTTAAATTTATTGTTGCACACTACTTACTATTTTGTTGCTTCTCATTTTGAGAGAAAGATGTGCTACAATAGATTTCTAAGGCATTTGCCAGTTGCAACTCAAGTACAAAACGAAGAACTAAGAGATAATTTTGGCAGGCTCAACATGGAGTCACTAATGTCAATTGTTCGATTTTATACTTGCCTCATCTTTATTTTTCTTCCCTTCATTCATTACCATTTATTATACACTACCATAAAAAGCCTATGTTTTCCCGGTCATGCTGTCACACTATTTCTGTTAGATTTCCTTTCATTCCATTCCCTGTGCTTTTTAGAATACAGGGAAGAGGTCAAAACAGTTAAAAATGTGACATTTAAATAGGATATTTGGTTATCTTTTCCAGTTCTAGAGTTATGAGAATTGCAAGAGGCAGACTTTCATCACGAACAATCAAAAATAATAAATCAAAACTTAATACAGAAATACTTCATCCTGTGTTTAGTAAAACAAATTTTCTGAAACTGCCTTTAAAAAGTTGAGTTTTACCAGTGTTCTCCTTTTCTTATGTCTACTATTGACTAAGTACTCGGTTTTAGTAGGAGGATTGTTTTGGAAGAAGGAAAAAATAATCTAATCCAGGGAAGAGTCACCATCTCTGCACTGTTGGCTTGCTGCTTTTTAGCACACTAAAAATTGTTTTGTACTGAAAATGGGAAATTCCTTTTAACTGCAGCTGTGCTCTTTGCAGCAAACAAAAGGAGTGACTGAAACAAGAGACCATAGAAGAAGAAAATCCAAATTTGTAAATAACAATCAGGAAGCTCTTGGAGATGGAAGAAAATGCAAGCATACTAGCACAAAACATTTGAAGTAACAGCAGTATACATAATAGTATGCCTGGCATCCCACTCTTGAGTAACAAGCTGCAATGGAAACCAAGATAGGAGTACAATGTTATTTTGAAAAAAATCACATGACCCTTAGCATTGGGCAAGGATCAGTTGTCGAGGAAGTCTGCTATAGGAGTTCTTTCTCTCTCATGACCTACTCATTCTGGAAAAAGACTCTAGTTTTATAAGGGTAAAAAACCCAAACAAACAAAAAAAACCCACAACACACAAAAAAAACCCAACAAAACACCAAAATGAAATCTTTCTTGATACTTTCATGACATGAAATTAAAATAGGCCATTATTCTGACTGTGAGAAGATATGGAAAAAGAGCTTTTCAGTATCTTTCTGTTTAATTAGAATGCCATGTTGAAATAATCTCCTGTACGTGCCTCAGTCATACGACAACACGGCCTGTCTCTCAGTGTGCACAACCACAGAAATTCCTAAATAAACATTCACCAGGGATGCCAAGAGACACAGACGACTCCAAGGCCCTTCAGAATTGTTCTTATAGCTTCCGAAAATCACCTGGAAAACGTGAGAAGATCTCTTAAGCTATCACAAGGATGTCTGGTGTTCTTGAGAATATATTTGAATTTTAATAAAAGGTCAGAAGGCATCTGGCATTTTGGAAAACAAGATTAAACTCTTCCTTTAGAGGATGATGTTCTTCATGAAGAGTGCTAAGTGGTACAAGTAGCTCCCAACATGGCTTTTTCTGAAGCAATATTGTTTGAATTCTTTTTCTTTACATTTTAATTCCCCAACAAGAATTTTAAAAACACAACACATGTCAGAAGACCAACACAACTGACAAAGAGTTTAAAAAGGGCTTAATGAACTAATGTCATGGTTTATAAAACCACGGGGACAGTTTTGTTAAACACCTGGTGGGCTGAGGCAGGGACAGGGAGGGTCTCACTCACCACTCAGGGTCACGGGCAAGAAACAGACACGACTTGTGAAGAAAAAGAAAACAACTGAATTTATTAACTATTTACAACAAGAAGCAAGATACTGAACGAGAGAAACCACGTCTTAAAAAGGCACTTCTCCCCTACCCCTCCCTTCTTCCCAAAGCCCAAAGGCTTTGTTCTGGACCTTCTCCCTCCCAGCAGCGCAGGGGGGCCAGGGAGTGGGAGGATGCAGTCAGTCCACCGCTCCTTCCTCCTCACAGTCTTTCCTGGCTGCCACATGGAGTCCCTTCCTCACTTTGAGAGTCCTTCTCCAGAACTTCTCTGGTGCGAGTCCTTTTCCAACGGGGCTACAGTCCCCCGACGACTTCTAGTTCCAGCATGGGGTCTTCCACAGCTGCTTCTCAATTCCAAACGGGGCTACAGTAGTTCCTGCGTGGGGTCCTCCACGGCTCTTCACCACGCGGCAGGGGAAATGCTGAGAGCGTTCTCTTTCATGGTTCCGACTCAGTGTCTGCATGGCTGTCTCCTTCAGCATCTTCCTTCTCTCTTCACCTTCAGGTCTTCATCGGCCCACGGGAAAACAGACTCCCGGGCGAGCCATGGCAGAGGCTTGGGCTACGGCAGGTCGGTTCACAGAAGCCGAGCAGGCGTCTGGACAGCCAGACCAGTCCACCCAAGCCGTGCCCTGCCCAGGGCTGCGACAACCCATTTTTCTGTCCCCCCTCTGAAATATGTTATTCGCAGAGACATGGATTGGCTCAGCCCTGGCCTGGGGTGGGTCCAGCCTGAAGATCGGACACTTACTTCAAGCACATTTGTTTGGGAGGCACATTTGTTTCAAAACCAGTAGCGAGAATGCATACTAACAAGCCTGTACTAGGGCTTCAAGGTGCTGAGAAAATACAAGAGCACACACACTCCAGTGCTGTAGACCAGATAGCACAGCAAGTACCAAGAAAAATGTTTTTTACTTCGGCTACAGTCACGAACCATGAGCTGGCTGCTAGCCTCCCACAGCCCAGCAAGAAGAGCTTAAGTGAGTGGTTCCCGCTCAGGTAAACCGAGCTGACAAATTACAGCTGATATTTATAGTTGTTCAAATATAAGTCTGCTGACCTCACACTGAAGGGGATGAGAAGAGTTCACACCATTTTTTCCACTTTGGTAAATCAGGATGCATACACATGCGCTGACGTGTGCGTGCAGGGGCAGGGACGGAGGGAGGAAAAGGACAACAGCATTGCTGGTTGCCACAGATCTTCCTGCAGCACTTACTTGGCTGCTATGCTTTGAGTTTGAATGAAAATACAGTAGTCAAAAGGTGATGCTCTTTCAAACACTTCCTATCTTCGCTTCAAGAATAGGACTATTTACCAGCAGACTTCTACTTGCTAACTGTAAAAAAAGAAACACACAAGCAAACAACAACAACAAACCCCACCCACCCCACTGATCTCTCCAGTAAGCAGAGCTGGAAGCACAAGCCAATTTGCTGAGTTAAGAAGCATATAGTGATAAATAACGTCTCAGGCGCCAATTCTGAGACCATGGAACAGCCCCTTCCTCAGGCGCAGTGGAGACTGTATTCCCTAGCAACAGTAAAACCAGTGGAACAAACAAACAGGGATAGATTCTGCCACTGCCTTCTGCTTATGCTGCTAGATGCAAACTGATGGGAGGCTGAGCACCAGCTTCCAGCAAGCTCAAAACACAGTTTAAGCTTCTATATGAATTGGAAGGTAAGAAACTCACACCCACACCAAAGACGATGACAGGCAAAGATACATATAATGCACAATATTAACATGGATTTGGGTGGCATGTGGTGTGTCAGCATGCAAACATGTGTCTGAGTTGGGGGGGGGGGAGCGTCATATATCTCCTCTAACCACAAAAACTTACTCACTTCTTTGAGCTCAGCTTACCACAATTTTTCAACAGATATCAGTTAGAAGCAGATATGACAAAACAACCACACCTCCAGATTTCAGAGCTCCTCATGCTTTAAATTCACTATGATAACAAAATTCTACTGAGGGAAGGAAAACAGAAAAATTGTCCACTGCTGTCTCCACTGTGTTGTAATCACTTCTGTGAATTTCCTTTATTCATAAGCTACAGTGTGTGTTCAACAATAAACATTAGAAATAAATAAAAACATAATTAATCAACTGAGGTCACAATAGAAAACAAATTTAGAAAAAAACAGAGTACAAGAGTTATTTGCAGTGTTCCTTAGAGAAATTATTTCTCAAGTTTGTATTTTAACATTCAAATCAACACACAAAAGGCTTTTCAATACTTAAGACTTGACATAGACTATTGATAATCAACTTCTGAGTCCTGTGTACTTCTGCTCTATATCACAACATACGGAAAACAGAGATTTGCTCACAGCTAACAAAATACTAGTTATTCTTTTGACTAGCTCCTGACAATTTAAAACAGACTCTTCAGAGTCTTGTTTTGATGGTTTTTCAACTTGTTTGTGCATTAACTCTGCCAGGTGTATTAAGAACAACTGTACACAAGGCACCCCCATATTCCTCACGGAGCAGAAATAATTTGCCTTCTAATGCAATTCTTGGTTTGTCACTGTCAGTGAATTTGCACACACACCTTGAAATGTAATTTAACAGTCTATTTTGGCCTTTTCAAAAAACATGTAGCAGCATTAGTTCCTATACTTTCTCATCTTCAGTAAATATTGGGTAAGTTCTTAATTGCAAGCTCTTACAGTTCAGCACATAGGATTCCATGACTTTAAGGGCCATTTAATGAAAAGCATGTAAAACAATATGACTGTCTTATGAAAGACCTGTGTAAATTAGTCTGATATGAAGTATTACTTTGGCATAGAGAAAACCCTTCTTCCAAGGAATCACATTTTTATAAGATATCTGCATTAAAAGTGACACACAGGTTACGCCTGATTGCGCAAAAGTATGCAAACAACACTGCTTTCTATTTTGAAATAATAAAACAGAAATTATATTGCCACAGCTTTAACCTATTAAATATAATTTAATTGCCTGTCATTTGCAAATAAGCCCCATTTTAAAGCCTGACAGAGTTTCTGTAAGCAATCCAATTAACATTACTCACTCTGGGATTTAAAACTTTAAGAAAATACTTATGATTGACCAATGTCTCCAAAAAAATATTTCTTCTGCTTAATGAAAAATGTTTCATTTGCGTGGGATGATTTTGTTTCCTTTTAACACAAAAACAGGCATCAAGGAACTGAGTAGAAGATACCTTTTTTCCATCTTAACATCTAGACAGAGTAATGTTTCTAATTTAACTCAAAATAATTTCAGGACACCTTTAGCAGAAAAGTAGAAGTGTACATTGTCCAGACCATCTTAGGCCTGGCAGTTAAACTCTTCTGAGTAGTAGGACTGAACTACCTCAAGCTGAGAAGAGACACAGACACGAGGCTCTAAATATCAGCTGATGCTCTAAACAACAGCTAACCTTCCTTTTATGCTGAGTCTAACCCCTGACAGCAACTGCTTGTCAGATTGACCCTTTTTAGATCTCTCAAGAAAGAGTTTGTTGACGTACAAACATAAAACCCTCTTTTGATGTCATTGATTAATTCTATAAGAAGCTAACAAAGCAGAGAATATTAGCTTAGAATTCAGTAAGCTACAGTAATGATTCAGGAACTCCTCAGGAAGCACAAAAAGGCAAAAGCTGAATGAGCTAAAGGGAACATCAAGGCAACCCCAAACTGTGGCGCCAAGTGGAAAAGGACAGAGACCAAAACTCCACCTTGCCAGATCTCTGAAAGACACAGCTTTCTACTTCAGGGAAGTTGCTGGAAGAACAAACGTGCTTTGCTCATAGCTCACTCACCTAAGCTCAGCCAAGTCAAATTGTTGTGTTTGTACACTGGGGGGCTGGGCTGACCTTCAGTGGGGCCTTGACAAGGAAAAGGCATGGGATGGCAGCACCCTCATGAATTTCATCAAGGCAAATCCAAAGCCCCAGGCAAGAGTTCAGGGTGGCGACTGACAGGCTAAGTAGCACTTTTTGAGAAAGAAAAGCAGGAATCTTGTGAACAAGAATTGAACCTCAGTCAGCAGTGTGCCTATGGTCTGCATTAGCAAAAGCATAGCCAGTTGTTTGATGGGAGTGACCATTCCCATCATCATGAAAGCAATATTTCAAGTTGTGTGCTCATTTTTGAGCCTTCAAATAAAAAAAAAAGAAATACTGATAATCAGGAGAGAATCCAAGGAGAGCCATCAAAATGGTGATTGAGCATAAAATGCATGAGGAACCGCTGAAGAAGCTAGGCTCCTTCAGCCTCAGGAAGAGGAGGTTACTAGAGTCTCCAATTGCAGTCTTCTGGTCCCTAACAGGGGGGACACAGATGGAGCCAGACTCTTCTCATAGATGCCTGATCAAAGAACAAGAGGTCACAGTCTCAAGTTGCAACAAGACAAATTCTGATGAGATTTGAGAGGAAAAAGGGCAAACTGAGCGATCAAGCACTGGAACAGGTTAACTAGAGAGCCTGGGAAATCTCCATCCTTGGAAATTTTCAACACTGAACCAGGGCAAGGTCCTGAGCAACCTGATATATTGTTCTTACTTGAGCAGGATGTTGGACCGCATGCCTCCTAGAGGTCCTTTTCAAGAAAAATTAATTTGTGATATTTCAATAGCAAATACCCACAAGAACTGAAGCAAAGCAAGAAAGGCAAAAATCAGCTTCACAACACCATGTCCAGTCACAGCAGCCTCCAACGCAGCACTAATTCTAGATAATCCAGCAGTAATTCCAGCATTGATGCAAAAAGGTCTTCAAAATTTGGAGCAGCACCCATGAGCTCTGAAAAGTATAGCATCTTCACCCCGTTTGGGGAATGAAGCTGTGCAGTTAAAGACTGCAAGGTTCCTAGGCTAAGGCTTGTATCACACCTTTCCAACAGCAATAAGAATCACTTGGCATTGGAAAAGCTGA